>JAJEJO010003113.1:82634-175508 GCA_020662805.1 Glaucomys volans
TAAAAAAAAAGAGAGAAGAGAGATTTGTGTGTACTAACTTGAGAGATTATCCATAATATGTTGTGTTAAAAAGAGAAAAAGCAAATTGCTATATAATATTGATACCAATTTGTCATTCTTTCAGAAATAAAACAGAACACAACTGTATGCACCTTAGTAGGGATAGGGAGAAACATCTGAAAAGATACATATTTACCCAAGCAGGGAGTGGACAGGCAATGTTAGAAAGACATTTTCTTACTCTCTCTACCATCTCTATCTCCAGAATATTTAAATAGATATGGATAATACATTTGTCCTTTAAATACTATGCATATACACCAACATAAACTAAAACAAATGCCAAACTCAGACAAGTATTACAACTGCTATCATGAAGTTTTAATTTCTTTAATATTTAAAAATCACACTCTGAAATCAATATGGCAAAGGCCAGTAACCAAATAGAAAAATAGATCAAGGATACAAATGTTCAGTTCACAGCAAAAGAAATACGAATAGCACTTAAATGTATGGACAGTTGCTCAATCTGGTTTATGAGAGAAATTCAAATAAAGCAACACTAAGATACTACTTTCCTCAACTTCAGACTGGCAAAGATCCAAAAATCTGGGAGCACACTCCCCTGGCCATGCTATGAAGAGGCAAGGTGCTCTCCTCCACTGCTGGTGGGGGCGTGGATAGAGGAGCCCCCCGGGAAGGACGATTTGGCAAGATATAGCCAGCCCACAAGAGGATGGTACCTGTGCCCCACACGTCTGCTCCAAGGCCTAAATCCCACAGGTACCCAGTGGCAAGTGTGAGAAGATGTATGTAAAAGGCTTTTTACTGAAGCAAGACTGGTGACACCTCAAAGGGAGAATCAAAATGCCTTCTGAGAGGAAACTGGTCACATATATAATGTCTCAGCCATTATGTGAAGATGCTCTCTTATCTGGACCTGTGAAGCTTGCCTAGACATATTGTCTGATGAAAAGCTCAAGAACAGAAGAATACATACGTAGAGTATGCTACTATTTATGTATTAAGGGGGGAGGGGGCTTAATCTATTTCTTAAAAATATTCTGAAATTGAACATAAGAAATTACTAATAGGCAAAGAGAGGGTAGACAGAAGAAATGGGTGGGGAGGAAACTGTTCTCCACAAGGTTTTTGTTTTTGAACCTTGTGAATACTCTACCTACTTGAAAAACTAGACTAAGAAATATCTGAACAGGGGCTGGGGTTGTGGCTCAGTGGTAGAGCACTTGCCTAGCATGTGTGAGGCACTGGGTTCGATTCTCAGCACCATAAAAATAAATAAAGGTCCACTGACAACTAAAAAAAAAAAAAAAATGTTTAAAAAAAAAAAAAGAAATATTTGAACAAAGACAAAAGGAAAAAAAGAACAAGACTAGCACTATGCTGTCGAATGGCCATGAAACTGGAGCTGGTTTTCCTCATCAAGGCTGTCCACCCTCTCTCACCCTTCTGGTCCCGCTCTGACCCTGCCCCAAACCTCATACCACACAGCATTCTGCAGGCCAGGCTGGAAACTCCCTCACTGCGCCTCATATTTTTCTCCCAGCTTGATCTCTGGCCATACTCCATGTAGCAACAAAGACGAACAACCACAGGCCCGAAGGCTTGCACTGTGACCCAGGATGCGGATCTGCATCATCTCTTCAGGAAACTGGCTGGATGTGCTGGGGTCCCAGGCCTCCTGGTTTCACAGGGATGCCAAGGCTGCATTCCCTAAGACTGCCACTGAGAGTCATTCACTGCACGGCCTGCCTGGAACTTTGGTCAGTCCCCCAGCTTTTCAGGTCCTTGAATTGTGGAGTCCTGCTGGGTTTGCTGGCCATGCTACTGAATCCCACTTACCAGGGATGTGGCTGCCCATGTATTTGATGTGCATCTCGTGGAGCCCGACCTCAGTGGGGGCATATCTGACAGTGACTGTTCCGTCCTTGTTGTCCACAATCTCGGGTGTGGCTGTCTTCCCAGAAGGCATGTGGACCTCTCCTGTGGAGCACAGGAACACAGGGTAACAGGCTTACTGGTGACTTTCCCCAAGAAGCTGAGCGCAACACACAGATGTCCTCAAAATGCAAGCTTTTAGACACAAAAAGACTCATGTTGCCTAAAACATCCATGTCCCACAACTGGAAAACAGACACTTATTTTGCTTTTTTTAGTTCTCTTTGGCTTCCACAAAATGCAGCAGGCAACTCATAAGTAAAGGGTTTCTACAACTGGCAAATTAGAAGCTCAAATAGGACTTGAGAGGACCACAAAACCAGCAGGATAAACAGAACATGTACTCCAAGAGAAGCTGGCATTAAAAAGGGGCCAAGGAGAGAAAGTAACTCTTGTATGATCAACCTCAGTGTCAACAGCAGACTGTGTTTGGAAAAGTGGGTGAATAAGAAAAGGCAGGAGAAAAAGGGAAAGCAGGAACCTAACAGCCAGGAGGTATGTCACACAGTTCTTAACCTAGAGGGACTCACAGGCTCTCTTAAGAAAGTAATACAAGGGGCTGGAGTTGTGGCTTGGTGGCATAGCACTTGCCTAGCATGTGTGAGGCACTGGGTTCGATTTTTAGCACCACATAAAAAATAAATAAATAAATAAAATAAAGGTCCATCAACAATGAAAAAAATATTTAAAAAAAAAAGAAAAAGAGAAAAGATACAAATGAAGCACCTCTTCAAAGAAAAATGTTTTGCAATCTCAGGGGAGTATGGACCAAGCCCCAGAGCAAGCACCAAGGGGGCACTGGGTTAAGGAGTTCAGGTGTGTGCAACAATAGCACCTCCCTAACACCTTCTGGGCTCCCAATGCAAGCAAGCAAGCAATAGTGAGGTGACTTTTTAAGGGCTTACCTGTGATTTCTCCTTTCCTGAAAGCAAATGGAATGACCAAGTCAAAAGGCTTAAATCCCAGTCCATTCATGTCACTTACTGGGACATAGGCCTCTTCAGTCACCTAAAAACAGGAAGCAGTGGTCACTGGGTCAAGCGGACAATAGCATGGGCTAATGAAGCTACAAGGGGCAGAGCTGCTGGGAATTCTACAAGTCAGTGCGGCCAAGATTGGGGGATGTGGTTGCCTATGTGCTGTGTCTAACTAACTCCAGGGTCCAGAGCAGAACCTGAAGGATTGGAGAAGTCCCACTGACAAATAGCTAGAAATCACTCAGCAGCCTGCTTGTAAAATTCCCAGTAGTGCTGACGAGAAAGTGGAAAAGTAAGAGACAGCAATGTCTGAATCCCAAAAGACTCCACCTGGAGAGGTTTAGTTGCTTGTGGCCTGGAAAGGAAGGTGCATTTTATGTGCCAAAGAATAGAAGCAGGTGGCTTTGCCCCTTAACAGAAAACAAATGGGCAAGTGGCAGCTCTGAGTCAGCAAGAGGCCTGCAGACAGCTATCCATCTTGCTCTTTAAACAAGGAGCCAAACTGCACCAAGAGTGATCACAGACATGATGGCTGGCAATTCGGGGAGCACGGACGGTGACACAAAGGTGGATCTTATAGAAAAAGCGGGATCATCGTGATGGGCTGATCAGTAGGAGGACACACCAATGACCAGGACACCCAGAGGGCTTAAGCAATCCTGAGAAGCAGGTGGCAGCTTTTCTGAAATGAAGGTTGAGTAAACACAGAAACACAAAAAGGAAAAAACAAAAAAACCAACAAAAAACCAAAGGTGTACCCAGGGCCTGAATCCAGGGGGACATGCATTTACCGGTGCCTCCTCCATGGCTGTGACTTCCCCATCCGTGGCCTGGTCAGTGGCAAATGGAGATTAGTTGGGAATCACATTGGAGGGATACTACAATTCAGCAGATTCTACTACCCGGGAGCTGCCTCCTCCCCACCACTCTGAAGGGGCTCACTCTAGCAGGAGCGTGACATTCACACTACCCTTTAAGAGGGCAAGTTGGCATTCTCTTTCTAATTGTCAAATGTATACGTCCTTTAACACTCAACCCCAATTCTAGCAAGCCAGCCTATGCTGGCAGGAGACACCATAGATAACTGATGTGCACAGAGAGTTCTACTAGGTGCCATTTGTGAAAGACGGAAGCAACCTAATCTCCATCAGTAAGATACTTTGATCAAATAAATTGTGGTCAGACTGTCCAAGAGAACACTGAGCGGTCATTCTGAAGAAGCAGTGAAATCAATTAACATGGAAAGGTATCTATGGCATGTTGAGAAAAGAAAGCAAGTTGAAAATAACATATGTTATGATCCCATGCACAAAACTGAGGTTTCTGTTGTATAAACAGAGAAAACCTAATACCAGATCTCTCTGAAGCAAGGGGTCAGGAAAGAAGTGGTCTTTTACTTGATAAATGTCTTCAGGGGTTTGTTTTTAAAGTTTTTATAAATCATCTTTTTTTGGAGGCGGGGAGTAACCAGGGATTTAAGTCAGGGCAATTTACCCCTGAGCTCCATTCCCAGCCCTTTTTATTTTTTCAAGACAGGGTCTCATAAGTTGCCGAGGCCAGCCTTGAACTTGTGATCCTCCTGTCTCAGCCTCCCAAATCACTGGTATAAATTCAATTTTTAAAAATCTTAAGACTACATGCTTCTGATCTAACTGATTCAATGTGGAGGTAGCCCCTCACCATCTTTCTTCTGTCATAACAGAGAATAAGCAGTGGAGGCTTCTACAGGGGCTTGGTGCTCAAGTTAGCTCTTTTTATGTGCTGTGGTATATGCAAGAAGGGCTCTGTTCACAGGCACCTTTGTGAGCTGCTAGGTTAGGAACAGCCCTTCCAGGACTTGCAGGGCTACATAGGAGAAAGACCTTCCAAAGACTAGGCTATGGCCTTTGATCTAGGACTTCTCAACAGTGACAGGCAGTAAAGCTGCTCATCCATGACTTCATGGGCCACGTGTGTGATGAAACTAACTGAACCAGTCTGCTGGTCTCCTTGGGATATATGCTACCAATGCCGGGTCAGGTGTCCATGTCCAAGACCTTTTTTTGGGAGGGGAGGCAGGGAATCTACCCAATGGAAGTCGATTCCTCTAGAAAAGTTTAGGGAAAATGTGAAATGGGAGAATAAAGTACCAGACCAGGTACCATGGGGGATCATGCCTTTCTGCCTTCAGCAGTGGTCAGTGAATATCCACAAAGTATCCTTGCCTGTGTACTAAGGGCTCAGGAGACATTTATTCCTACATTTAAAAGCCTCAACTTCAGCCTCTCTGGCTCACCTGCTAAGATGGTATCCAATATTTCCACCTTCATTTTCTCACTCTGACCCTCTCAGTCTAGGATGTCTTAGCCCCAGGCCATTGTACCAGCAGAGCCATGACCTCTACCTGGAGGTTGCTCTTCCATCCTGCCCAATTCTAACAAGATAAAACCCACTAGGGAATAAAAACAGATTCTTAAAACTACAACAGGGACTCTTCTCTATAATAAGGATACACACTTTCAAGCTGCACTGCATTTTTCCCTGCAGGGGAAAAACACTCCCAAATGGACAGCGTCCAAAGCTGACAAGTGTTTACATACTTGAGATAGAAAAGAGCCTCCAGATCTCTGGCATGATGTTTACACATATACAAATGTCAAGGGAAAGGAAAAAAAGCTATAACAGATTATAGACTGTTTGGAAGGAAGTTCTTGGGCTTCTGTTTGGAATGGAACCTTCATGTCCTCCTTTGCTGCACAACGTGAAATAATTACAAGGCGCTTTGCAGGCTGTGGGCAGGGCCGGGTCATCAGGGGCCTATGAACCTGTGGTAGATGGAGGCTGCTCCTTGCATCAAAGGGTACAGGGAGGGAGACTGGACGGCACCTGGTATCTGTCTAGACCAGGCACGCCTCATTTGTTAGAGAGCCAACAGGCTTGGTCCTGAGGTTTACATGAGGTAATTCTCCTAAGGTTCTATCCCCACTCATGGTGGAAGAACCTAATCAGAGGAAGATTTGATTATTTCAACTGAGAATTGAAAAATAAAGACTCTGATTATGTGTTAGCCCAGATGTTCACATGATGGTTCCTTTCTATTCCAGATGTTCCCTGCTTCAAAAGACAAGGTGTCTCCCCTCTCATATGTAAAGTGTGAATCTTTCCAAATCCAACTGCAGGTACTTTCAGTCCTGAGATAAAAGAGAGTCAAATCTGCAAACAAAAGAGCCTTGGGACTCTCTCTACTCCCAAGGGGGGGGGGCAGGAAGACACAGGAAGAGCTAGCAGAGTGAGAACTGTCACATTTTCCTTACTGGTTTGTAAAAATGTATTTTTAAGAGAGTGTTTCTTTTTGGAACTAGGCTTAGGCCAGGGCATTGTCCAAGTCCCTCTGCATGATAGATACCTTGTTGGCTGATGAGATTCCCCCAAAACCCTTAGCGTTAAGGGTTTCTATGATCCAGAGATTATGCTAGGGTTCTATGAGGTTGTGACTATGTGGAAGGGGACAGCCCAGTCAGGGTTCAACAAATGGCTGTTGTTACTGTATTTGCTAAAACCAGCACATTCTGGAGAAGGAATTTTGCTTACCATGACAGTGAAAGGGCTATTTGGAATATCAACACCACCGAAGCGCACATAGATTACATAGGTGCCGGGCTTGGCGGCTGTGTAGAAAATGTCATAGGTGCCATCCTCGTTTTCGATGACATCAGCCTCAGCCTCAGTACCATCTGGGGTCAGAATTGTGCAGGTCACTTTCCCCTTCCCAGCGGTCTTGGCGTCCACCACAAAGCCCACTTCCTCTCCAGTTTTCACAGTGGGGGCAATGCCAGGACCTGGAGAAAGGTTCAGGAGAAGATAATAGAAGTATGAATAGGGACACATGCTCCAGAAGCCCAAGAAGAAGTCACTCACAATTGTGCTGCTTGTGGCTGTAAATGTTCGACATTTAACTACACACAGGAATATCCTAAAGATCACTTTTTTGGGGGGAAGGGGTGGTGCAGCTCAAGGAGAATCCTGTCCATCCTTCATAAATAAGAGCACGCATAAGCCCTGAGTCCACCTCAGCTCCAACAGAAACAGCCTGGTTTGCTCACGTCCAAGAGGTATGGAGATGAAGGTCAACTGTTATCAGCAAACACACTAGGCATGCTCTGAAGTGCCAGGTACATATGAAGAGAAACAAGACACAGTCCCTCCTCTCAGATGCTCATATTCTAACAAGAGAGATGTGGGCCAGTGCCAAAAATGACAGCTCTACCTGTCATGGAAATGCTGAGCAGGGACTGAGTCACAGATAAAATACTCTATCATTCTTTTGACAAGTATCCCTCCCCAGAGTTGCCACAATGACAGAGGGCAAACTTTAAAAAAAAAAAAAAAAAAAAAGGAGAAAGTAGCTCAACTCTGAAGGATGGGTATTTTTGGTTAGGGGAGCCTTACAACCTTTCTCCAAACAACGGTCAGTCTCTAGCTCTCTTTCTCTGAGTCATGGCACTCCTTTACCCAGGATCTATCAGAGAGTACAGAGAAGTGTGAACTAAAAGCACATCAGCAAAAATGAAAACGAAGTTTAGGAGTATCAGGGAGTGGTAAGAACATTTGCATAGAAAGTAGGTGGTAGAGAAGACTGGAGCTAGTCTGCAGAAGATCCTGAATGACAGACCAACAGGAACCACCCTGTTAAGGAGAATATTCTGCTCAGGACTCTGGATGAGCTAGGGGAGGAAACAGAGTCTGGAAAGCAAGAAGAAAGGCCCCATCCCACATTCACATGCCCTGAGGCTGGCAAAGACATACAATGGTCAGAGGTCACTACAGGGACAGGGGTGGTGGTGTGGCCAGCATTTCAAAAATGTCTCAATTTTTGCAGTTGGTAAGACAAAAAGGGCCAAGAGGAGCAGTTTACAACCTTGACCTAAAAGCCAAGGTAAGATGAAAGATTAAAAAAAAAAAAAAAAAAAAATGCCCCAGGGTAGAACTTGTTTAGTTTCCTTATTTTAAGAGAAGCAAATCTATTTCATTTGATGTTTTGAAATCTGCTTGAGTGGCAACACCGAGCTGCAGGATCTATTCTTACAAAGTGAAAGGTCTGTGACAGTTAACTATTCATGTCTCAGAAATTGAAGGAAGAGCAGTGAGGCTCCATTATCCATGGAGAATTCCTGAGAGGAAAACCTAATCCTTTCATGTTTTTCTCTGATGCTGAACTGAAATGCTCCTGAATCTTAAATAACTGAACCATTTACTCATGAAGGCAGAAAATTGCAGCTTCTCATGGGAGTCACCATCATAGTTGAGACCTCAACAAATGTAGCCACTTCAAAAGTGATATAATAGCTCCCATGAACCTGGCACTGTGCTCAGCATTTTTCATGTCTGACCCTCATTTAATCTTTGCAATAATCCTGTGGAACTCTGACCCATGTAAGAGCTTCTTCAAATTGCATGTTCCCCAAATAGATCTTCAATCTATGTATGATAGAAGCTCAGAGATTTTGAGCAACTTGTCCAGATAACACAGCTATTAAGTGGCAGAGAAGGGCTAGAACCTGGCTTTCCAAAGCCCACCCCCCTGGCCCCGATGATACCCCACACTCACCTGTGGCCAGGCACTTGCTGGCATCGCCTGACTGCATGGCCCGGATGCGGTAAGGAGAAAGTGGGATGTCATCCCCCCCGTAGGTGACCCCAATCATATAGCGTCCAGTCTTGTCAGGGATGTAGGTGACAGCATATGTGCCATCTTTATTGTCATGGACAGTGGCTCTTTTAGGTTTTCCTTCTTGGTCCTGTGGATCAAAAAGAAATGCTACTTAGGATGTTGCTAGTAACAGGTAGAGCTCACTCATGGAAAACCTTGACATAACCTTGCTCATTAATTAGTGCCTCTAGTGGGAAGAGACAGAAGTGATGGCTTAATATGATCTTATTCTGCTGTGTTTTGGAAGGGAGAGGACAGGGTCACAGATTATACCATGATGACCTGTTAAGTAAACAAATAGTGTTTTAGCTCCAAATGCACTGAAATGCACTGAGGGAAGGTGAGAGACTGCTGCATATGTTGCTATATTCACTCTCTCTTTGTCCCTAACTAATAGGACCCTCATTCTTGGTGAGGTGCACAGTTCCCAGAACACAAAACTTCACTGTCCTAGCATCCTTGCTATTAGGTACAGCCACGACTCATGGTTAACTTCTACCAAATGAGACAGGCTGGAAATCTTCTGATAGAGCTGTTTAAGATAGCTCATTGAGCTAGAAGAACCCCCTTTCCCCATCTGCCATGTAGATCTGAAGGCCACAGCACTGACAGCCTCGTAGTCCTGAGGAGACCTTAAAGACAGAAACCACACACTAGCACAGATGAGCAGAGATGGAGCTGGTTCTCCCATTGAGCCACAGAAAAGCTCGGTGGCTTGCCATCCAGCTTCTTTACCAAGAGAGGATGATCCTATGTGCAGAAGCCACCCTTATTTTGGGGTTTACTATGATATACAACAGAGCTTAGCTCCAAATATTGAATGGGTAATTTAAAACATTTAAAAATAAAAACATAGAAATGTGACACCAAAATACAGGAGATTCACTACAAAGTGGCACCTGGAGTTAAATCCTCAAACCTCTCAGGTGAGCATGCTTATTCTCCAAGCACATATAATGACTCTTGGAAAAATCTAATACAAGCATCAGGTCAGAAATTGGTTATGAAAACCCTGTTCTTATCCTTGGCCAGAAAATTAGATCTTACTAATAAGGTGTGGCTCCAAAAAAATAGTTCAGGGTTACCGTTATCTGGACAGCAAGCAGGCCTTCCCCAGCATCTCTGGCATCAATAGCAAACTCCACAGGCAGACTGGCGGGTACCCCATATGAACTGAGGCCAGGGCCACTGGCAGTCACTTTGCTGGCATCATACGTGGGAAGGACCTTGACCTTAAAGGGACTTTAGATAGACACAAAGACCCTGGTCAGTAAGGATACAGGTCAGTCTAGCCACATCTAACCTCTCTTACATTGTCAGACTAGGACTGACAGGAGCATTTCTAGGGAAATAAAAAAGTGAGTTTAATCAGAGTGGCTTAAATCCAATGGAAATTGAGAATCATGAGGTCGTAGCCAATCATATGCCTGACTAGTCATGCCCTTAGTTCTTTTCATAGGACACAAATAGTTTAGGGAAGTCGGGCTCCCAAATTAGTTTGGGGTTAAACACATTTAATCCACTTTTATTATGCTAAGACAATGGTCACCAAAATGGAAAGAATACCAGAACTTTAATATTTCATTTCATTCTATAATTATATATATTCTTATTCTACATTTAGTAAGTTTTATATGGTACACAATCTATGAGTAAAGCAATATGCAAATGTAATTCATAAATATGTATTTCTACATAGCTAGAGCTATGTTATGATCTGCATATAAAATGTATATAATGGGTTAGAGGTAAGTTTTCCATTTGAAAGGGCATGATAAAAAAATCTTTTTGGAAATTGTTCCAAAGCTGAAGAGCTTACACATTTTTTTGTATTAATATAAACAAGGAACAAAGCTGCTACCCAACATCTTTTTGAGAATGTTTACTGTCAACCAGACTCTCAAATGAAGTGGTAAAGACCTTTGTCTTAATCAGAAAACCACTTGCAGAGTTACCAAATGGAAGCTTCTGTTAAACTAATATATTCCTTGTTTCTCCAAAACACCCATCTTCTTAATTTCAGCTTGCGTTTAAATTAAGATGGATAAAAGAAAAGGCATGACAGCAGAATAGGAACCACAAATAACACGCCTGGTGTATGATACCGCATGTAGAACATGCAGGTTTAGGAAAAAATCTGCTGATTGGATGAATGGGGGGTGGGCACCACGGCAATGCTAGCTAATCCTAAAGCTGGGTGTGCTTGAGGCTGGTTTAGACCTTTGCCTCAAGCGTGAGGCACTTACCTTCGTGGGATCTCTTCATCAGCATATTTAACTGAGACCATGTAAGGCCCCTCCTGCGATGGGGTGTAGGTCACAGTATGCGTGCCATCCCCATTATCCACCACATTCACTGGCTCCACCAGACCTGAGGACATAGATGAGAGGTCTGAGTGACTGCTTGGTCTCCCCTTCACTCCACCCTTGGCTGTGTCTGAAACAGGATCACATCTATCCCCAAGAGCTATTGGTTTCCACTAATGAGTAACATAAAGGCAAGCAGGCCATAATCATAGACCTAAGAAATCACAGGATCCCCAATTCATGGTTGCAGAAATGACCCCAAGAGACACCTTCAGCTTTTGGTTGGCTAAAGTACACTCAGTGTGCCCTAGAGTATAATTAAGGAGACTGCCCATGCTTGCTGCTGGGGGGTGTATGGTGAAGGTGCATGTTATAGACACACTACATCCTTTCAAGCTGATTAGGCATGCTTGGGATGTGGCAATTTTTACTCTAGAGCTGAGAAAGTGCCCCAAAGTCCAGAATTCTGAATAGCAAATGTTAACAAATGGGATGGCCAATCAAGATTTGTGGTCATCTGTGAGCAAAGATCACTATAATGCCAGCATGCTGGGGTATAGGTACAGGGCAGGAGAGGGTGCCACTCTCATGGGATTGGGAGACCCTCAATGTGAAGCATGAAGGAGATGCTTAGAGATTACATTAAAGTATAATCAAGGCATGCACTGTGTTGATAGATTTCACGATGCACCCTTAACATGAGAGTCAAGGATCGGTCAATGGCAGGGTAGGCTAATCAAAGCATAGCATGCTCATTAAATAAAGTAGGTGAGGCAGGGGCAGGCCAACTTTAGAGGCAAGGCCAACAAGAAGCTTCTGGGTTACATAATTTGAAGCAGCAGCCAATGGGAAAATGCAAACCTGTCTCCATAAAGTCACCCTTCGGGTCACCTTTAAAAAACTCTGAAACGCCTTTCAAGGGACTGCGCCATGACTGGGAATCCATCTCATCAGCTAAAATTAAAAGGCTATTACTTGAGAGTTCTCCATGATAAAGGAAGATATCTAAGTAAAACTTTTATACACACACACATAAACACACACACATCTTGAATCTCAGTAATTTCACGGAATCAGAATCCAGTCCCATGACCTCATTTCCCCCAAACCACTTCTGCCCTGAGCTTCAAAGGGCCTAACCTCCTGTTGAACCCCATTAAGAAGAAGGTTCCTCTTCAAAGGAGGAAGCCCCTATTTGTCACTTTTGGAAGCCAAGAACACAGCACAGGGAAAATCCAGATTATTTAAGAAATTAGACATATGTCATGTACATGAGAATAAAGGCACATTTTCAGTGCTGAAAGAGGAAATGTGGTCACTTTACCAAAGAAGTCAAGTTTCAACACACTTTGGGCTTTGCCCCCAAATAGCCTGCTTGCCATACCAATCCTGAATTCCAGGCTGCCTACAGGGCAGGCCAGTGGCCCCAAACAACCCCATTCCCCAAGAGACTTTCTTTCCTCTCCAGGAGACTGAGCCACATAATGCCACAGAGCTGGCATTCTCAGAGATTCTGGAATGTTCCACATGAGCATGGAGGCATCTCAAACAGAATTATCACCTCCAAATCCCACCCCTTCCATACATCTGGACCTCCCCCTTAGGCACCTTACATATGCTAAAGTAGGTAATGAAGCAGTAGCAACAATTTTTTCTTCTTTCTTTTTTTTTGTTTGGTACCAGGGATTGAACCCAGGGGTACTTAACCACTGAGCCACATCCCCAGCCCTTTTTCATATTTTTATCCAAAGAAAGGATCTCACTGAGTTGCTTAGGGCAGCAGCAACAATTTTACCCAAGAGAGCCCATAGATTATTTGCTTCAACTAGCTACTCAAAAGAGTGAAATTATTAAAAGAAATTTAAGACCATGTCATTAAAGTGGGGAGGGAAGGACAGACTTTTGGAGAAATAATAGACCTGCCTACTTTCAAACAGGATCTTCTACTATTTAGCTAGATTATCAGCAATAAAATAACTTAAGAAATGTAATTTTAAGTTCATGATCATACTTGAAAGGAAAGTACCTGCTCTGGGTCATGGCTGTCCCCACCCAGATAGGTGATTTGGCAGGGAGGCTGGATGGCATACTTACCTCGGGGGCCCAGGACCCTCACTTCCAATGGGGCCAGGCCAGCCTTGCTGCTGTCCACCGTGAAGGACTGTGGGATGCGGGCTCGGACGCCAGAGCCCAGCCCAGGGCCAGCAATTTTGACCTTGCTGGGGTCCACAACATCCTTCACAGGAACCCTGAAGGGGCTGCCTGGAAAACAGATCATGGGATTCTGAGCATCTAGCAATTGGAGACCCACCTATGCACACCCAGAATCGCACCAGGGACCTCAATTTTAATAGGCCTCAGTCAGCTCCTCCTGTCTCACTGTGTGTGCACCCATGTGCCCACTCAACTGCCATGGAACTCCTACTACATGTAGATACTGTGCTAGGTGTCTACGCGGTGGCTAACAGCCCCCAGGGAGCCCAGAAGCAGGGCAAGGATGATGCGAGCATGTCACTCTAACTGCCTACATAACATATGGGGGAAGGTGCACAACGTGGAACACTTAGGAGACATTGAACCCTGTCTTAGGAGACCAGAGAAAACTTTCCAATAACATCTAAGCTGAGACAGAAGACAGAGCAGCTATCATCCAGGCGAAGCAGACAGACAGATACTTCCAGCAGAGGGACCAGCATGTGCAGAAGCCTAGAGATGAGGGGAAAGCCAGGCTGTTGGAGGAACTGAAGGAGGAGGCTGCATGTAGGATGACAGTGAAGAGGACCAGAGAGGACAGGCAGGCCTTGAAGACTATAACCAATCTCCTCTTCCACAAATGGGCCCTGCATTCCTCTCCCTCCAACACAGTCAGCACCCCTCAAACACACGCAGTCTTCTTGGTTCCCTAAACAATTAGGAACCAACTACTTTCTGGAAGGACCTGCTGCAAGGCTGACCCCAAGGGCCTCTGACTCCTGCAAAGTGCCAATTTTCAAGACCAATGAAATATGGAGAATACAGGGAGATCAGAATTTGTAAGAAAAGCACTAAACAGAGAAACAGGCTGGGCCAGGAATCCTAATGGAACTCCCTAAGAACAGAGACTTCCTCAGAAACAGAAGCCGAGTGTCCACAGCACCAGGCTTTAAGCTGCCAAGTCTCTTGCCAAGGGGCTCCATACACTCTTTGCCACGTGCAGGAGTCCTTATGTTTCCCATGATCTGACAATTGCCAGATGTCTAGCAGCCATGAAATCCAAAGTCTCTCTGTCATGCATCCTAGAAAGGTTATACCCTGTAGATCTAGGGGTGGTAAATAACAAAGACCACACAAAGAACCAAGACCCTGGTTTTCTAACAATAGCTGAGTTTCAATGGCATCCAGTTTTTCAGGTAAATGAAATAATGGCTGACCCTGGCAAAGTTGAGCACAGCCCTCCATGCTGTGGTTTAGGAAAAGAAAATGGAGCTTCATTTCATAGTGACGCATGAGCACTTGAATGACAAGAGGGCATGGCTAAGGACTACCTCCAAGGCCAAACTCTAACTCATCAGAGCCTCAGCATGAGAGCAAGTATGAAGCAATATGCAAAGGTAAAAAACTTAGGTTCAAGATGGAAGACACCAAGTATTGCCTGCCCATCAGTCTCCTATTCTCTGCCTCAGGCAGACATCACCAATCAATCATGGCAGCCCTTCCTCCTGACATACTCTGAATCCCAGTCAACCTGGTGGTCTTGGCAGTCACCAACAGACCACTGCTGGTCCACCACAGGAAACCAATAAACCATTACAAGCATGACAGGAAACTTTGTTTAAAACCCCACTAGAGAGCTGGGGATGTAGCTCACTGGTAGAATGCTTTCCTAGCACACTCAGGGTCCTGGGTTCCATTCCCAGCACTGCCAGAAAAACAAACAAAAAAATCCCACTAGAGGTTTGTACCATGAGGAAAAACTGGGCTCATATTTAACCATCCAGAATTCCCATGAAAGTAATTAGCTTTACACCTAAGACTACAACCAACACTTAACTAAATAGCTCTGCCTGAGACAGAGTTCTGGGGTTCAGGAGAAACTAAATTCAGACACCATTAACATCTGATAGGAAAACCCCAAATGGGTCTTTTTCTATTGTCTAATAAGCTCATGGGTCAGCCACTGGAGCCCCAAGTTCACCCACTTCTACAGGGGAATCCCAAGGCTGATGGCATCCAGCACTTTCCCAAGAGTCAAAAGGAGCTCGGCCACAACCAGATACTCATCTCTACTGCCACCTGCCTAGAGTCACTGTGTCATCTTTCCTGATGCTACACTCTCAAAACTCCACAACGCCCATGATTTCATCTTGTCATCTAGTTCAATTCTTCTTTGTAGCAATTACTACAAGTTTCAGGTGCATAAACAGTAGATAGTAAACTCCTTGTGGGGAGGAGGTGGAGGCTGAAATTCCCTGGTAATTTTTAAAAATCTCTATTGAATAAGGTACAAGCACAAATTTAAGGAGAAATTTGTCACTTTAACATATCATATGGACATATGAGTAGAATTAATTTGAGTTGAATGTCAATGCTTTCTGTTCAATGTGAGAGAGAATGACTGAAGGTGTGTGCACATTTGCACATGGCAAAACAGAAAGAGGGGACAGAATCAGGGAAGTTTGTGGTCAGTGCACACTCCAGCTTTCCAGGAGTCAATCCAGAAAGCCAACAAGTAAGCCCCTCAGCCTGCCCCTTCCCTCTCAGAATTATGCCAGCTTATTGAGAGAGAATTATATGAGCCACTGAGGCTCTTCCCACTCTTGGGTTCCTAAGGCGGGGCTCTGCCCTCTTAACATTGCTGAGACAAGACAAGACAAAAGTCAGCTCAAGACCAGCTTTGCAGTCTCCTTAGACTTGGTCTTGCACACCATAGCACACTCTCACCTACCCTTTTAGACCTTAGGGTAGAGATGATGATCATTCTATTAAGCAAACAGAACTATAGTCTGTGAGGATTCCTCTCCTTGGAATGGGATGGAAAGTGGGAGTCCTTCACTACTGAACTCAGATTTTCTTTACAGTTTCAATCTTCACAGAAGTGGTTTTCAATCAGGGGTGATTATGTCCTCAAACACATGTGGCAATATCCAGAGGCATTCTGGGCTGACACACATGGGGGGTGGTGGGAGTTTGCTAGAGGCATCTAGTTGGTAGACACTAGGGGCAGTGACAATCATTCCACAATGCGCAGGACAATCTTCCATAACGAAATTATCCTGCTCAAAATGTCAATAGTGCTGAGGCTGAGAAACCCTGTTTTATAGTGAATATACACATCATCATTAAATAGAAAAGAAATTAATAAATAAGAAATTGAATTAGCACGTCTCTGTCAGCTGCCAAGTCTGTCAATGTAAGAAAGAAAACAAGACAGGCACAAGTGAGGTGAATAACCAAGCCAAAAATAAAGTGGAGATTTCCAACCCTGTAAAGAACCAGCTTTTCCTTCAATCAGGAAGTAGGTCCTCCAACATATAAACAACCACTTCCAGTCAAAACTCTAAGCCAATGCTGACAAGCTACTGATACTACTAGGAGTTGGGATATTCTTGGAAATACAGAGGAGGAAAAGTCCCCCGCTGCAGCTACCACAAATATCAGAATTTTTTCCTATTCAGAGAAACAGGCCAAAATCAAATCTATTTTCACAAAATCAGTTAGTGTTTGGACTCCTGTCCATGGCATAGCTTACCAGGGATGTGGGCTGATCCATAAGTGATATTAACGTCATAATCCCCTGGGGCAAAGGGGATGTACTCGGCACTGCAGCTGCCATCTTTGTTGTCTCTGCAGTTTATCTTCGATTCTGATGGTCCCTCAACAGTTATGCCAAGCCCACCAATTCCTGCCCCTCTGAGGAAAAGGTGGAGAAAAAAAGTGAAATGTGTACAATCCATGCTAGTCTGCTTATTGACAGAATTCATTCAAAATCCCTTCATAAGTAACTATCTCACTGAGTCATCCTTACTCTGCTTACTTACACCTCTCTCCCAGGGAATTTCTCAATACTCTAATATAAATACAGCCTTGACCTCTCCTTTCCAGTGCTTATCCTTCATTTGTTTTTCTTATCTAATTGCATTGGCTAACACTGCAAATACAACGTAGATACCTTGAGGTTACACCATGTAGATACGATGTAGATGTGCCTTGAGGTTAAAACCCGCCGCCCAAGGAACTGAACCCAGAGCATTGTGCATATTAAGCATGTGCTCTAACACTGAGTTCCCCACCCCCACCCTCTGTTGTGGTCCATTTTAATAGGAATATTTCTAACTTTTCCTTTATATATGAGGTTGGCTATACACTTCTGCATTATCAAAATAAGAGGCTTCCATCTAGTCCTAGTTTGTTCAGCAGTTTTACGACTGTTATCAATTGTTTTTTGGCTCTTTTTAGGTACTGTACTTGTCTTTCTCTGCAACATAGCCTCTGTAGAAGAAAATGTCTAATGCATTACAACAATGCATTTCACCAAATGGTGGCAAAACATAACCCATCTGTAAGGTACAGCCATAAGAACCTTTTAAAGCAGTTAAATTACATAGGACTACCCCTTTCAGAGGCTTAATACATGGAACCCAGGGCCCTGCCTACCTGGTAACAACAGTGAAAACATTAGGTTTGTTGGTAAAGGCCTCTTTCAATCCAGGACCTTGAGCCTGGACCCGTGATGGCTGGCAGCCTTCAGTTACAGCTACTTTGAAAGGACTGTTTGGGATGGGCACATCATCATATGTCACCTCCACTACATGGAGACCTGTTTAAAGAAAAATAGAAATATGTATTTGTATACAAGCCATCTTCTTTTTGGGGAGTGATACTGTACTTCAGGGTTTTATCTGTCATTCAAGTCTATATGCTATACTGTCATGTGAAAAGAGCAGGTTTAAAAAACAGTGTTTGTATAGATTGGTTATTTACTTGGTTTGGCATAATGCATGCACCCCACTGCAAGCAAGGATCAATGTATTTATATTCAATTCAATAATTCTAAGGATATTATCCTCATCTGAGATAACTCCATCCAGCCATGAACCAAAACACCATGGGAAACCCATGAAATAGAAAAGATATGCATCTACAAAACAACTGAAAAAAAAAAATGTGTGTGTGTGTGTGTGTGTATGTGTGGGTGTGTGTGTGTGTGTGTATCCTACAAGGATCATATATCCAGGTGATGGTGATTTATGGTGCTTTAATTTTTGATGCTGATTTATTAAAATGTTTTATAATTCCTAATATTCAGGAAAGAAATTAGTATCCAACAAAAATTGCACAAATAAGCAACACACCATGATATCACCCCATAACCTGCTCAGGCGAGGTTGAGGCTAAGCCCCAACCCATCTGTTATACAAAAAGACCAGCAAGTTGGGTGCAGTGGCGCACGCCTGTATTCCCAGCACTTGGGAGGCTGAGGCAGGAGGACCATGAGTTCAAAGACAGCCTCAGCAACTTAGCAAGGCCCTAAGCAACTCAGTGAGACCCTGTCTCTAAAATACAAAATAGGATTGCACATCCCTAGTACCAAAAAATGAAAGAAAAAAAAAAAAAAGATCAGCAAGCCAGGCACTGAGTGGGCAGGTGATCTGATGGGAGGGATGCTTCACATTTTTCATGTCACTCTGTACAGGCAGCTGCTGAGATGGGTTCAGCACACAGGTAAGGGGTCAGTATGACTCTGAATAAGGGTCACATTCAAGGACAGCACAAGCCGGGCATGGTGGCGCACGCCTGTAATCCAAGCGACTTGGGAGGCTGAGTCAGGAGGATCGCGAGTTCAAAGCCAGCCTCAGCAACTTAGCAACTCAGTGAGACCCTGTCTCTAAATAAAACTCAAAATAGGACTGGGGATGTGGCTCAGTGGCCGAGTGTCCCTGAGTTCAATCCCTGGTTCCAAAAAAAAAAAAAAAAGGACAGCACAGCTCACCTTTCTCAAAGGGCGTGTACTCCACCTGATAGGTCCCATCAGCATTGTCTGTGACGAAGCACTCGGTGGAGGCTCCCGAGGGGTTGGTAATGTGGGCCTTGATGTGGTCACCCCCTACCTGGGTCAGGGGCCTTGAGTCAACCGTGAAGTCAGTGGTAGCTTCCCGAAACACATCTGCAACCACACAGACAAGAATGTCCCAACACCTTGCACCCAGTAGCAAACCTCAAAACCAAGGTTCTCAACACTAAAATTGAATCTAACTTCCGTGACAGCAGACAATTGGTTTCCTTGACTCTCAAAATCAGGAATGCTAACCCCTTTTTTTCCCTTTCATATAGTCATGACAACACAACCCCTTCTAGGGGAATCTCGACCTTGCACGCACAGAGGTAAGGTTCTAGGACAAGTTAAAGGGTACATACAGGTGGACCTGCTCTGTCTGCAGCATGTGTGGTGTTAGCCAGCATCACATTTGAACTATTTTTTCAGTGAAGTGTTGACAATGAAATAAGTTGTTTCCATATTTAAAAAAAAAAAAAAATCAAGATTTCTGGGTTTGCCACAAAAAATCTGGAAAATCTGCAAATCCCATTCCCCACGGGGAAACAGAAACAGGGTAATCTCTGGGAAAGTAATGTGCTCCCCACTTCATGCAGGTCTCTCCACAACCACTCACTGAGGCAAAGGCCATAGGTACGTGTCCTCTTACATCTCACCTGACCCCTGCAGGTGTGGGTGGCTGGGTTGAGAGCCCCTGTTCTGTGAGTCTCTGGTACCCCTTACATTCTAACCTCTCCTTTTTTAAAAAAATTAAACCTACCTTTTCCTTCTATTCCTGGCCCGAAGACTTTGACCCTGCTAGTGTCTACAGCGGGCTCCACCTTGACCCGGGCAGGGAAGTGTGGC
The DNA here is from genome assembly GCA_020662805.1 of Glaucomys volans. Lineage (NCBI taxonomy): Eukaryota > Metazoa > Chordata > Mammalia > Rodentia > Sciuridae > Glaucomys > Glaucomys volans. Next base: position 102,444 of record JAJEJO010003113.1, read on the forward strand.
ACAAGCTCCCCACCATACTTCATGGTCAGTGTGTACATGCCAGCTGTTAGTGGCACATAGGTCACTGCGTAGGTGCCGTCTTTGTTGTTCTGAATGCAGACTTCTGCTTTTGCTCCTGAGTCAGAGATGGCTTCCATGCCCAGTGCCCCAGGACCCGCTTCCGAACAGTCAACGCTGAGGAGCCCAGCTTCACCCACTTTCCCGAGCTCAAGACCTGGTCCTGATGCCACAACCTTAGAGGGGTCAAACGGCATTTCAATGTCGGCTTTGAAGGGGGAGCCAGGTATATGGACTTCTTCAAAGAGAATGTTGACAAAGTACTCCCCGGGTTTTGTGGGAAGGTAAGAGACAGAACAGGTTCCATCACCATTGTCAGAGCATTCGATTTTGGCCTCGCAAGGACCTTCCACAGTTAGGCCCAAACCTCCAGTTCCGGCTCCTTTGGTGTCAATGGTGAACTCGGCGGGTTTGCCCACAAGACCACCTTTAAGGCCAGGACCATGGGCCTTCACCTATGCAAAGAAAGAATAAAAGTTAAATCCCACCTGGAAGTGGTACTGCTGCTCAGCCAGGCCTGCTCCAACACCCATGACTACAACCAGCACTGAAGTGCACCTCGGCTAAGTGGTCCCTCTCCCTGGTCCTACAGTGCCACTCACTCACACCCCCAGGTTAGAGCTGTGATGCAATGCTATGGATAGCTAGGTGGCTAAGAACACAATAGCTGCTGAAAGGCACAGGCAGCAGGTTTGATCTAAGCAACAGGAACTGGGGTTGAGATGACAGCCGCACCTCAAATGCCACCCCTTGTTCTTCTGAACCATGGCACCGGACTCTGAGAACTAACATCCTATCCAACAAGCACACACAGGTACCCCCAACAAGGGCTTGTCAAAGGGCAGACTTCATTGCAACTATGAATGCTGCATCTCATAACAAATCTTACACAAAAAAGGTCAATCTGTTTGTTAAAAGGAGGGAGGGATGAAGCATTCATCTGTGACTCAACAACTAAGTCCATTTCAAAGATTCATACCATTCAGACCACTGGAGAAAAAAAACATCAAAACCTTTTGAGACAGGGCTACTAGAAGAAGTGACAAGGATAATGTATTCTTTCTTTGGTTCTGGGGATTGGACCCAGGGGTGCTTCAACACTGAGCTATACCCCCAGTCCTTTTAATTTTTTATTTGAGACAGGGTCTGGATGAGTTGTTTAGGGTCTTGCAGAGTCGCTGAGGCTGGCCTCGAACTTGAGATCCTCCTGCCTCAGCCTCCTGAGTTGCTGGGATTACAGGTGTGCACCACCAAGCCTGGCCTAGATAATGTCTTTTCATTTTATGTTATCACAGCCTCTGTAGGGGGTGAGCTTAGTCTATGTGTCAGATGCTGGCCTGAGGTCTCCACGTTCACTGTCTTACCTCATCCTTGTAGGCTGACTTTGAAACAAGTATCAGTATTGAGACGTGAGTGAAGGAAAAGGGACTCAGGACCAGGGAGTCCCTCACCAAAATTTCCTAGATAGAGCAGGGGTTGGCCCAGCCACCCAGGGGACTCTTCACACTGATTTATAGGAGAACCATAGTTGGCCACTGAGAACCAACTTTCACCAAAAAATGAGTTTCCAAAGGTCTTTGCCAGGCAGGACCAGAGAGAAGGACTGTGGTATCACATTTGACAACAACTGGGCAAGTTCTGGAACAAAATCAAAAGCTGACCTTGGTGGGATCAGGTGGCAGTGAGGCCTCCACTGTGTAGGGGCTCCCGGGCACGGGGTGTCCATCGTAGGTCACATCTACGGCATACAGTCCCTCCTCTCGAGGGATGAACTTGGCTGTGCTGCTCTCCCGACCCACCACGGGCGCCACCAGGCACGGTACAACCTTCCGAGAGGGGCTCAAGATCGTCACGTCCAGCTTCCCTTGGCCTCCTGCTCCCCTGGTGTCGATGGTAAACTCCTGATCTTTCCCAATCTCGACCCCTGGAGAAGGGAGCAAGTCAAAGTAAGGAGCTGCCCCCTTCCAGAGGCAAGAACCATCACAAGCAGGGAAGGACAGTTCTGTGGGGTTTTGTCTCAGCCTCTTCGACAAGCAATGGCAAGTGCAGAAAGACTAAGTGAACATAACTGCACTTCAGCCTCAACAGCAACTGGCATAAGAACGATGGTTAATAGTGATAATAACAACTACCACTTACTATATGCATTTTATATTCCAGGAACAAATAACATCACCTTGTCTCCTTTGATTTTCGCCAAAACTCCAAGGATATTTATTATTAGTGAATGACTTTAACAGGTGGGGAAAATGAGGCCAGGGTAGCTTCTCCATCAGGCCACCAAGCTGGGACTCCAATCTAAATTTTATCTAATCCTACAATCTGCTTTATGGACCAGTAAATTATAATCTGACACTATCCTCTGTTCTTTACTTACGTTTGGTGTAAACTTGATGTGACTCATAGGTTCATATTTTATTTAATAATTCTTAGCAAGAAATACAATCCTACAGCCACTTCCTCCATCCCACAAGAAGTCACAGTGCTGGCAAAGGCAGGAGGACTGAATCTCATCCTGAGAACTGACTCTGTGGTGGTTTTTGAAAGGTCTTTGAAAATAAAGTCCACAGGACACCAAAGTGTTTGACAAAAATGGGGAAGGTAGGCTGGGGATAGAGTTCAGTTGGTAGAGCGCTTGCCTTGCAAGCACAAAGCCCTGGGTTCAATCCCCAGCACTGCACACACAAAAAAGGGCGGGGGGAGTCGCTTTACAATAAAAGAATGGGGAACACAGGGCCCTGCCACAACCTAGGGAAATGTTGACTCCGGGGCAGTATGGGGCCTGCCAAAATGATGCTGGACCACAAGCAAGGTGTCTTGGAGCCCCAGGATCCAAAGAGAAAGAGCCTTTCCTAAGAGGCATTGCATTTTTGCTGCCCTAGAGTAAGAACTCTTGGTGTCCTCTGGAAAGGAGTGTCGTGTGGGCTCCTGAAAGGTTGAGCAGTGACTGTTCCTAGGCTCACAGCTGGCTGTCATCACCCACAAAAGCCAACACATGGAGCTCTTGCTCTGCAGCCTCCAGAACTGGGAGTTGACCTTGTTCACAAATCGTCCATTTGGCCACAGATTAATGAAGGTGCTCATTGAGGGTACTAGCAAGACCCTAGAGTAACCCTCAAAGGGGACAAAGGAACCCTGCCCTGGGGGCTACACACCAGTCAGGTGTGTTGGTGGCTCTGAAACCGTGTGAATGTGCACTGCAGGGGTCTTTCCTGTCTGCATCCAGCAGTTAACATCAATGAGGAGGATGGAGGTGTGAATGCTTTTCCAAGATGCACTGCTGACCATCAGGCAGGTTGGCTAACATTAAGGGAGGGCCTGGGTTCAATCTCTAGAACCACCAAAAAAAAAAAAAGGTGAGTTGGGTTTGGGGTGTACTGGAGTGGGAGAGTTGTGGGGCTAGCTGGAGACACACAGGCATAACAGGATAACTTTAAAGCAAAATGAACATTGCCAGATCTTTTCTAGTGGCACATCTATACATCAAGATACAGAGAGAAGCTGTGGAAGGAGAGGAACTGAACTGCCAACTTCGGTCAACCTGGTTAAAATGGAATGATCTCAGGGCTGGGGCTGTGGCTCAGTGGCAGAGTGCCTGCCTAGCACATGTGAGGCACTGGGTTTGATCCTCAGCACCACATAAAAATAAATAAATAAAGGTGTTCTGTCCATCTACAACTACAAAAAAAATTTCTGAATGGAATGAACTCAACTGTGATTTTGTTTTGGACAAAAACTGGACTTACATATTCCTTGTTTAAGAATGATTTTATGAGCATGTGTGAAACATCTGAAGCTGAGCGATGAGCATGTATGCTTCAGTTTTTCCAAAATAATAATAAAAATGGAACATATCAACCTAAACAAAACAAGCTTATAACAGTAAGATTCTTAACAAACTAAAGGAATATTGGGGAGTGGGAGGCGTGTTGTGGTTGGGGTTACTGAGCACCAGGGGTTTGGTTTTACGTTTGACTGTGCATTCAGATGCCAAGAAAAGATGGCAGAGTTAGAAACTCACACAAAAAGCAACAGGCCCCACTTCTCGTCTTAATGAAAACTTCCCACAGCAACATCCATGTGACTAAGGTCTGACTACCTGCCAGCCTCTGAATTATTTGCTCCTTTAATTTTCACAATATTCCCGTGAGAGTTGAGTGTTCTCATCCACCCACCCCTGCTGCATAAATGAGAAAGCTGAGGCTAAGTGGCAGGCGGCTCACAGTTGTTTCACGACACGGCCCTCATTGAAACCCAAGTCTGTCTCACAGCAAAGTTTCTTAAAATAGCATTGGCTTCTCTATGAATTCAAGTTTGCAAGGAAACCTAACAGCAGCTAGGTTTCCTGATCTTCAATGACCCTCCCCTCATCAGACACTTACTGTTTTCCAGTCCATTGATTTTTATCTTGCTCAGATCTAGTGGAGCAGCAACGCCCACGGTGAAAGGACTTTTAGGGATGGGATCACCACCGTAAGTTACCAGAACCTGCATGTTGCCCTGGAACAAGAGAGAACCAAAAAAAAGAGTGCACTTTTGGGTACCAACATGCTCACTGGGTGTTTAAACCTGTCTCCAGACACTTTATTCCTCCCAGAAACACAGTGGGCATGACTCCAATGGACTTAGAGAACATCTCAGACACGTTTCTTTGAGCTTTTGACCACATGTTAAGAATAACGAGAAACCAGATCAAATAAAAACAGCTAAAAACAACAGGGACAACTTCATAAGTGCTTACTACTCACCAAACACTGTGCTACATGCTCTTTTAAGCATTTCCTTCATTCTATCTCAAAAGAATTCTAAGAGACTGTTCCTACTATCATTCCCATTTTTCCAAAAGTGGAAACAACAGTTCAGACAAGTAAAGGAACTTGCCCCCATCACATGTCTGGTAAACACAAGCACTGGGCCTCAGACCCACAGCACCCACATCTTCCTTGCTGCTCTCACACCACCTCCCCACCCAAAATGCAGCCAACTTAGCCATGGGTAAGCCACTGAGCCTGGGGCCTCTAAGTGAATAGAACCAGTTTTTCCAAGTCCTGGCAATCAAGTTCAGCCTACCAGGCTGCAAAAGGGATCTGCAAAGTAGTTCACCAAGAATTGTTGTTAGACCAGCACATGGTATTTAACTGCTATTTCTAGCAAAGGAAAGAAAAGTTGCAAGCGCAAAGGCACACTGTGCTGTGGGACTGGTAGGTCCTCTCGTTGGCCACCTTAGTGGCCACAGAGATACAGCATGGCCATGTGTGCCCTTGTTGTTCTCCTCCTCCTGGTCCCAGACCAGCTGACTGCTGGTTTCCTTCCTCCACATTGCCAAGTACCTGTCCACCATGCCAATGCTCCAAGAAAGACTACTGCCATCTTATAGATCAAGTCCCCATCACCTCAATCATCCAGGCATAATGTAAGGGACGCAGGAGGGAGAGATGATTCTCCCCGAGGATCCGTCAGTCTTGCTGGCATGCAGAGCCTGCTAAATGCTGTCGCTGATCAAGCATTAAAAGGGTGTAGCTTTTGGCCTATGTATATTTTCTCACATTCCTTTTGTAATAAAGAAGGGGGGAAAAGCCAAGAAAAAGAATTGGTTGCATCAATAAAGGGGGAAGGATTGATTTTCCAGGATTTTTAAACACCGCATACAAAGCCAATGACCCCCTACCTCAAGGGTATAACATTTCATGGTAAAAGGTGCACAGGTCAAATTCAATAGGACTGGGAGTTGGCCAAGGGACAGGAAAGGTCTCCTTGTAATGTTTAAGGGAGGACTAATTTATTACTTAACCACTGTGGCACTCCCAACATGCCAACTCTTCCTGAGCTTCAATTTGCCCACAAGCCCCTAACTCTTAGGCTTCAAGGCTGACTAGGGATCCTGGAAATATCTTTTCTCTCACCCCCATGAGTTTTCTGGCCACTTCCCTAAAGTGCTAGAGAGGGGAAAGTTCTCTTCCAATTAAGCCTGCCCATCTCATAAAAGTATGTTTTCTTGCCAGTCACAAAAGCAAAACCAAAATTCAGATAGGAAATTAACTCTATCTTAAATAACTAACAATGGGGAACCTATCGGGGAAACGTTGGGGAAACCTCCAAGATTTGCACCTCTAGTACTGATACCATTTTTAGTTTTCCCCTGAGGCCCAGCTAAGGAATGGATTGTGTTTTCTCATCACAGGGCTGTACATGAGGGCTGCTTAGGCAGTGACCACCTGCTCATTCCACCAAGATGTTGCTGACTACAGGACAGTTTTATTCTCCCCCTGCATGCTTCTAAGAACTGACCCTTATTTGGAAAACACAGGTACGCAAGGACCCTGCTCCAACAACTCAGATGAAGATGCACTGAGAGAGCCAGCATAGCATCCTCTCCTCCAGGGCTGCCTACAGGGAGCCATGATCACCACATTAAGAACATTTCAAGCCAGGCTTGGTGTTGGATGCCTGTAATCCCAGTGACTCAGGAGGCTGAGGCAAGAGGATCGCAAGTTCAAGGCCAGCCTTAGAAACTTAACAAGACCCTCAGCAATTTAGTGAGACCATGTCTCAAAAAACAAATAAATAAACAAATAATATAAATAAATAAATAAACAATATAAAATATAAACAATAAAAAATAAACAAATAAATGAAAAGGGCTGAGGATATAGCTCAGTGGGAGAGCACCGCAGGTTCAAACCCCAGTACCAGGGGTGGAAGGGAATTCAAGGTAGAGATTATTACCTCAGGAGACTGTGAGCTCATGGGGTATCCTGAGGGCACCCTAATTCCTAGTGGTTCCAAACACAGCATGTACCAGAGCTGTTGCCACCAACTTCTCAAACTGCTCTGGGTTGGGGAGTTTGGGGTAAGAATTTTAAGCCCCGTGAGGCCATAGACAACCAAAGGTAAAGAAGGAAAAAATCCTCAGGAAAATAATTACCAGTCCCTAAAATCCAGTTTCTGTCTGCTCTCCAGAAGAGTCCTCAAGTCTCAACCCACTCCACTAAGGCAAAAGGAGCTCCAACCGCCCACTGTATCCTGACAAAGGCAGACACCTCCACCAACCATGCACATATAGGCAGTGAGCTGTCACTTAAGGTGACAGCTTCCCCCTGCAGGGAAGATCAGCAGCCTTGCAGGTGTCAGGGAGCAAGAGCCAACAATCAACTTGAGAGGCCAGTTTCCTCAGTAGGCAGGGTAATAGGTCCTCAGTCTGTATTCTGAGGTGGAAGCACCCACCCAAGGCCAGGATGTAGCCTCTCTACATACATCAAGTAGCTGCCTTTCTGGAAAGTTCCAGTCTGTTACTCTCAAAAAACTCCATGATCCCAGCTGGGGGCATCAGCCCTCAAAGTAGGTTCCCCCTCCTCCATGGAGGTGGTAGCTTTCTGGCCTCTTAACCACATCCAAGAGCACAACTCACAGGCACACTTCCTAGACCTGATCTTGAGCTTTTGGCTGCTCCTCAGAATGAGGACATGCCAACCCAACTCTTCTATCAGTTACAATGATCTGATCCTAGGTCATCTCTGTATCACATCAAGGCATCACATTGTTGATTCACCCTTTCAGTCACTAATCCATATGGAGCACCTATGACATCAGGCCCAGGGCTTGGGGCAAGGGATGGGAAGACACATGTGGGACATGATATCCTGTCCTTGGAGAACTCACAATCCAAGAGAAGAGATGTCATCTGTTTTCTTTGCTATACAGAAATAGGCAGAATTGCAAGTATCCCAAGTAATGAAACTAAAAACTGTACTCTACACTACAAACAAGAAGGACCCAAGGGGCACCATGAGAGCCACTCACACGAAAGCCAACAACTAACACCAAGACTCTACCAGCTCCTCAACATATCATGGCCGGCATTTGAACAAACAGCCCCCAGAGGCTACTGAGTGTGAAAACAGTTCTCAAACCCACTACTATCAGAGAAGTAGATGAACTTGACCTTGGGGGTGACTGAACTAAAGAGTCTCCCACTGAAGCAATACTTCAAATGCAATGAAGCTGGCTCTTGTCTTTCACTTGGACTGACAATTGGGTGCCCAGGGCAAAGGGTTCTGCTATGCTTTCCAGGGGTACAGATCAAATTGACCTTGTCCTGATGTGCTAACAGCACAGCCAAAATTCAGGAAAGCATATGATAAAACACAAGTTACAGGTTGGGGATGTAGAGCAGTGGTGGAGCACTTGCCTAGCATGCCCAGGGCCCTGGGTTCAATCCCCAGTACCACCCATGCGCACACACATACACACACACACACACACACACACACAAAACACAAGTCACAAACTGTTTTTTAGAAGCATATATGACCTTGTGACCTTGGTCAGTGTGCATGGCCATGCCTTTCTGATCCCTTTCCCTAAGGCAAGTGGAGAACTGGCAACAAAGATGAAATCAAGGTAGCACTCCTGGTGGTAAAGCCCTCCATCCGCCCTCGGAACCATCAGCAAGAAAATAATTACCTACTTCCTATTGAGCAGCCTGATGTGAAAAGGCTACTCTAGCTTCAGAAGCATTAGTTTTACTACTACAATGAGAAACCCTTCCTTAGAATTTTTTTAAAGGCACAGGAATCACCAAGTCTGGAGACAGAAGGTCACATTCATAATGGGGCATGTAGAATCTGCCCCTGAGAATTCCTTCCATTGCCAGGGAAGTTCTCAGAAAAGATTCAGTCCGCAAGGAGAATAGTACCTCAAAGCAGGAACACTCATACGGCCCCCTCATCCTCCCCGTTCCCTTCTTCTTCCCCACTAGACTCTCGCTCACACAGCGGGGCCAGGAGGAGTAATGCTTCCAGAGCAATATCTGCAGCCAAAGCTGCCCTTGTTATCCTACAAATGGCATTTCTAGCACAGGGACTAACACATTTCCCTCCAGAATGAAGGAATTTCAGAGGCTTGGAACAACTGTTTACAACACCAGGCATGAGTATGAAAATTCAGCCTTTTCTGCCAGGATGTTGACTGCCCAGATTCTAGAGGTATGAACATGAAGCAAAACAAAATTTTTAAACAATTATCATAGGTACAGAGTTTCAGTTTCATAAAAGGAAAAGAGTTGTGGAGATGGATGGTGGCAGAACATAATGAATGTATTTATTTATTTATTTATTTATTTATTTATTTATTTATTTATTTTTTGCGGTGCTGGGGATTGAACCCAGCGCCTTGCAAGCACTTTGCCAACTGAGCTACATCCCCAGCCCCTATGAATGTATTTAATACCACTGAAGGGGTTGCTTTAACGTGATTAAGATGGCAGCTGTTATGTGTATTTTACCATGATAAAATAAAATAATGAATTCTAAAATTTTTAAACAAATAAATAAACATGAACTTGTACTGAGGGGTGTTTTTTTGTTTTGTTTTGTTTTGTTTCTAAAGATCCTTATCACAGAAAATAATCAGAGTAAAAAACACTCTAAATGGCAAGATCCAGTAGAATTTCTGCATTTTTGTAAAGGGGAACAATGTGCTGCCCTGAATAGTGCTTTAGGGCTTAGGGACTAAAAGACTGAACTGGTTCTTTGAGGAAAGACCCTACTAAAACACCTCATAAAAGGGTAAACTAGGCCAAAAAGGCTGGCGAGGAAAAACACAGGTGTGGCAGCTCTTTCTCTGTGATTAATTAATGAAAGACTGAGAGGCAGCTAGAAAAGGAAGTAGGGGCAGGGAGGAGAGAGGGGGAGGGGTAGAGGAGAGGGTGGGAGGAGGGGGAAAGACAGAAAGGAGGGGGAGAGGGAAGGAAAGAGAGAGAGAAGGTGGGAGTGTGTGTGTGTGTGTGTGTGTGTGTGTGTGTTTAAGAGAAAGTTACACGTCAGGTCCTAAACATCAAGAACTCAGCATTTCTCTGACAAATCCCCAAATGGACATGGAGATGTGGGACTGGCTTCCTGGTTCTTCCTCAGGCACTGCATGGGTTTTCGGTCAGTGCTCTCCCAGAGGGTCACACAAAAGGCAAGAGGAGTCACCTCCCACAGCCAAGCGCCTCTACACGCACCAAATCACTCCTGGGGTCCAAGGCACAGCACTGCCTGGAAAGGGGCCTGGCCAACAGAGAAGGGGACAAGGACTCTACCTGCTGAGTGGGTGTGTATTTAACGGTGTGAGAGTAGTCATAATTATCAATGACATCCACGTCCTTCACGGCGTCACCAGGAAGGGAGCTGCTGAACTGCACGTTGAGTGGGGCCTTCCCGGCTCCCTTGGTGAAAACAGTGAAGTGGGTTGGTTTTCCGTTTTCCACACCTGGAAGGACATACCATGAAGTGGGGAGACAGGGTTGGCAGACAGGTCTCATTTTTAGAACCAGTTTGACAGGTTCAACAGCACTATTCCATCATGGCAGCCAGCCAACAATTGGGCCAGCTCATGGCTCAGGCAGGTGCAATGCCCCTGCCACATCAGAACCATCTGTGAGATAAGTTATCCAAGCCCCAACCAAACATGCCCAATGCCACTGGCCACAGAAGGCCCAGGACGGCCTCACCCATGCCTTCTTACCTGCTCTGCTGAGGCCCGGGCCTTCTGCCTTTACTTTACTGGCGTCATGGGAAGGGTCAACTTTGACTCTGAAAGGGCTGGCAGGAATTTCCTGTAGCAGAGATGTGGTGTCAGAAGGAAAGCCCCTGAGCAACTGCCAGAGCTTAGCCTTCTGCCCAAATGCAAAGGTCAAACTTTAGCAGGACACATACAGCAGGTGGTGAGCCACCTTCTATTACTGCCAGAGAAGTCTGCATACCCTAGCATCAGGTAAGACCATGAGAGGTCCTTGCTAATGCCTGGATCCTGACAACAACAGAACCGAAGACTGAGCCTTTAACACGAGGTGCTGGGAACCGAGGATGAAAAACTACTATCCAGAATAAAATCAAAACTGACAACAATATATGGAGGCAGGGGAAGGAAATATCCACCAGGGATAGCTTAGAATTAATGTTGGGGACTACAAGGAAGTAATTAGAAATAGATTATTATCCTTCAAAAAGAAAGTTACAGACTATCAGGATAAAGGCAGAATAGGTTAACTGAATCAACTCAAGACCATTACCATTTAGGCACAGAATGTTCTCCTGAGTTTCTGTTTTCATGCAAATATAATTATCAGGATTTCAGAATTCCCTATTTCAGGGTACTGATCACCCTATCATCACCACCATAGACCTAACACTTCAAAATACCTCTCTGTATAAAAGTTTTAGCAGAGTGGTGCACACCTGTAATCTCAGCGATTTGGGGAGGGTAAAACAAGAGGATCGAAAGTTTGAAGCCAGACTCAGCAACTTAATGAGGCCCTAAGCAACTCAGAGAGACCCTGTCTAAAAATAAAAAAGGCTGGGGATGCAGCTCACCACACCAAAAAAAAAAAAAAAATTAAGCACAGAGGTTTCAAACAGGCCTAGGTAGAATATCTAGAAGTTATATTTTAATCAAAATCTTGAGATAGCTTTTTTAAAAAAGTTTTTAGATGGACACATTATCTTATTTTATTTATTTGTTTATTTATTTATATGTGTTTTGAGGATGGAACCCAGTGCCTCACAAGTGCTGGGCAAGCACTCTACTACTGAGCCACAACCCCAGCCCCTTGAGATAGCTTTTAACCATCTCTTTCTAGAACCCTGCTTTTAACCATTGACTTCTTTTAGAAAGTGACAACGATTTAATTTTTTCCCCCTTTTTGGCTTTAAGGAACCAGAGAAAAACTACTGAATGGAATTCTCAAGACACCTTCCCTATTGCTAAAAAACCCAAAAGGACACAAACAGGTGGCCAGAAAGAACTCAGGTCCACCTCCTCTGTTCCCTCCCAGGCCCCAACACACACCTGTGATGCAAAGAGAACTTTGATAGTGTATCGCCCAGCAGCAGGCGGTACATATTTGACAGTAAACGTGTCGTTGGCATTGTGAATAATGTCAAAATCCACGTCTTCCTCATCCTCGCTTAAAACCCGAGCATCACACTTAATGCCAACACTGACATCACCTAGAAGAGATCAGCTTATTAGCACCAGTTTGCAAGAAACAGCATGTCCTTTGCATCATTTGTAGCTCAGGCTAACACCCTAAAAGGGCAATAGGGAAGTTTCCAGTAGAAAACCTAAGTAAGGGAAGGTGGTAAGTCAGGGCTTTGGAGAAAGGATGGAGGATTAGGAAGGATATATCACCAAGGAACCAACACGGTATTCACTGGGTGAACAGTCACCTAGACAGAGGGACTACTTTCCAGGCTCAAAGTTCGCTGCCCTCCAAAAATTACAAAAACTTCTTTCCCCAAACAGCAATAGTCACAGGGTTGAGGGATGCACAGTCTCACCTTCCCCGGCCTCGGTACAGTCCACTGTGAAGTGAGTGGGCTCATTTGCCTTCAGACCACTTCTTTCCACACCTGGCCCGAACACTTTAACCTTCTGGGGATGGCTTCCTTGCCCAATGTTGACCTAGAGAAGACATAGAGAAAGTCATCAAGTACTCCTCCACATAGACCCAGCAAAACATGGTTAGAAATTGGTCCTTTGGGGCAGCCTAGACCATGCTGCCCTTCAGGCCATGCCAGCTTTCAAGGTTCACCAAGGGTGGGTTCTCCCATGTGGAGTGCAGACCTGGTGTAGAGCCAAGCCTTTTTATACATCAGCCAGGATTCGCCTCACAACCTACCCTGTAGGGGCTGTTTGGGATATTCACACCTCCCCAGACCACGGCAATGGTGTGCTTGATGGCCTTCACCGGGGTGTATGAGCAGGCATATGTTCCATCCATCCGGTTCTTCATCTGGATGTCGATGGGCTGGCCTTCCCCATCCTACAAAAGAGCCAGAGAGCTAGGAACAGAGGTGTCCCTCACATGGTCACATGGTCTCCACCAAACCGGGCCACCACACACTCGCCCAACAAAACTTGATAGAACAATCACAAAATGCTAGCTCTCGCAATAGAATGACAAAAAAATATTACATGCCTGTTTTTTATTTGCTGTTGTTCTGTGGGGTTTTTTTGTTTGTGTGCTTTTGAGATGGGGTCTCACTACGTGGCTTAGGTTGACTGAAACTCCCGGGCTCAAATGATCCTTTGTCCACAGTCACTCAAGTACAGGTACGACAGGCAGGTATCACCACACCCAGTTCTGTTTACTTATTTTTAATTATTAAGAGCAAATCCCACCCCCACAGTCCCAAAAAAGCCATAGCCACACACGCTTCTCAATTTCAATTTCTACTTTCAATTCTTTTGGCCAATTCCAATTAAATTAGATAAACATTTTTATTTTGTTTACAAACGTCCTATCAAGGCCTAAGTAGATTCAGTCAAACTGAAAGACGTTACAGAGTAGTCTGAACAATCAAGATGTCTTTCCACAGAAAACGAATCATAAAGATCATGAAAAACACCCCGCTTTATGTTAGTCTCATTTAATCCTCATGTAACTCCATGAGATAGTATTCTTATCATTCCCAATGTGTGGATGAGAAAACTGAGGATCAGGAACACTGAGTGACCTGCCATTACACTTTTTTTGGGGGGTACTAGGGATTGAACCCAGAGGTGCTTTACCACTTAGCCACATCTCTTGCCATTACTTTCAACCTGACAGTTACCTGCACAGGTGGCCTCCCAAAATTTACCTGAGCAAATATCTTTAAGGGAGCTTTTCCAGCATCCTTAGGATCCACAGTGAACTCGGCTGGGTTGTTGACGATGCACCCAGATCTCTCCAAACCTGGCCCATATGCTTGGACCTGGGGGAAAGGAACACTATGATTCTCTTTCTGTACAATGCCCCAAATAAGGCCCTATAACCTGTAAATAAGGGGAGAACAAAATGATTTGTGTCTGATTTTGTGGCATCCATGTAACAGGATGGTTACAGGAAGTAAAATGCTACAACAGGCCATAACTTAAAGATAACTAGTATCATTACCCTCTCATGAAAACTCTAAAACCAGGCCCAAACCAGCCCAGGTCCCCTGCCTTATTCTGACAGAACTTGTAGTAAGTGGGGCAGGAACCTCCAGCCATGTCCAGCTTCAATGTTCTCACTTTGAGGAAATTCAAAAACTTTAATCAGAGACAAGAGTCCAAATATCTGCAGCCCCCAGGGAGCAAAGGACAAGCAGTTAGTTAGAGAAAGATATCCCAAACTGACCTCAGCCTCTGCAGAACTTCCCCAAAGGCGTAAAGGCAGCACACAGGGGGTGTGGGATCACCTAATGAAGGTTTGGCTCAGACTTGATGATTAGCAACCTACTAAAGGCTTGAGAGGAAGGCCTTGGAAACCCTGATCCAATGTGAGAGAAGAGGAGTTGAGGGAAAAAAAACCCCTTATCTATGATCTCAAAATGATAACTACAGTAAGTGGCAAGACTGAAATAGGATTCTCCAGGTTGCAAGAAATTAGCAGCTGTGAAGCCCCCTACACACGTCAGGGGTTGTGCATTGTGCTAAAGGCTATCTTTCTGCATGTGACTTTGAATTATCCCAGAAGCTCTAGAAAGTAGACCCCTGCTCCCATCATCCCCATTTTATAGCAGAAGATGCCAAGAGTCAGGGAGGTAAATTACTTGTAAATTACAAAATGCTAAGAGTACCAGCAGAATTCAAATTCGGGCCCATTTCCTTCCTAAGATCTCGACAGCTCCTCTCTGCCATCTCCTGGCATGCTGCTTATGGCAACTCTGCAGACCTGGGGGCTAAGGGAGTGCCAGGACCAGGGAAGACAGGACAGAACCGGACAGGCAGCCCACCAGGTCTGGGTTGTAGTCTCCTGTGGCAGGGTGGATGTAGGCCATGTATGGGCTGTCCTTGATATCTTCGTCATCACACATGATGTGGACAGCATATTCTCCAGGCTCTTTGGGCCAGTATTTGACATCACATGATCCATCATTCTGGTCATCGTACTCAATCTTCGCCTGGGAAGGGCCTTCAATGGCAAATCCTAGGGATGGGGTAGAAAGGCCAACCTGGTTACATGGCAGGAATCATCTATTCTGTTACCACCAGCTCATTCCCTCTGTCTCCCCAAAAGCCAAGCATTGGCCAGAAAAATAAAATTTGTTTGTGTTCCTTTTCCATAAAACCAAGGTCACCAGGTTTAACTGGAGATGGAAGGGTTGATAAGATACACTTGTTTCTTACATCATCTAATGGGAGGGTTGGGTGTGAACCAGCAAAACTTTCTGTTGGTAATATGGCAAGACATGCCAAAAGCCTTAAACTGACACCCATTCCTTGCCCGAACAAACCCACTTCTGGGCTTTTATCTAAAGGAAATAACTGAGAATATGCACTCAGCATTGTTTATAGAGCAAATCCTGGAAATAACTGGAGAGCCCAACAATAGACATATCCATACAATGGAATTCCATGGGAGCCACAGAAAATGAAGGCATATCCCATATTTATCTGATGCATAAAAATATAAAGACTTCCCCCAGATAGTTTAGTTTATGTGGCAAATCAACATTTGTATATGTACGTACATGAAAAAAAGTCTGGAAGGATATATCAAAAGGTTAGATACTATCTGCAGACTAGAAGAATATACCAAGATGATTCATCTTTCCAGTATGGAAAAATAAATCTATTTGCTAATTGCTTTACCTAAAATGGGTTACTAAACTATTCAAGAGCCAAATCTGGCTACCTCTTTTTTTTTCTTGGGGGGGGGGGGTTGTTGCTGGGGATTGAACCCAGGGCCTTGTGCTTATGAGGGAAACACTCTACCAACTGAGCTATACCCCCAGCCCCTGTCTATTTTTATAAATAAAGTTTTATTGGAACAGGACCACATTCAGTCATTTACATATTTTCTACAGGTACTTTCAGGCTACAATGGTAGAGTCACGTATTTGTGACAAAGACCTTAATAGCCCACAAAATATTTGCTATCTGGCCCTTTATAGAAAATATTTGCTGAATCCTAATCTAAAATGATCATATATAAAGTTGGATATGTATGTAAAATATATTATGGTCCAAAGAATATTTAGTTCCCTATTTCAAATTTTGGCAAAATTCATTTATTCATTCATTCATTCATTCATTCATTCATTCATCTAAACTAAGGGGAGTCAACAATATTTGCTAAGTGCCTACTATGTTCCAAGGACTGTCCAGGTATAATATGCACAATAAGGCCTCTGCTCGCAATATCTAGTAGATGAAGGAATGCTGGTACCAGAGGCAGTAGAAACTGGAAAGGCAGGATGAAAAAGAGAACTGAATTTGTATAGCAGCACCCAGAGAAAGCCTTGAGTGGTCAGGAGGTCAGGAAGCTAAGGGTGCTAAGGCTGGGCAAGGCCTCCACACCCAGCCTAACCCTAAGACACCCCAGGCCCTGGTAATCCTCAGCCATCCAGAAGCTGTTGGTCAGCTGCTTCCACTTACCCAGAGACCCCACTTCAGAGCCAATGGATTCCACCACAAAGTCTGCTGACCTCCCGACAATTCCACCATGGAGGCCAGGGCCCCAAGCACGGACTTTCTGCATGCCTGCTTCAGGACCAACTTGAACTTCAAAGGGGCTAGAAGGAAGGGAATAGAAGCAATATTTTTTCTTTTCTTTTCTTTTTTTAGAAGCGACATTAAAGAAGAGTGATGAAGGAACTAACTACAGCTAAAAACTCTTAACACACATTCTTCCCACTTACTGATCCTTTCACCAGGAGTCCCAAACTCCAGGCAAGCTCTTCCTCCACAAAGGTCCCCCCCAAAGCCATTATTATGTCAACAATATAATGTAATGTGGCTGCCTCGGGAGCTCAGGGGCCACTAGACTGGCACTCAAGCCTCAGTGCCTTGCATATCCTGCTGGTCATGGGCCTCATGTGTGCAGGTCTCTCTAAAATATAAGGCCTGGAGAGAAAAAAAAAAAAAAAGCCCACTCTTCTCCATATCCTACTTTTGCTATAACAAGAAAAACAGGATAAATAGGTGGGATGTTTTAGATATGAGGTATCCCCCCAAAGGGCCTGCATTAATGCAGGAGGAGAAATGACTAGATTATTAGAACTGTAACTTTATTAGCTATAAGGTCAGGATTAATCATTTGAATGAGAGCTGGAGTTGTGGCTCAGTGGTAGAGCACTTGCCAAGCATGTGTGAGACACTGGGTTCAATTCTCAGCACCACATATACATAAATGAATAAAACAAAGGTCTATCAACATCTTTTAAAAAATTAAAATTAAAATTTTTTTTTTTAAATTTGAATGGATTGCTGGGTGGTAACTGTAGGAAGGTGGGGCATGGTTAGAAAGTAGGTCAATGAGGGCATGCTGTGGGAATTATGTATTTTGTCCCTGTCTCCTTGCACTCTTGTCTTTTCTCTGGTTCTTGACTACCATGAGCTAAGCAGCTTTGCTCCACCATACCCTTCTACCATGATGTTCTGCCTCACCTCAGGCCCAGAACTCTGGACTAAACCTTTGAAGTCACCAGCCCAAAATAAGCTTCCTCCTCTAAGTTGCTCTTGCCAGGTAATTTGGTCACCGCAACATTAAAAATTACTAACACAACAGGTTTTACTACATACACAAACAAACATGCTTGTGGAAAATTTTTTAAAAGTCTGCCCAGACACTGAGAACTCTATTCAATAGACCCCACTTATCCTCGGTTTCACTTTCTAAAGTTTCAATTACATGCAGTCAAATGCAGTCCAAAGTACATATCAGCAGAAGGTCAACAGTAGCCATTGCTATGTGAGGACACCTACATCCTTCTCTTCTCTTTACCTTATCACATTAGCACAAATAGAGTGAGCACAGCCCAGGAAGATACTTTCAGAAAGACTACATCCATATAACTTTTATTACAGTATGCTTTTATAATTGCATCTATTTTATTATTAATTACTGCTGTTAATCTTCTTATTATGCTTATTTTATCAATCAAACTTATCACAGGTATTATGTCTAGGAAAGAACAAAGGATATATAGCTAGGCATGACCTGCATTTCAGAGATCCACTGGAAGTTTTAGAACATACCCCTCATGGATAAGGGGGCCTACTGTAATGCTCAAATATTCCTTGAGGCAAACTAAACTATGCAGAATGTAAAGCTGCCCCCAGGAGAGTTGGAAAACACTTGAGTACAGAGTGGAAACTTCACCGCCCACGAGGCAAAGCTGTAGACAGTGTCCCTTGGTCCCTGACAGCACTCACGTAGATGGTTTTAATGTAAACCATAGCAGACTGCGCCTCCGTGGCATTTGTGAACAGAGGCATTCATTGAAAAAAAGAGAATCTCAGTTTATATGAGGGTGTACACACACAGTCCATTTGCTCTCTCTAACTGTGCCTTCTGGCTTCCCTGCCTCCCACCAGCCCTGAACCACCAGCATTTGATTTAAAGTAAGGCAGCTGAAACCACAGCAACTTTCTGCTGCTTTTGAGAACAAGCCAAGTGTCTGTGTGCTGCTAGGCTGGAGCGGGGGTGGGGGCAGCTTTCAACAAAGGAGATCTCTTTCTCTCCTGCAGCCTGGGAAGCAGCAGCCTGTGAGTCTGCCCTGAGCCAGGCACACCTCCGGAGAAGATGCATCCCCAGCATCCCCAGCCCAAGACTCACCTCTTTGGAATGTGGTGTCCCCCCC
The DNA here is from genome assembly GCA_020662805.1 of Glaucomys volans. Lineage (NCBI taxonomy): Eukaryota > Metazoa > Chordata > Mammalia > Rodentia > Sciuridae > Glaucomys > Glaucomys volans. Next base: position 121,097 of record JAJEJO010003113.1, read on the forward strand.
ATGTGATGGCAATGCTGTACTTCCCGGGGGTGCTGGGGTAATACTCAAATGCATAGACCCCATCCAGAAAGCCTTTCTGCTTCACCAGCTCCTCCAGGCCCTCTGTGGGAAGGAAGCACACAATCTTTCCAGAGCAATTCTAGCCTCACAATGATAAGAACAGAAAGGTAGTGATATCCACAAAGCACAAGCCATCTAAGAACCAAGTGGGCCACTGCAGAGTGTCACAACCCAAAAAACCGGGGAGAGGACTCCAAAGCTAAAAGCAGACCCACCTCTGCTTCAAAGTGTAAAGAAATGCAAGATTTCACAGCAAAGTGGCTTTGGACAGTTCTCTCAGCTATGAGGGACGCTGAGGTGCTAAAACTCCTGGATCTATGTAAAGAGAGATCTAGTTACATTTCAACATTTCCCAAAAATCATAGTTACCCTTCTAGTCTCCCTCAAACACTGGGGAGGGAGAACCTTTATGAGTATTTGGCTTGAGTCATGCATCCCAGGGTATGTTTTGTTTTGTTTTGTTTTTTTGCTAAAGTTGGACAACGAAAGCCAGAAAGCCCTTGTGTATGCTATCTATGAGAAGACGGGTTTTAAGTGCTACACCACAAACCCCAGACCCAGCCATCAGGCAGGAACTTGTTTTATGTTGAGCCCTGAGGTTTGGCCAGGAAAGCCGTTGAGTCAAGAAAGTCTCCAAGGTCAGGAAAACATGTCTCCCCGACTCCTGTTGCAACAAGCTGGGAGAGAAGGTAGCCACAGCACAGCTTGGCTCCAGGTCCGGGCAGTCTAGAACCTTGGATGCCCTCAGGGCACATTCTGCTCCAAAACTTGGTGCTCTGAGATCAAATATTAACTTTTTGAAGCTTCGAACCCTTCTGCCCCAATCTGATGGCAGCACAGAAGGTAAGAGCAGCCCTGGCACAGGAAGCTCACATTCCACAAGCCATCGAACTAAAACCCACCAGTAAGCTATACCTGCAATCAGAAATGCAGAGCTGCTTCTCTGTTCCAGGGGAAAACTTGTGAACAGGGAAGATGCTCAACCTCATGTCTGCCATCTTCCTCCCCAAAAGAGGGAGCAAAGAATGGGCTGTTGGGTGTAAGTTGCCTTCCATGCATTTACCTACAAAGAAAGCTTCATCTGGGAGAACAGATTCCCTTTCTATAAGCACTAATTGTAGTAACTGAAGTAATTTACAGTCAATAAAATGCAACCTGTATTGGGGAAATCACAGCCTTGGAGACTGTGCTTGAATTCCAGTTCAGGTCCCTACAAGCTATGTGATCTTGAGTTCAGGGGCTAGGTCTCCTCAAATAAAAAAATGGATCACTTCAAGTCGTTCCCGCAGCAACATTTCCCTAACTCCTTTACGTCACTACTTTCTCTACTCCCAGAAGTATGAATATTATATAAGGCTGGCAAGTCACCAACAGTTCTAGCCCACACCCAGGGCAGACAATACTAATCAATTTCTGCTCCTTTTCCCATGGAAGCCAGAGAGTCTCAAATCTTTGCCATGGCTCTTTGGAATAAATCAATCTGGACTGGACATGGGGTGAAACCTAAATACCGTGACTGAAAAATTAGCCAAAACCACACCTGAGATGGAGAAAGAAAGGAGCACTTACTAGGACCCTTCACGGTTACACTGAGCTCTCCACTTCCAGCAGCTTTGGTGTCAACCTTGAAGTCTGCGGTCTCCCGGATGCGGACACCTTTGGGCTGCAGGCCTCGGCCACTGGCCCGGCAGGCATTTGGACTGCAGGCTGCAAGCACAGTTTCGACAACAGTTCAACCTTTCATTCTTTAGGCACAGATGAGAAAGCTAAGGTAACTTGGCGCCACCCACCAAGAAAATGTTTGCTTTGCACAAAGAATATGCAGCAGTTGCCCAAGACCAGGGGTGCCATTCAGAGAACACGCTAACCAGCAAAGAAGGACACAGCATAACCTTGTCCAGCCACATCACAGAAGGCTGGGGAAAGTTACTTTGGCAATAAAAACAGGAGAATGCAGCAAATCTGCACTGTGCTCCTGGTCCTGGCATTTATCCTTTCATGGGGGAGGGGGAGGTTAGGACTGAGTGCTGGACATTATTCAAACCTCATTGCCATCCTCAAGGGCCCAGTAATCGGGAAGGCTAGACTTTTTCAAGTCGACTTGGAAAATATAGTGCTTGAAAATATCTGTGTTCCAAACCCTTTCTAAAGGTGTAATCATTGCTGTTGTCCTCCACATGAGCAGCCAGGCAAAACAACAGAGGGCCAAAAGAGACCAGTTCAGCAGACCAGCCTTTCAGTGCTGGCTGTTACAAGACCCTTGGCAATGAACAGCTACAAAAGCAAGAATCAGCAGTAAATGCCACACTCCTGGCTTGATTTCTGGGTCTATCTAAAAGTTAAGGACCAAGGTAGCTTCTAATATTCCTTACATGAGAAGTCCATAAAACTACTATTTCATGGGTTAGTGAGAAGGTTCACAAGAGACACTTTTGTGCCCTAGGTCATCTTTGCCCAGCATGGGCAACCTTCTCATTAAATAGATATGGGAAATGAACGAGTAAAATGTCCTGTTGTCTATTAAGTGGCTTTTCCTTTCCAAATCTCACATTGCACACGTGACAGCGCTCTTTATACACTAGGGTTTACAGGCTCCAGAAGAAGAGACTCTGCTATATGGAAGGAGGGTGAGTCCTCATCTGGCTCCTCCTCCCTGCAATAGCCTCAGCTGGTTAGTAGGCAAAACCCTGCTTCCTGAAGAGGCACATGAACATACTTGGAGTTAAGAGAAACTGTAAATGGAAGTTTGTGGTAGCACTATTATGGTTTTTAGATATGTGTCCCCCCAAAGCTCATGTGTGAGACAATGCACGGAAGTTTAGAGGTGAAATGATTGGGTTATGAAACTCTAACGCTAATCAGTGCGTTAATCCCCTGACAGGGATTAATTTAGTGGTAACTGCAGGCAGGAGGTGGTGCAAGGTACTGTGCTCTAATACTGAGCTACGTTATTTTATTTTGAGACAGGGTTTTGCTAAGTTACCCAGGGTGGATTCAAACTGGTGATTCTCCTTAGACTCCCGTATAACTAGAATTATAGGTTTGATATACCAATACCTGGCTAAGATTCTTTTAATATAAAATCACTATAGTGGAGGATAGAAAACTCAAAAAAGAAGGTCTATTGATTAAATAGTGCATAATGTAAGTGATGGGTGGAATGGATAGGCCAGAAATAAGGACAGTCCATGAGTAAGTGTAGTTTGGGAAATACTAGTTAAGAATGCTGTTCCAAATTCTTTATTTCCTTATATCAAAGGGAGTTTATGAATATGTTGGGAGTTTTTGTTTGTTCTTTATCAAAGGGAGAAAAGATGGTCACACCAGAAGTAAGTCACAACAGGATGACAGGACTTCCTCAGAAGGTTTAATTAAATGTGTCTTAAAACACATACACACACTCATGGAAATTCTGAATATGTGCAGAAGCCTCAGCATCAAAAGGGTAACTGCTCCATTCATATAAACAGTAAGTGTTGCTGCAGAGTTTGAAGGAAATCACCAGATCTTCTGCCATCCTGCAAAGACTTAGGTATGTTTAAATGCAATGAAAGGGTAAGCTTAGGGTCTGGCTGCACAATTTATAATAACGCCTGCACAGGAATTTCCTGAAACAGACTTACACAAACAGCACAGACTCAGCTGATATCCACAAGAAGCACAAAGAACTGGCACAGACACCCCACCCAACCAGCCCTTACCAAGCGAAAGCCTCTGGCCCAGTGTTCACAACTAGAAAACCAACAGCTTCGGGTTCCAGGCTGGCCCAGAGGCAGGAGTCGGAAGAGGAAGCCAAGTCTGCAGACGCAGATGCGGAGGACAGAACAGGGAAAGGCAAGTATTTGGTTAGAAAAAGCAGCAGAGTTGGAAAACAAAACAAGAGCAACCAAGTCAGAAGGACAGAGTCTAACATTAAAGGAAAATATGTGCTCCTGGTAGCATAGGAAGTTTAGCAGAGTGGTTAACAGCAGGTCCACAGAGACCACACAGCTACTCTTACTGATACCTCACAGTGCTCATATCTTGTATTAGCCAAGCCTCAGTGTCTCCACCTGCAAACTGGCACTAGTAACAAACCTGTCGCACACAGGCTGGTGTGATGATTAGATGTAGTCATGCTAAGTGCCTGGCAGCCAGTCAATGCCAAGTGATGGAGGCTGCAGGGCCCCTGTCGCTGCCAACTCAGTCACAGGTGCCAACTCCTCTGTAAGAGTGTTTTGAGGAGTTAACCCATTAACTGAGCTAATACTTAGGTCTCTGTGTGGCTCATAAAAGATACAAATTGAGCATCCCTTCTCCAAAATGCTTAGGACCAAAACCATTTCAGATTTCAGGGGGTTTCTGTTGTTTTGTTTCTTTTTGGACTGTCTTCATTGGCTTTGCTGGTTGAACATTCCTAATCAGAAAATCCATACTGCTCCAAAATCTGAAACTATTTGAGTATCATGTCAATCCTTAAAACTGTTAGGGTTTTGAAGCATTTCAGATTTCAGATTTTTTGATTAGGGGTGCTCAACCTGTGCTATGGACTGGATCTAAAATGTCCCCCAATGTGGCCCATCAGTTTGGTCCCCAACCTGTGGCACCATTGGGAGATGGTGAAACCTTTAAGAGGCGGGGCCTAGTGGGTTACTGCAGATGTGTCCCTGAATGGGATAATGGGATCCCAGCCCCTTACTGTCTCTCTCTGCTTCCCAGCTGTCATGAGACAAGCAGCTCCTTTGCCACACACTCCTACCATGATATATTGTGCCACCACAGGCCCAAAGACAACAGGACCAAGCAACCAGAGAAAACAACCTTTGAAATGGTGAACCTTTCCTCCATGTAAACCTTTCCTCCTATTAATTTTATTATCTCAGGGGTTTTGTCCCAGTGACAGAAACTGTATTAGTATTAACACACTGAGGAAAAGAAGTCATTTCCCACTGAAGTGGATCTGGCAGAAGGAGAAGAGAGAATAGTTCAGAGTTAAGCCCTAACCACGTTCAAGGCCTCAGAGCCCAGGCATACGCAGTCAGCATCGATGCCAGAAGTAGGTGTACTTGGCCACCCTGGCACTCACCTTCCCCAACCTGCACAACAAAGGGACTCTTGGGAATGGTGTCCCCAGCAAAGGAGACCTTGATCACATGGGGGCCAGGCTGCAGCGGTTTGTACACACATCGATACACCTGATTTCCTTTGTCTTCCACAAGTAACTCCACCGTGTTCTTCCCCTGGGGATCTTCCACCTCAACACCAATGTCACCCACGCCAGCTCCTGTGAAAGACCAAGCATTCCATGAGTCCAAGCTCCCCCCTCTCAGAAAGCTCACTATTGACCAGTGCAAAATGCAAACAAAAGGGGACAGAGAGGTGCTTGGGAAGGTCACACCAAGGTGTTCACAGCTGGGGGGCTATTGCTGAATTTTTCCTTTTTCACATTTTTCTATTTTCTAATTTTCTGTGTTGAAAAGTAAGCCAACAAATTCAAGAAAATGTCCTATTCATTCCTTTTCCCCTATAAGACCTTGCACAGAATTTGGTCTAGTAGATGACTGTTAAACTTTAGTATCTTTGGAAAATTTGGTGAAGTCAGACACTCATAAAGGAAATGATTATTAATCAAAGTCAAACCTGAGGATAAGGCTCTCAAAAAGAAAAGCTTGTTTTGAAAAATACAACTCACACATTTGAAAAAGTTATTTTTGTTGTTTGTTCAATCTAAAAGACAAGAGGTAGGGTATCTCTGTATCTCAAGTCTTCACGTTCCTGAGGATTATATTTCAGCCTTTGGAAGAAAGCCCAAAAGTCCAACCATGGAGAAACGGCACATTACCTGCTGTATAAATGTCAAAGTAGGTGGGCTTATTGGCAATGTTTCCTGTAGCTTCCAACCCTGGGCCTTTTGCAGTGACTTTACTGGGGTCTCCCTGGGCTTTGTCAACATTCACTTCAAATGGGCTCTTAGAGATGTGCTGTCCTGCAAAGAGGACTGTGACCTGCAAATGACAAATAGGAGAGCTATAATTCCTTTAATTCCTTCTCCATGCCTCACAAGACCACTAGCAAGCCTCATGCACTGATGACCTTCTTTCCACCTTCTCAAAACTGTACACACAAAAAGAGCTGAAACCAAAAGCCCTGAAAAAGTAAAACAGCCTCTACCGGGCGCGGTGGCGCACGCCTGTAATCCCAGTACTTGGGAGGTTGAGGCAGGAGGATCGCGAGTTCAAAGCCAGCCTCAGCAACTTAGCGAGGCCCTAAGCAACTCAGTGAGACCCTGTCTCTAAGTAAAATACAAAATAGGGCTGGGGGTGTGGCTCAGTGGTCGAGTGCCCCTGGATTCAATTCCTAGTGCCAAAAAAAAAAAAAAAGTAAAGCAGCCTCAATGGGGACCACACCTGGCCCCATTGGCCTTGGGCTGTGTCTGGGACATCATGCCTTTAGCAAAACACACACACACAAGTTACAATTAGCCTTTCTAACAGGAAATTAATAACCACTTATTTTTTAAATATTTTTTAGTTGTTGATGGACTTTTATTATTTTTCCTTATTTATATGCAGTGCTGAGAATTAAACCCAGTGCCTCACACATGCTAGGTAAGTGCTCTACCACTGAGCCACAACCCCAGCCCTTAATGAATCTCTAGACATGTATAAGAGGGCTGCTGAACAAGCTACTGTTCCCCCAGAATTTAATGCACGGTAAGATTTCAAACCCAGAGTCAAAGCGTTTTTCAAGGGAACAAGATCATTCTTAGATACATGGATTTGAGACAAAGTACAATAATTTCCATCTGCAACTTGAGTCATAATTCTCATCATTGAAATTGTTCAAGGGATTTGGGTTGGGTTTCATGTGAACCCATACTTGGCTGGAATGAATGAATGACATCATAAATGCTTCCCTTTAAGATTTCTTTTTTCCAAATTCATGATGTTCTAAGAGTATAAGTAGAACCCAAGGCCAAAATTCCATGTGAATTCACAAAAGCCCAAGGTAGTGAGTAGTGTCTATGTCTCAAGATGGGCCTGGTACACAGGGATTGGTCTTGGTGTGCTGTTGAGAACTTTCTTCCAAAGAAGGGCACACTCCTGCATCATCCAAGTCTCCTACAACACAGGCTTCTAAGCCCCTGCCCTCCAGGCCACATGGATACTACCTCAGACAGAACACTAGCTGCTGAGTGGAAGGTCCTTGGGGCTCCATTTCAGTCATTTCCCCAAGTGCTGAGTGGGCCATTTCATCTGCTACAGTTAGCTGGGCTCCTCAATCCCTAGGCTTCAGTGTAGACAGACCCTCCAGATTACCTCAAAGGGGAATTCAAGGAAGCACCAAGGATAAAGGGCCCATAGCTTAGTCGTTGTAGCATCTACACTCCAGGCATTCAGCAGCCACCATGAGGTAAAGAGTCAGACAGATCTTATGACATGACACACAACTTGCCTGTGGGGTTTCAACAATGGCTAGTATCCCAAAACTGATTGGCTAATATCTCAAGATTGATTTACAGGGATTCCAAATTTTCTACAATGAGCATGGATATATCAATAATCTGAAGTTAACTCAAGAAAACTACTCTTTCTGTGTTGGGGGTGTAGCTAAGTGGTAGAGTGCCTGCCCAGCATGAAAAAGGCCCTGGGATCAAGCCCTAGTGCCACCACCCAAAAAGCACTCCACGTTCTAAGATCTCCTGGGCATATATAAAAGAAAGCCCAAACAGCAGCCCGAGCTACAGCCAAGGTGCCTCTTCTTACTTTGTGCAGTCCAGTGACCTTGGGCAGATATTCCACAGAGTATGTCTTGTTCTTGTCACTGTCAGGGGTCACCTGGGCCTGGGAAGGAAGATGAAAATTAGTTAGAGAAGGTGCCAGGAGTAAGTAAAGAGCATGCTGTGCCAGCCAAGACCTGTAGCAAGCGGGCAGCTCAGGAACCCAGGAGGTGCTTGCTATTTCCTGCCCCACCATTCCTGCAGAGGATGCCAGGAGAGAAGCAGCCCAAAGTCACAGCAATAAGACCAGGCGGCGCCAGCTCAAGACTCATCATCTCAGGGTTGGCACTCTCCAGGTGAGAGAGAACATGAAGCAAGTAATGCAAACCTTTATCGGCTCAGAAGTTATTAAGAGCTTATGAAATGCCAGATAAAATAATAAGCAAGTTGGGTGTGTCTCTGCCCCAGAGGGAAAAAACAGACAATATATAAGTAAGCTTAGAATTTCAGATTGTGCTAAATGCTATGAATAAAATATACTACTAAGAAAATACGAAAAAAGCAAGGATGGCATGTTCTAAGGTCCAGGACCCAAAGACAGGTCAGTGTGGGAAGAAAGTGAATGGAGTAAGAATCACCAGTATCTAACACCTCAGTTAACAAGGCCTTTACCAAATCCAAAGCATCCTTTATTTAATAAACACTGTGCTCTGGGGAATCAATTTCTATTACATTTCAAAGCATAGCTCTCAGGAAAGTTACTTTAACCACTGTGAGCTTCGGCATCCATTTAATAAAGAACATTTTCATTGTGAGCTAAAATGTGGAAAACAGAGACACGGACTCTGAACCTGTTGAAGATGCCCAGGGGATTCTGGGCACAAGAGAACATACCTCTTCTTTGTTCCCTTCTGGGTCCTCGATAAACACCATCACATCTCCCTGCCCCGCGCTGATGGTGTCCACAGTGAACTTGGCTGGCTGCTTCACCATGTTTCCAGTGGGCTCGATTCCTGTCAAGAATTTACACAAGCACCTTATAAGCCGGACCACACCATCACCTGCTTTGCCTCTCTCAGGAAACAGAGAGGCCCTGCAGATCCCATGTGAGACAGGGACAAATTGTCATGGTCAGGACAATCAGACAGGTCCAAAGCCTTAATTTTGTCCATGTTAAATAAGCAACACCCAATTCTGAAATAGAGCCAATTCAGAGTCCATACAACAGTGAAACACAATGTGGTTGGTAACTATTAGGAGAGATTGCCTAAGGGAAACAATGTGGGAGGGTTGCGGGGAGAAGGCTCAATTTTCAATCGAACATCATTCTGTACTGTTTTTTAAAAGTCACATTCAATCATTTTTCAATTCAATTTTTTATTTTAAAATAACCAAGCAAATTAATTTGAGACAGAGTCACATGCAGGTGTAAGATCCAATACCCTTTACCCACATCCCCCCCCATGGTTAATATCATGCCAACTACAGTACAATATCACAACCAGGGTATTGACATTGACAGGATCAAGACACAGAATACTGTATCACCACAGGGATCCTTCTTGTTGATCTCTTCAGAGTCTTCTCCACATCCTTCCTACTCCACCCTCTTCTTACCCCTGACAACCACTAATCTACTCTCCATCTCTACCATTTCACCACTTCAAGGATGTTACATTAGCAATTCTCTGTATATTCATCCAGGTTGCTGCTTATAACAATACTTATTGTTCATTGCTGGAGTAATATTCCATGTTGTGGGATTCTGTGATCATTCAGGACATGTGGATTGTTTCCAGCTATTACTTATAAAGCTGCTATAAACATTAGATTTGTTAGAACACAAATGTGAAATAATAATAATAATTGTACGTGTGAATATGTATCTTCCCCTGACTGCTGACACAGAGCTCCTAAAATTCCCAGGTGCAAAAGGTGTAGGAGTACCTTCTGCTCCAGTGTTTGGTCTTTAACCCAGTCCCTGAAACAAGACTCCTAAAACCTCTTAGGAATTTCCTTGGTGAGAGCATCTTTTGTTGTAATAAGGCTACTTTTGGTGGGCTCCTACCTGGGGGCTAGACTCCAGAGAGACCTGACATTAGAAGCCTAGAACTTTCAGCCCTGCCCTACCTTCATCCTTTTGAGAGGAGGAGGGGCTAGGGATTAGTTCTGATCACACCTCCATAAAAATCCCTGAGATGAGAGGTTCAATAAGCTTCTGGGTTGGTGAACACATTCATGCCCCAAAAGGATGGCCCATCCCAACTTCCCAGGGACAGAAACTCCTGTATTTAGAACAGTTTCGAACTAACTCTAGAGACCTCCTCATTGGGTGTCCATTTTTATCTGGTTATGATGTCAGTAAACATGACAAAGTGCTTCCCTGAGTTCTGTGAGCCCCAATAGCAGCTGATTCCACCTTTATGTTCAATAACAGTCTTAGGGAAACACATTCAGTCTTTCACCACTAATTATGATGTTAACTGTGGATTTCTTGAGGTAGGTACTCTGTATTAAATTGATGAAGTTCCTTCTTTGTTCCTCTTTTGAGTTCTTATGGATATTGGATTTTGTCGGGTGCTTTTTCTGTATCAATTGATATGGTCATGTAATTTTTCTTTGTTAACCTATGACTGAAATATGGCAGATCCTGTTGACAGATTTTTCCAACAGTGAGCCAGCCTTGCATGTGAGGAATAAATCCCACTTGGTCACATTATGTAATTCATTTTATATGCTAATAGTTTGGGATGGACTTTTTACATCTATACTCTGAGGGACACCAGTCTGCAGTTTTCTTTTTTGGTATCATCTTTGGTTTGTTGTTGATTTCATAAAATGAACTGATAAGTATTCTTTCCTCATATTTTCTGGAAGAGACTGTGTGAAAACTGGTTTAAATTCTTCTCTAAATGTTTGGTAGAATTCTCCAGTGAAACTATCTGGGTCTGGAGATTTTTTTTTTTTTTTTTAATTGAGCTTTTAAATTTTTTTTTTTCTGTGATAAAGTTCAATTTCCAAATAAGGCACAGTAAGAGAGCAATTGTAAAACAGAACAATTATAACAATACACGGTAATAAAAATTATGTGAGCATGGTCTCTCTGTCTCTCAAAAATATCTTTTTATTTTTTTGGAGCTTTTAAATTTTATAAATTAAGTTTCCTTAATGGTTATAGGATCAACTCAGGTAATCTACTTCATTCTGGTTGAATTTTGGTAGTCTGCAGTTGTTGAGGGAAGTCTACTACAGATAGACACATTTTCACTCACCATGTTCTTCTCCTTCTTATTCCCACATCTCTTCTTTAAATTCCCTTTCTGTTCAAAGAATTTCCATTAAAAGGCCATCTTTCTGGGTAGGAATCTAGTGACAAATTCCTTTAGTTTTCCTTTGTCTCAGAATGTAGTGATTTCTCTTCATTCCTAAAGGATATTTTCCCTGGATATAGGATTCTGGCTTGACAATTCTTCTCTTTTAATACCTGAAAAAGGTTGTGTTATGTCCCTCTGGTTTCCATAGTTTTGAATGAGTAACCTGTCATTCTAACTATTCTTCCCCTTTGGGTAAGATGTCACTTCTCTCTTGCTGCTTTTAAACTTATGTCTTGGCAGCATGGAGGCACATACCCATAATCCTGACAACCTGGAAAACTGAGGCAGGAAGATCACAAGTTCAAGAACAGCCTGGGCAACTTAGCAAGGTCCTAAGCAACTCAGCAAGACCTTGTCTCTAAATTAAAAATAAAAAGGACTGGGGACATGGCTCAGTGGTAGGACACTCCTACCAGTACCAAAAAAAATAGACAAACATATTATCTTCAGTTTTCTGAGATGTTTCTTGTTTGGTTTTTTGTTGGAGAGTATTTACCCTGTTTGGGGTTTGCTCAACTTCTTGAGTCTATAGGTTTATGCCTTTTGCCAAATTAAGAAGTCTTCAAATATTATTTCTTTGAACTGTTTTTTAGCTTTACTCTCTTTTTATTCTTCTGTGTCTTCTCTCCTATGAGCACTAGATGTTTTGTGATAATCCCCCAAATTCCTGAGGTTCTGTTCTTTCTTTTTCAGACTGGGCAGTATCTTTTGTTCCATCTTCCAGTTCACAAGTTCTATTCTCTGTCCTTCCATTCTGCTATTGATCATGTGAGTTTTTATTTCATTTACTGTGTTTTTTGGCTCTAACATTTGCATCCAGCTGTTATTTGTCTTAACATTTGACACCCAGGGTATTTAATGGTATTTAGCAAGAAGAACTAGACATCCTGCTTCATCTACCCAGAAACAATAATTTAAATTTTACTTTTTAAAGAAGTTTTATTATAGAGAATTCCAAACCTACACAGCTGTAGAGCGAGCTCTCCAATGAGCCCTGTGTACCCACCATTTCGTTTCAACAACCAGGACTCAACTCCATCCAGTCCTCTTTCACTTCCACTCTGACCTCTTTCGTCCTTCTGAGTCATTTTTAACACCAACTGCAGACCTCACATTTTTCAACTATAAACATTTACTGGGTCTTTAAAAGATATTTGCAGCAAATCCTCAATGCCAGGGCTGGGAATGCAGCTCAGTTGTAGAGCACTTGCCTAGCATTCATGAGATCCTGGATTCAATCCCTAACCACCACAAATAAATAAATAAATAAATAAATAAATAAATAAATAAATAAGTATAAATAAATAAATAATGCCTCAATACCAATATCATATAAAAAATTACATTAAAAAATTAACAATAAATCCTTAATATCTTCAAATATTCAGTTGGAATTCAAGTTTCCAATTATCTTACGAATTTCATGAAGTTTTCTAACAGTCAGTTTGGGACCAAATAAATTTCATATAATCTCTTAAATTTCATTTACTCTCTTACTGTCCTATGTTTCTTTATCCCTCACATCAATCTGTTTAAGACAGTGGGTCATTTGTTACGATACTCTGGATAAAGTCCCCATACTGTTAGATAAAAAAATACAAAGTGAAGAAAAGACAGAACTCAAGGGTACAGAAAAAAAGGCTAGAAAAAAAATGCCTCAGACTTTAGCGGAAGGAAAAGAATGGGAAATGGCCTTTAACTTTATGTTTACTATGGGTTTTTTTATTTTGCTTCAAATTTACATAATGATTGGGTGACATTTAACAAATAAATTTAAACATGCACCTATAACATTGATAAACATCTACTTCATATGACTCCAACAGTCTGAATGACAACTTACTGCATCTTGTCAAAGGCTTGGTTGGGCTCGTGGCCCCTGGCTAACCATGGTTGGTTGGGAGGTTGAACCACAGCCCCACACTCCATAAACTCCTGTGGAGCTATGCTCACCAAGCGGAGAAACAGCTGGTCCCTTTGATGGCTCAGATAGAAGGGTGTTTAAGGCTTGCTATGCAGTAAATGTTTCATATAGAACATAGGTTTTGGAAAAGGTTTCTGCTGATCTCATGGATGGATGCTTTCAACCAATCTAAGCCGGCAAGGGAGCCCACCACACAAAAACCCTTTTGTGGCTCCAGGTTTACTTCACCCATAACCCAAACTAGGCAAGTCAGAGCTCATTCTCTGGATCTGCAAGTGCTAACTGGCTGGCCATAAGAATCTACTCAAGATCCAAAAGAGAAAATAAAGCAAACCTCCACCCTTTTCTAAACTAGATGGAATATTCTTTATTCCTGGGCTCAGGTAGTGAAATAAACCAAGTAGTCACATAGGTGAGAGCACAAAATTGGCCCTGGCTTTCATTTCACCCTGGGACAAGGATAATGTCTCACAGCCCCACCTATGAGGTCTCACACTGTTGCCATGTCACCTAAAATGACCATTTTGCTGTCCTACTTTAAAAGGGAAAAGAAGTTAAACACAGAATTGCCAGGTGGCCCAGCAGTTTCACAGTGGAATGAAAAGCAGGGACACTTGCACATCCATGCTTATGGCAGCATCATTCACAACAGCTGAGAGATGGAAACAACTCAAACATCTATCGACAAATACATAAACAAAATGTGGTGCATGCACATGGATAGAATATTAATCAGCCATAAAAAGGAATGAAATTCTGACACATGACAATATGAATACTGAAAATACATGCAAAGAGAAGTAAGCCAGACACAAAAGCACAGATAGTGTGTGACTCCATTTCTATGAGGTATCTGAGGCAGAAAGTAAAAGAGAGGTTACCAGGAAAAAAGAATGGAGATGTGATTTTTTTTTTCTCTAAAGATCTTTTATTAGCCAAATCTTCCATCCCTAAATGCCTTTTCTTCTGATAGATGTGATATGAGATGTGATATTTTAATGAGTGTGATATTTTCATCTGGGAAGTTGAACAGTTCTGGAGATGGATAGTGGTGATGGTTGCAAGACACTGTGACTATACTTAAGGCCACAGAACTCTACACTTAAAAATGGTTCAAGTGGTGAATTTTCTGTTATGTGCACTCTACCATGATTTTTAAAATACAAAAAGCTACACATATATAAATATGAAAGAAATAAGGTCTGTTTCCTCCTCCTGTCTCCAACACTTACAAAGAGACAGAAGGAGGAAACGGCAATGACCAGCCACATTCCTGAACTGGAGTGAGTGGTCACATTCTAGAAAACAGCACTGTGAAAGGAAGTTGTGTCACATTTAACAATGGGGAAACGGGAGAGCCAGTGATAAGGTTATTACAAACAAGCATTTTATGCCTCGATCAGATTCAATGTGTTTGGTCAATTTTGTTGACCAAGGATTTATTTTTGTGGCTTTTTTGCCATTTGAAGGAAGCACGGTCTTCAAACTCAGGGATTCCTCACTCCAGTCACAGCCTTTGGTTATACTTTAAGAGAAAGCAAATGTGAACTTGTTTTGAGTGACTGCGAATGGGAAGAGAGCTCCCAACAAAGTCCCCGACTCCTACAAACACGAACCATTACACAGACCCCACTTCAATGCCAGAAGGAACCTCGAGCAGCAAGTGCATCCTCACTAGCACAACCAGGCTCTCCGTGAGTCGAAACATGCCAAAAACAAAGACCAATGAAAAGACCCAGCTACTGAAGGCGAGGACAGCACCTGATCAACACCTCTGGCCTAAAATGTGTCATCTTAAGGATGAGCTGATGCCTACAGGGAAAACACTTTACTTAAGGGGAATGTGTATACAGGACATCCTGTGAGATACATGCCTGGGACTCTACAGAAAGTCAATGCTACTGGAAATAAAAAGTTTGGGGACATTATTCTATCTTTAGAGTCTAAAGAGGAAAAACAAACAAATGTAGCACATGAACCCTGATTGAGTCTTGGTCTGTAAGACTGTCTAGAAAATTTTCAGGACAATTTGAATACAAACCAGGTATCAGATGATGTGAAATTATGGTCAATTTTCTTATATGTGATAATTAATACCGTGGTTACATAAAAGACTATCCTATTCTGAGGAGAGGCTTACTGATAATTGAGATGTGAACTGTCACTATACCTGCTACCTTTTTTGGCCCCGGGACTGAATCCAGGGGTGCTCTACCACTGAGCTGCATCCCCAGTCCTTTTAACATTTTATTTTGAAAGAAGGTCTCCCTAAGTTACTAAGACCGGCATAAAACTCGTAATCCTCTGGCCTTATCTTCCCCAGTTGCTGGGATTATAGGAATGCACCACCACACCTGCCTTACATTTAAGTAATTTAACGAGTGCATACACACACACACACACACACACACACACACACAAATGCAAACACAAAGGCAAAAGAAAACTATTCAGTTAGAATGGTAACAAATGTTAATTCTGGTATGGGTTATATTGGATATAGTGTGTATAAATTTTAATCCCAAAATCAATTATGAAAATTAATAAAACACACTTCTTCTCTTCATAGAAAAGTGCTGTGCTAATCATTACCAGAAATTAAACTGTGCAGTCACAAACTGTTCTCTTTTGAAAGTTAATGTGCTTGAAGTCAGGTGCTAACCACAGCACCAAATGCCTTGAAATGGCTTCGACCCAATATGATGTTCCGAGGAGGACTATGTCCTGAAGATGCTGCAGAGCCAAAAACAGGATGTCTCAAGAAGGAAGTTTCTGCCAGGGGTTAACAATAGCTTCCACTTCATCTGGAAACCTGAAGACACTTTTGCATAAGGGGAGAAATGAATCAGAGGCCAGATGGCCCAGGCTCAGGCCTGCCCCCCATCACTGACAGGTGACCTGAGGCAAGACCTTTTCCCACTGCTTATAGATAGGCTCTGATTCCTCTGCTGAAAATGGGAGCAAAGGCCCTTTCTTTGTCCCAGGGTCACTGCACTAACATCACAAAGCAGCAAGCTCTTTAATCCCTATCGAAAGGCAGTCAGAAATAAATGGATCTCTAGGTTTAAAAAAAAAAAAAAAAAAAAACGTGATGAAAAAGGCCTGGGGTAACTGGAAGGATTAAGTCTGTCCTGTCATCTTGATTCTGAGAACATTCCTGGTAAAACCACATAACAATATCCAAAACCAGAGGACAAGACTCAAAGCCAAAAGGACCAGCTCTTACCTCTGCCATAGGCCCTGGCTTTCTTTGGGTTGAGTTTGGGTTTAAGAGGAGCTCCTGGCTTGAGCTTGGCTTTGGGGAACTGGGACAGGTAAGTCATCACCGAGTGCTCATCCACATCCGGGTGAATAATTTCTTCAGGAGTGATAACCTAGGAAAACAACATGGCAGATGAACACCCAGAACATCTCACTTTGCAACTGCTGAAAATTGCGCAAATAGCTCTTAATCCAAATGCTACAAATGTTAAGACGTTGAATCAGCTTCTCATTGAAATGAAATACATTAAACCAAAATGCCAACATCAGTGTTTTTAACCTCTTAGAGGTTAAACCCGGGGGATCTTTTCCCAGAAAATCCTCCACACAATTTCCAGAGATTCATTCTCCTCCCTCCCAAAATAAAAGATTCCTCTCCCTCCCCTGGTCAAACTTTCCAAAAATGATAAAGCAATAAGTTGTGGCAAGACAGGAGGAAGAAGAAAGGACACACACAGGATTAGAAAATACCATTTAAAAAAACATAAAGGTAAACCAGCCTCTTATTCATATATCCAGTATCTACGTCTCCATTAACTCTACTAATAAAAATAAACAAAATCAGTAGGAGACAATACAGGAACATATTCTATGTGGTCTCAATCAATCAAAAGTCATTAAAAGGGCTGGGGTTGTAGCTCAGCAGTAGAACACTTGCCTAGCATGTGTAAGGCACTGGGGTCGCTCCTCGGCACCACATATAAATAAATAAAATAAAAGTATTGTGTCCATCTACAACTAAAAATATGTTTTAAAAAAACCTCATTAAAAATAAAATGAGGAGTGGATGAATTTCTCCTGACACTCAGCTTAAGAGCAAAGATCAGACCCACATTGGACAGGTGTGACACCATGAAGGTGTCAACAGTCTCAGTTCCAACACTGACCCAGGCCTAACAGCATGCCAAATGTTCCCTGTCCCCAAAATAGTGCTGAGCAGGTAAGCCACACCTCCTTAAACAAAGGGAAGGCTAGGTCTCCTGACCTAGGTTAACCAAACTCAATAAACAGATGTATGCAACTTCCCCCTCCCTGACATAAAAAACAACAAAGGAAAACATTCTGATGATTAGTCTGCAAGAACAAAACAGCTCTTTGGGTTTGAACAGTGGCCTATAATACATTCCATATAAAGTTGATGTGCACAGGTTTGGCATTTCTCCCCAGCAGCTCCTCTAACAACTTCACAGTGCTAACATCACATGAACGTCAAAAGGAGAGGGTTTTAGGTTTAAGAGGAGATGAAAAACATACCACACCACTTCCTGAGGGTGGATGAGCCAAGAAACGGGTCATGTAGCACAGATATGATTTCAAAACCAAACCAAGGAAATAGCAAGTTTTTCTACCTTCCTAGGAATCCTGTTACAAAATACACTGAACTCAGCTCTGAACACCAACTCAGATCTCAGTGAAGCCTACAGTGAGGTCCTCGGCACCACAATACCGACTATCTACTTCTCTTTAATCAGGGCTTGGACCAAGGGAGTCATGGTTGCTTAACTCTAAGGGTAGTACTTTAGGAAGAAACACTGGATTTCCTCCCTGCTAGGAAGAATGGATACCAGCTAAGCAATGTGGCTATCACAGATGGTACCTCAGTCTTTTTTCAAGTTCTTTTATAATTCATATGACAAGATATGGGCGAGACAAATTCTTCCACAATTCCCATTAATGGTGAGTTATCTTTGCTTACAATGTTTCAAAAAGTTCTAAATCCTATGACCTGTCCCCCCTAAAATATCAGATTAAGATTACTTTTCTTTTGTATAAGTTAAAGATGACTGAATACTGGTTCGACCTAATAGTTAAGGTCCATATTTGCTATCTGGGGCTCAAAGACTGCCTTTGAAATATTTGGAGCAGAAAAAATAAAAAAATGGAAAAAAAAAAAAAAACTTAGCCCTAGGGACACTAAGGCTGAGCTGGTGTCTGTCGCTGGCCCAAGCTGGACTCTACAGGTCACACTGGCTGTTCATATAGCTGAGGACACACATGGACACAGGATGCTCCTGGCCGGTGAGGTCCATGAGGCACCCGCAGTCCTGAGTTGCTCTCAAAGTGGTGATGAAAGAAGAACATTGGGGAGAAAAGTAAGCAGGTTCCAAACACCTGAGTTCTTTCTGCCCAGTCAGCCCCCCAGACTCACCCTTCCAGGATCTGCAGTAGAGGATTCTTCACCCCTCATCTTTCAGATGAACAATTTTTTTCTGTATGCTTATATAGTAATAAATGTGGATTATCATTGTATACACATGCATACTCACACAGAAAGAAAAACAAAAGAAAAACAAAGCTTGCCAGCATGTGACAAAGAAGAGTGATGTTAAGATTTTTGGGTGTTCTAAGAGCATCTAAATCCAAGAGAGCCTATTACTGTGGGTAAACTGAGGGAGGCAGGAGAGGGCCAGAGGCAATGTTCTTAGAAGGCTGAATGCCAAGATCAGACAGCCCCTCTGATCCAGAAAGGTATCCAGAGTGGCGGAAATAAACCAGGGGGTGGGTACAACATCATGGGACATGGTGTGTGCGTTTATACCTGTGGGACACCCAACCAGTCGTCCGCCTGCTGCATGGCTTCTCGGGCATTATCCACAGGCTTTCGTGGATCCCAGGACTCCCAGTCTGGGCACAGACCTGTTAACATAAAAGATGCTTTTAGCATTAGCTGACCAAAGAGATTAAAAGAAGCCACATGGGCTGGGGATATAGCTCAGTGGGTAGAGTGCTTGCCTCGCAAGCACAAGGCCCTGGGTTCCATCCCCAGCATGGCAAAAAATAAAAATAAAAAAAGAAGCCATGTGCCTAAAACTAAACCCATTTACTCTCTTGACTCAAGAGAACAATTTCTTCCAAAACTCTCAGAGAATTATATATTTTGAGGATCACAGATAGGAATGTGCCAGTGGAAACTCTCCTACATTAGCAGAGGTTTCTCCTTTAGGCTGCTATGTTCTTGCATTAAGACAGGAATTCCCCATTCCTTGAAGGTCTGGTATGACAAACAAGGCCTATAAAATTATGTGGGCTTCATGACTTTTGCAGGGAGAAATTCTTTTGATCCTATTCCTGGGTAGAGCTGAAAAAAACTGAACTAGTGTCTGTGTGATTCAAAAATCTACTTGCTTGAAAACACAGTCATATAATTATTTTAAAAATCTTTATAAGCACAAATAGTATAAGACTGGAGTAAAAATCCTCAGATTTAAATTGGGAAGAAGCATCCTAAATTCTGGTTTTAGATGAATGGAAGAAGAGGGTACTGGGAGATGAACTAATGCTGTGCTTCAAGTTCTTCCTGGATGATACCAAGTTATGGGCTCTCCAGGAAGAATGCAGCTTGAATCAGCCCTCCTCCTTCACTCAAATGACACTAGCTAGTACTCCTTAAAGTGTGTTCAGGACCACTACCTTATTAGATCTAATGTGATTTGGCTGTGTTGGAGCACACCTGTAATCCCAGCAACTTAAGAAGCCAAGGCGGAAGGACCACAAGTTCAAAGCAGTCTGAGCAACTTTGTAAGCCCCTGCCTCAAAACTGGGAATAAAGCTCAGACTGGTAGAATACCCATGAGCTACCCCTGGTGACTGCAAAAAAACAAACAAACATAACAAAACCAAAGCCTAATGTGCCTGGCATATACAGATCACTCAGTAAATGGAAAATATAATTATCAGAACAGATTTTATTAAAAACAATTTTAGGGGTGCACATAAACACTGGCTCTGGTTTTTCTATTGAGTGTATAGCAGTAAACTCTACCCATCAATCTAAACCCTCCTGGTGAGGATAATTATAATCTTGGTGTACGCTGAACTCAGAAAAGAGCCCATCCAGGGTGGAAAAGACTCCAACTGGATCCTGATCAAGCACTATTCCACAGCAATACAGAGAGGAAGGGGTGAAAAAAGCCATATATAGTCAAACGAGTGGTTAATAAAAACAAGAAGTTTCCACTCTATGGAAGTTTTTAGATTTTCATGCCAAGCCACCTAAGAGGGCCACATATTTCTGCCAAAGCCATTTAAGAAACCAGGCACCAATGTGGGAAGACACAGGACTTTGGAGTCTGGAAGCTAAATCCACAGTCTGCTCTAAGCATAAGCACTATGGGAATTTAGCTGGGATTCAATGCTCTAACATATCTATGGACATATCTAGAATATCTGCCACTGGAAGGGTAAATAGAGTCATCTTTAGTTCCATTATTTGTCATACAATGGGCTAAAACCAGGAGACACACATGAATCACAGCAAAGGTTGCCTTCCCCAAACCCAGAGGTTTAAGGCCCAATGATTCCTATCCCAAGAGATGATTTAGGCAGACAGGATACTTACCTGGAGCGCAACTATCTACCAGGGCTCCCAGGGCTTTGCCATCTTGCCAGTTCTGGTTGAAATTGGTGATGGGCAAGTAGGGGATCTTGTTCTGAATCCATCCCAGCAGCCTCTGCTTTGGTGTCTGCTTCTTGGCATCATCATCCCCTTCATCCTCCCACACGGGCATGGAGATGGAATAGTGGAGAATCAGCGTCCACACCAGACCCAAGATGAGCTTCAGGTTCCCATCCACAATGGCTTTGCTATCTGCGGAAACAGGCACAGGTGTGGTCATTCTTTTGGGTGACCCAAACGCAAATCATGCCCTCTGTAAAAAAGTGAATTAAGTTCCCACCCCTGAGATATTTGAGAGTCAAGGGGTGCAAAGCTGGGATTTGCATCAAAATACTGAGGATGGGAACAGAGCAAATGATTCCAAAGTGTTGTTCACTGGCACCACTGGATCATGAGAAGGCTATTACCTCTGTGTACGCTTAAAATTTTTCATAATAAAGTTTTTACAATTTATAAAAAATCATAGACAAAGGGGCTGGGGATATAGCTCAATTGGTAGAGTGGTTGCCTAGCAGGCATCAGGCCCTGGATTCCATCCCCAGCACCATTAAAAAAAAATCAAAAGAAAAGAAAAGAAAGAAAAAGGAAATAAAGACAATAGAAAGAGGTGGCGACATCACAAAGAAAATCACTGCTAACCTGGTGGCATGTCCACTAGACTGTATGTGTGTATATTTGTATACACTAATGTCACGGCATTTGCTGCCCTGAATTTATATAATACTACGTGGTTGATTGCTTTGCAGTGCCAGGGATGGAACCCAGGGCCTCAGACATGTTAGGTAAGTGCTCCTCCAATGAGCTGCATTCCCAGTCCTACAATCAGCTTTCACTAATAATTATGTTCTAGTCATCCTTTTCTTATAAAAATTGTTTCTGTTTATACTATGTACAAGTTTAAGAAGACAACTTCCCCTTAAATCTCTCCAATGCTAGGTGTTATCATTTTTGACAAAAATTGACAAGTCACTTTTCCAAGAGGAAATCATTAACAGTTAAAATGACACAATTGGGCAAAGCCAAGAGGGTAAGTGGTGAGCCAAAGTCATAGCTCCTTTTGAGTCTTCTCTCTGCTTAACAAAATATGCCATAAGTTGGCCAGCCCTTCCACCTCTCTGTCCTTTTTCCAACTTTCATCTACACCCATCAAAACTCAAACACTGCTGAGCACAGCAGTGCTCAGGATGTTGAGGAAGAAGGATCACAAGTTTAAGGCCAACCTGAGCAATGAGCAACTTACTAAGACCCTGCCACTGAGCTGGGGGTGTATCTTAGTGGTACGGCAGCCCAGGATTCAATCCCCTATAAAAAGGAATTTTTTTAAAAAGCTCAAGCATTATAAACATTTACAATCACTGTCTCCCTCTCCCTCAGTTTCTTCTCTCTCTCCCCACCAAACATCTTCCATAGCTACTACCCCATTCTATAAGGATCCCAAGTTGAAAACATTAGCACCATCTTGGGCCCCTCCTTCAAACCCCTGGTATAAGTTTGCACAATGTATCATCTCTCCCTGCCCAAATCTCCTGGCAAATCCTTCTTTACACCTTCCCAATAAACATGCAGCCTTCTCCCCTTCCACAGCATCTCTGACAACCACGAAAAAGCCAAGTCGCTGTTCACATAACCCAGCACCATTTTTCTGAGTCCCTACTTTCTGCTCCCTACTTCCACAGTCAACTCCTTAAACATGCAGCACCTTCAGAACCTGCACAAGTGCCAGTCAGTTGTATCCTTGTCACCCTCACCCACCTACCATAACCCATTCTCAGGCCCAAGATGGCCCATTCCCCCATGACATCTTATTCTGAGCCCCAGGGTCTCTTGATATTCTCTCTATATAATTTCCCCCCTGTGGTGCTGGGGATTGAATCCAAGGCCTTGTGCCTGCAAGGCAAGCACTCTACCAACTGAGCTATCGGACTGAATCCCCAGTCCGATTCTATATTCTTTTGATGGAAACACTCTTCACCCTATCCTCCTACAAGACAAACCCTGGCTCATCATTCAGGCACCAAACCCCAAGGTTCGTGGCTTTAACACTCCCACCAGCATGTGTGGGAGGGTTCTCAACACAGGACCCTCTCCATTTCCCCAATTCCTACCCTCAGGCCCCAGGAATGCCTGATAGAGAGTAACCAATCCTTCTTCATCTTTGAGTCATCCCTGTGACCCACCACAAGCAACCTACATTAGATATACACCAGATTGCACGTAATGAATCCCAACTATAACACCATGAAAAACATACTCAACATGCTGCTAAGGAGTGCATGGTCTGCCACTCAAAATCGAAAGGCTGAGGGCTTTCTAAAAATTAACCTGGTTATTGTTAGATCTCTTACAACAAAAGATCCTCTAAAAGCCCACACCCAAACCCACAAAAACCAGGAATTCATTTCACAGTTGCAGATTCAGTCATACCAAAACCTGATCATGTACACTGGACAAATAAAGATTATTATGAACTGGCTGGTAAGACAAACTAAATTCAAGCACTCTTCACTCCAAGTTAAGGTGTCCAAGGATTTTCTATGTAATCATTTGTGCAAATAACAACTTTGAAGCAGGACTATCTACATAACTCAGCACCCAGTAAAAAATGAAAATGCAGGACCCCTTACCCAAAAAGCATGGAGAATTTAAAGAATGAAACAGCATTAAATCAAGTGGATAGCCCTCTGAGCACACAGGTCATGTGAACATGAGGCCAGTCCTGCTTCAGAGGTCCTCCAGTCAATATAGGAGCAGTGGCCTACATAAAACCCTGGACCCTACACAGAACTTGACATCCGAGCTATTAATTCATCCCCAGGACCAGACATTTCTCCAGCTGGCAGTCCTTGACCATGACTACAATTTTTGGATTAGATGTCCTGTTACAGGTTGTCTTTGAAATGCTATTCATTACCAACTTACTACCTATTGATCATCAGAATTTCCTGGTCAAATTTCCATTTCAGTTTCCTTTATTCAAGCTAAAGGTCTGAAGAACAATATTCAAAAATGTGGGCAGCCAGGAGCTGTGGTGCACATCTATAATTCCTGACTGGGGAGGCAGAGGCAGAAGGATCACAAGCTGGAGGCCCTCAGCAATTTAGTGAGGCCCTAACCAACTTAGCAAGACCCTGTCTCAAAGTAAAAAATAAAAAGGGCTGTGAATGGATCTTAGTGGTTAAGTGTCCCTAGGTTCAATTCCTAGTATGGGGGGTGAGGGAGTGAGGGGAGTGGCAGGAGGAGAAAGTGGGGGAGCGAAGCATATGTGTGTTTATAACAGGGGTGGCCTCGAACACAGTGGCATCAGTCTCTTGCACCCCCAAGGAATTTGGATGGACTAAGCCACAAGTCACCAGTGTGCAAAACTCAAAACCTCCCTGAGTTTGTTGAATGTTTTTTCAAAAGCAAACCTGAAGACTTAATGCATAACTCAAAACACAAAGCCAGTTTGCTGTTTTGCTGTACTTTTATCCAGCTTACACAAGCTGCTCTAAAGGAAAGAGACCAGAATCTTTTTTAAATCAAAAAGATTTGGGGGGAAATATGACTCAGTCAAAGTCTGAGTCAAATTTATGAAAAATATAATGCCCAGGATTCTGTTTCCAATGAATTCAAGGTGGGTGTCCAAACGGGAAAGCCCCCATTATGGTCTCACTGGGATAAATGATACCTTCATCCTGCTGTTCTAAGATATCGGAGGGAAAACAGTCCCTGTTCCAAAAGTGATTTTGACAGGTGAAGGTTCAAATGCCTGATCACACTTTTGGAACAAAAAAAAAAGATGGCAACTTACCCAAAAGGCCTCCCCGGTCCCCATCCACAAGAAACAGGAGACCCCCCAGGCCTTGAAAACAAAAGGCTACACAGCCTCACAGAACCAGCGTCTGACCATGACCACGGAGCACAGAATTTTCAGACCTGTTTACTGACTGTAAACAAGGAGCAGAAATGCAAAAAAGGAGGGGCTGGGGCTGTAACTCAGTGGTAGAGCGCTTGCCTAGCACATGTGAGGCACTGGGTTTCATCCTCAGCACCACATAAAAATGAACAAATAAAGGTATTATGTCCATCTATTAAAATAAAATTATTTTTAAAAAATGAAATAATGTAAAGGGAGAGAAAGGCCAGATGAGCCAAAAGCCTCTCTACATTGAGGGTTGCTTGAGGGCCTCTTTCAGAAATAAGATAAACCAGCACGCAGTATGCCTGCTCCATCTCCCCTGGAGGGGACAGATTTCACCACGCTGGAATCTGGCCATACATTTCTCCTCCCAAACCCCAATTGCAATTACTGTATAACCTCTCCTGGTTCCGGACAATACTGACCCTCAAACCACACACCCTTTCTCGACCTATGTTAAACTACCCAGGGTTGCTTTTAAATGAGGACAGAAACTTTTTTTTTTTTTTTTAGTAGCTAGAAAATTCAGTTGAGCTACTGCAAATTCTTGGATGGAATTCTATATCATTTTTGTACATCAGTTCTCTAGCCCTCATTAAGATGCATTCCATACATGCAATGGGGGTATTTACAGGTAGAAGCCAGCTATTTTTAGTCACTCCACAAAAGCCTCTTGGAAAAGTCTACTTAGTGGACCAATTCCCCAGAGTCAGAGAGACAATGTCTTTTCCGCTCTCCATTCCCATTGGGAGGGGCCAATCCACTCAACCACCTGTATATCTATCACATCCAACACTGCACTATCCAGAGTTCCTGGAAGCCCATTCCTTCTCAGTCACTGTCAACAATTAACCAAGGTGAAAGGGGTGGTAACCCATGAAGACAGAGACAACAGGTTATCCTTTGGCCACAGCACAGCTAACAGCAAGGTCAGAAACAGCCAAAGAGTAACTGCAAGAATCAAGGAGTAATAGACTATGCAGCTGGGACATGTCACCAAGGCCATGCTTCACACTATGACTTCATCTTTTGAGAACAGGATGTCATGCACTCTGCTCCCTGTCCTCTTAGCTCCATCACCCTCTGAGAGGCAGCATGGCAGAGTGGGTGCAAGAATAGACTCCACAACCAGCAGCAACTTGACTAAGTTTTTCACTTTGAATGACCCTTCCCCTCCCATCTATTAAGTAGAAATGTGAACAATTTCATGGGGTTGTTTTAAAGAGTAGGTAGATCAGAGAATACCAAGAGTTGAGCACAATGCACAACACACAGTAGGTACTTAATAACTGTTACCTCTTTCCCCTCCTGTACTCATTCACCTGATATTTGAGCACGTGCTGTGCCAAACGCTCTTGCCTAGAGTCAGAAAGCCAGAAGCCATAACCCATGTGTTATCAAAAATCTAAAGAAGTATGCTATGAATTTACATGATTGAAATGTTCAATTTTCAGTTCTCTAAGATAAGCAATTCATTAGGTAGGCCAGGTTCTCCTGTTCCAAGGGGATGCAGATCCATCACATTGCAGTAAATCCAGGACATGTGAGGTCTATGCAAGGAGGATGCTCCTGAGTTGAATGGTGAATAGAGACCAAGATGGCCTGAGATCCCCAAAGAGGCAGCCAAAGAACAGTCCAGGAACTGAATTCCTGACAATTTATCATACCTTCCTGAAAGAGAGAATGGAATTTTGAGCAGTCCCTTTGGGCTGGATGTTCAGCTCTCCCTGGACTACCTGGCTTCATGGTGCCCCAAGCTCACCCTCCATCCTTGGTCTGCAGCCCACCTGATCTGGAATTCCCTTCACATCTCCTTTCTTCCTGGGCTGGCTAATGCCTCTTCTGCATCATCTAACTCCACAAAACTAAAACCATTTCCCTGAAAAGCATGCCTCAGGGTGTACGCTTTTCTCTTTCAGTGCACCTCCTACAACTGTGGTCAAAGAATCACCTGTGTGGCACATCTGCCTCCTCTGCCCAAAGGTTTGCCCCCACAAGGTCAGGAACCCAGTTGGCTTTGCTACCAACTCCCTCTGGGGAACAGGCTACACTCAGCTCCCTGGTACCTTCTCACCTCCAGTGCTCTAGGAAAGGCAGTGCTGCATGTTAGAAAGTAGATGCAAAAAGTAAACCGGGCATAGTGGTGGGCACCCTAATCCCAGCTACTTAGGGAGCTGAAGCAGCTTCAGTGGTCCAGCCTGGGAAACAGCAAGACACCAGTCTCAAACAAACAAACAAACAAACCATAGACAAAGCCGGGTGCGGTGGCGCACACCTGTAATCCAAGTGACTTGGGAGGCTGAGTCAGGAGGATCGCGAGTTCAAAGCCAGCCTCAGCAACTTAGCAAGGCCCTAAGCAACTCAGTGAGACCCTGTCTCTAAATAAATTACAAAAATAGGGCTGGGGATGTGGCTCAGTGGCCAAGTGTCCCTGAGTTCAATCCCTGGTTCCAAAAAAAAAAAAAAAAAAAAAAACACCATAGACAGTCTCTTCAGACAGAAATCTAAACTGCTCCAGGCTGTGGCCATCTCTGTACGCCCCCCGCCAGACCCCCACTCCTGCCTGTAACACAGCATGTGGCAGGACAGAAGGTCAGGGAGAGATCAGAAAAGGAACAGACTCTATAGGTGGTGGGCTCAGCTCCATCACCCACTCTCTTTTCACCTGTAAACTGAGATGATGCTGAAACGTGAGTGTAGGATTGATTGCTGGGAGGACCGAATGCAGTAACATCACCAGCACTCAGATCTCTACACTGTGCTAGTAATATTGCATACTAATATTGTTATCATCACTGATTTCCACATACTTTTATCAACCTTGAGACAGAGGCCAAGGGGAGGAGAAAAAAATGAAAGCTGAGCAATTCAAGGTAGAGCCCTGCAACTTTGCACTGGGGCTTCCTGTCGGCCTTGGCTGCCTGGGTGAGCACACAGCAGTAGCAGCAGCCTGTACAGGACTGCTCCAAGGTAACCCCACACTGCAGCTCTGATCACCTGGTCCAAACCCTGGGCAGCAAGACCCAGTGCCCACTGATGTGCCAGATCAGCTCTGCAGTTTCTCTCCATCCCGTCTCTTTCAGACTATCCAGGTGGGGGAGGCTTGAATTGTAGTTCTCAGACTTCGTCTAAACAAGAAAGCAGCCTCAGGCTGGGGATACAGCTCAGTTGGTAGAGTGCCTGCCTCACAAGCACAAGGCCCTGGGTTCAATCCCCAGCACCACAAAAAAAAAAAAAAAGAAAGAAAAGAAAGAAAGAAAGAAAAAAGAAAAAAAAGAAAGCAGCCTGAATCAAAAGGAGGAAATCAACCACTCTCCTCAGTGAACATCTAGTATGGATGCCTGGAATCCTAGCCTATCCCTGAGACTAGCTTCAGAGGAGGCTCTACCTCAGTCAGTCACCCAGGACTGGGGTCACATTTCCAAGGGTTTAAGAGCCCATTCACATAGCAGATGTTGGACTTTGTACTCCCAAGTTGGCTTAGTACTCCCAAGATCCCTGAGCAGGATGAAGTGAGCCAAACCAGCTTCTCTTCCCTCTTCTCTCTTAGCCCTTCACAAACCAACATAGGGGCAGTATGAAATGAGGCAGATTCTTACAACCAGGTGACTTCCAGCCCTGGTGACCGAAGTGTTCTGGGGAAAATTAATTTTCCCCTTCTCCCCAGGCATGCAGCTTCCAGCCAGAGAGCTCTTCCCAGCCTCTCAGTGGTATGGCTATGTCACCAATGGACAGTGAGCAGAAGTGAAGCATACCCTCACTTTGGGGCCCGGGGCCATGGGCAGGTGTTCTCCACACACTCTCCACCACTGCCAGCCACAGTCACCTCACTGTGACCTGCCTAGGGAGAGGCCTGGCAAGGCAGAGGAAGAAACCTGGGTCCCAGAATCAGGTGCCAACCTGAGCATGGAAAATACCAGGCTTTCACATTCTTTCCACTATTTTTTTTTTTTTTTAAAGATTTCTTTGTTATAGTAGTTGAACTACAACAGGAGGGCATTCTGGGCTTTGGAAGACCTAAGTCACATGGGTTTATTTCAATCATTAAGAGAAAACACAGACCACAATAAAATAAGGATAGACTAGGGAACAGCTGGATTTCTGATTCTCTCCTGCTCATGAACTCTTCACGGACTGCAAAGGAGCCTTCGAACTTGATTGTTACACATCACCATGTCAGGGTTCAGTTAATAAGTTTATTCATTCAGAAGGTCCTTTATGTTAGCAATTTTTCAAGAGATAATAAAACACACCATGGTGTTGGCATATGATGTGAAAAGTCTTTTGCTGGGTTGAGAAGGACTTTGAGGCCACATCTGGACTCAGCAAGAAAGACTGTTAAAATGGATTACCAACACCTACCGCGAACAAGGTATGTATAGTGGAAGCTCAGGAAAGATTACTATGCAGATTGTTAATGTCTGTTCTGGCAAGGTATAGAGAAGGGGTGGCCAGGAATTTTCTGCAACAGAATTGGGTAAACATTCCCAAATCTCTAATTTGAAATTTCTACTATAGGCCTATAAAACATTCCTTATGCATAACCTCACACTTCAAATTTCCTATTTTGTAAACTATCCCTTCTGTTTCTCACTTGCTGGACAATTTTTGCCTGAGATAGTTGGAACCAACTGTTTCATAAATACCTGATTTTTATTTTGGCACAGAGAGTTTGGTGAACTTTCAGAGCACAGATTGATAATGAACTGCTTTGCAAACACACTATTTTATGGTTAAGAAGTATCACTTTATTTAAAAGTTCTATTTTGGGGCTGGGGATATAGCTTAGGAGTAGAGCCCTTACCTAGTATATGTGAGGCCCTGGGTTCAAACCCAGCCAAAATAGATAGATAGAGAGAGAGAGAGATAAAAATTTTTAAAAATAATTTTAAAACATCCATTTTTATCACCCAGTGATCTTCTTTACAATGCCAGTTTTGAAAACTTTAAGAAATTAGTTTGTAACTAAAAATAAAGCCACACTGAGACCTGGGATTAGTGGTACACACCTGTAATCCCAGCAACTCACAAGGTTGAAGCAGGGGGATCTTAAGTTTGAGATCAACCTCAGCAATTTAGTGAGACCCTGTCTCAAAATAAAAAGGGCTGGGTTGCAGCTCAGTGGGAGAGTGCCCCTAGGTTCAATCCTCAATACCCACCTAAAAAAAAAAAAAAAAAAGCCATACAGGACTAAATGATGAGATGGGTATATTAAAGGGCCTAGATTATAGTACTTACTTTTATTGAGAAATCCTCAAATAATTAGAATAAAGATTACAACCTTGTTAGAAAAGTTTAAAGAAAGAAGAAATGACACTCCAAAATGATCAAAGCAGTGCATTCTAAACTAGGTTTTTACCTCAAAGCTATTGATCCCCACACAAACTCATCCTGCTGCTACCACACAGATCCTAAGTGACTAACAGGACAAGGCCCCAAGGATTCCTGAGCATAAGCAGTAAGTTGAGGAGCTCAGTGTCCAGCCTCTGGGAGGCTCAGGTTAAACCCCAATGGGAGCCTCCAAGGCCTCTGCATGGTGACCATCAGGCCCTGGCTCACAGCTTCCAGCTACCACTGCTCTGAGAATGTGTCCAGCTGAAATAACAAATGCTGGCTGTGAATGGAGATCCTCCTGACCTTTTGACTCCAACTCAGTTTGTCACACACAGAGGCCACCTCACCTGACAAGCAGCTCCCTTCTCTGGGAGACAAGCCAGGCCCACCCAGAGACCCTGTGCATATGTAACCCTCAGAGAAGCCCTTGAGGAAAGGAATGAGGGCAGGATAAACCACACCTGGAAAAAACTCCTAAGAACCTCTTCTCCTATGTCAACAGCAACAAAAACAGGGGAACAGCTCTCTCTTCCAGACCCCTCCCTGAGCCAGGCCCTGTGTGCCATGTATCCCCTCCTGAAACCCTCACAATGATCCTGGTGGCTCTCATGGGTAATTCCATTTTACAGGTCCACAGAAATGAAACCAATTGCCAAAAGTGATAATTAAGAAGAGCCTAGATTTTGTTACGAGAGCCAAACTCTTGCCATTTTTCTGACCTACATTAGGTCACAACAGCTCAACAAGATGAGTCCAGAAGTCATGACTCTCATTTTGCAGATGAGAACACTGAATAAAAGTCCTACAGCTAGTAAATTTCTGTCCTTGAGAGGTGAACCAGGCTTTCTCTGACTTCCAGAAAGGGCCTCTGAACTTCCACCGGTCCCCATTATTCCCTTTATCCCTGAAAGACTCCAGAAGAAAGAATGGCAGAAGGGCAGCACATACAGTGACTGCTCAAGACACAGAGGTGCAAATGGGAGTCAGATTATTTTAGTCTCTTTGTCTCAACCAAGATCTACTATACCCTTGGAGTCTAATGATCATGGACTTGTCCTGCCATCCCAGAGGTCCCCGTGAGTGCCTCACTGCTTGGCACAGGGCCCATCCTTGGTCAACTCCTTAGGAAAGATGCAGGTCTGTCCTGTGAGCCCAAAGCTGTCAGCCTGGCTCTTTTCTGGAAAAGAGAAATTAGGGACCTCCTCTACTTGAAAGCCCAATTTGTTCTCTTCCTGTATTACATCCAATGAAAATTTCCCAAATGCCTACTGAGCTCCAGGCCCTGTGATACAAATTATACTTTTAAATAAGAAAGTTGATTACTTGGTTCTAAAATACTCCACAAAGGGATGACAACATTATTACACATGAAAACTGGTGTCTTCACAGAACAAGGCGTTGAAGACCTTATTCAAGGGTGAAAAAAAGAATAAAAAACCTTTGGCTTTTTGTGCCCCATACTAGGCGATGGTTTCTTTTTTCTTTTTATTATTAAAAGTTAAATGGAAATTATAAAAATGAATAGGATAGGTCTTCATCCTTCAACTGCAAACTTGTAAAAGTTGAACATTGTTACAAAACCAGATCAAGGTGACTTCCCTGGTTTGAAAGGGGAGAAATCAGTTTGCATTTCCTCCTGTAACTCACCTCATGTTACAACAATGGCAGCCTGCCCAAAGATTGTGAAGTCATAAAAGGAACAAAACTCCCAACTCACAGTCTTGAATGGGAATCAAGCTGCGGGAAATTCCAAATAATTTATAACCACTGGCTCTTACCACCACCCCAGAAAGAGGATGAAGTTGAAGGAAAGAAGTTCTCAGAGGACAGATAAGAGGACACTTTCCAGGGTCTCCCTTCATGGACACCTTTGGGATGGTTCTCCTCCTTATACCAGGATGTGAGTTCAGGTGACAGCCAGGATGTATACCCCCAAATCTGGACCTTTTCAACCCACAACGAGTGAGAAGGCCTCAAAACACACATCCTACGCAGTCACCATGGAGCTAGCCCCAAAGAATTCTCAGCCCCACTTGTAGGTAGAACTCCACTTCTCCAATATCCACGAGTAAAGAGCATGGTGGGGGCACAATAGGCACAAAGCCCACTTAAGAGTGGGTCACTTGCTAAAATAAAGTAACCCAGGTTTGGGGACATTAGGTCAATTGGTGATGAAGCAGACAGAAGACCGGACATCCTGGCACCTGGGGGTCAGAGAAGCCTGGTTCATCCCTCACATGCAGGACACAGAAGCTGTGGGACTGTGGGGGGATCTGTGCCCTGTGCTTGGTCTCCTCATCTGAACAATGAGAGTAGGAGCAGGGCCCACTTCATCAAGCTGTTGTAACATCAGGCAGTCATGCAGGTAGCACCTGCCTGTGGTGGTTCCACACTATCGACAGAGACTACTCAACTTCTATTACTACCACTATGATAATAAAAATGGACACAAGTTTAGGCACTAATAATGCCCATTAGTATTGCAAAAAACAAAACAAAACAAAAAAAACTCAATGCCTTTTCTATTCTGGTTCAAGACTATTCAAAGCCCAATGCCACAGAACTCAGCCTTCCAAGACCGACAAGCATTCCATCTGCTAACAACTACAAGAGCCAGGCCCACAAGGGCCCTGGGATTAAAGCTGATAGAATCAAGATGTTCTCTGCTCAGTGAGCTGCTGAATGAACTGGCAGTTTGCTAAAATCTGCAGGCCACCCCGACTCCTCCAGCAGATTCCTGAGCAGTCTGCAGGGGCCGGGCCAGGCCACTGCTGACAGAAAATTAAACGCAAGGTCAATAAATTCAATTTGAAGCACAAAGTATTCAAGAAAGTTCCATAATGTGATTTCTTTTTCTAATGGGAGATGGGGGAGGTTTGGGTATGAAAGTCATCTTTTCAGCCATTAAAACAGTTCATTACAACAATAAAATGCAGGGGGGGGGGGGGCGGAAAACAACTTAAATGCCTCTCTGACAATAAGTGGTAAACAAATTTTACATCCAAGCAAGAGAATAACAGGCTGTGTTGGAAAGAATGAGAAAGATGTGTTTCTTCCAATTGTGACAGGCATCCATGATGTATTAAGTAAGGGACGAGGACAATCTGCAGAAGTATGGATCACACAATCCTGTTTTTTAAAAAGCCTGGCTCTGCATCTAAACAGAAAGGCCGAGAAACACCCACACCACTGTCCTACCTGGCTCCCTCTAGGAAGAAGACCCAGGAGGTCGTGTCAGAAGATGGAATCTCATTTATTGTTACTGTTATCTTTATTATTTGAAATTTTAAATGTTAAATTATATACATTACTTTGATAATAAATTTCAACACCTATCACCCATAAAAAAAGAAAGATATTAGTGTACTGGGTTGTTCGTTTTGGGTTTTTTTGTTTGTTTTTTGTTTTTTTGATACAATAGATTGAACCCAGGATCACTTTACCACTGAGTTACACTTCCAGTCCTTTTATTTTATTTTGTGTTATTTTATTTTAATTGTAAGACAGGGTCTAAGTTGCTGAGGCTGGCTCAAAACTGCAATTCTCCTGCCTTGGCTTCCTGGCTTGCTGGGTCGATTACAGGCATGCGCCACCATGCCAGGAAATAACATCTATATTAAGGAGTTCTTCATTTTAACAAAGTTGCTTGTTGGGATCTTTAGGCATTAATGTGGGAAAATCAACAGGCTTTCTCAAAAGATAAAAGCAATGTGCTTGGTTTGCATTTGAGGAAAGCGTCCTGGGAGAATTACACAACTGGGCTCATGGATGTACAGACTCTTTCTCAAAGAGATAAGAAAGAGATAAGAAACAGTTCACTGACCGTGCAGTTGCTTCTGGGTGGAGAAGCAGGTATCAAAGAGTAGAAGGGAGAGGGCCCCTCACCTTGTACACCTCATATGCCTTTCACTTTGTGTGATGTCACCTCTCCACAATGAACTCTTCACAAGGGATTCTTCAGGTTTGTCTGGTTGTCTTTCTGAGGAACTCCTTTGTTCAGCCTTCTCACAGTGGCTATCTAAATGCTTCCCATTCCTCACCAGACACACCCCTCCTGGACAAGCAGGCTCCAAACCTCAGGAGATGGCCTTTGCCATTCCATTTCCAGTCTGCCAGAGCCTTGGAAGATGCTGAAGATTACATTGCAAGAGTATAAAGTCATCTGGTTGCCTTTCATGGTGCTTTTCAAGCCAACAGCAACAACAGCAAAATCAACCCCACACCTTCCTGATCTCTTCAGGACCCCCTTCCTGGCACCCTGAGAGCACCTAGTCATGATGCAGAGTTCCAACCTAGTCCTGGGCAAATACCCACCTGAATTCTCACAACTGCTTTATGAAGTACCATTGTTAGCTCCATTTTCCAGATTTAAACAACTGATGAATGAGTAAACTAAACCCAAAGTCACATAGCTCATAAGCAGTGGAGCAGGAACTTGAACCCAGGTCATCAATTCTAGAATCTGTTCCTGACCATTCTACCCTGCAGACGGGAACAGGCACACGCAGGAAAAGGCCCATACATGGACTTGATGGTGTTACAAATGCTTCCAGAACTGTGAAAAGCCAAGAAGGGGGAAATGCTGAGGGTTACGTCATCCTCCTAAAAGAGATTTATCACTGTGCCCCTGAACTCTGTCCCATGACAGACGGTCGTGGCAGTAAGATAAACAGACCAAATACACAGCAGGTCAGCCTCGCTAAAAGGGAAGCACATTCTAACATTCCTGAGGCGCACTGTCCACAGGGTGAGTGAGTGACACACGATGAATAGCCAAGGCATGGCCCCAGCCATCAGCTGCCACTGTAGCTAAAGACTGCAGTCCTCAGCCAAGTCTCTTTGTTACCAGCCCTACCTACAATCTGTGCTTGAGTCAGATGCTCCCTCCCAGCTCCCAGAGAACACACCCTGGAGCCTACAACTAACTCAGAGCTGATTTGCCTGAACTTGGCTCTAAGGAGCACTGTGTGTGCGGCATCCCCACACCACACATAAACCCGGCCCTCTCACCACCTGAGCTATCTACTAATGTTTTCTTTCAATCAACTCATATTTTCCTTTTTCCCTATCTTAAGCAATTATGCCCGTGAAATCACAGGTTTGATAAACGAGGTGCACTTTTTAAATACATACAAAAGTACCAGTTACAACTGTTAAATGGTAGTTGTGCAACACTAAGCATAAGCACCAACTTGAGTACTGTGCCTTAGAAAAGACTGCACTAGATGTTTGCTGGCTTTCCCAGACAAAAGGGTTTCTGTGGAAACACTAGACTGAACGCCTTTTTTTAAGTCTCACTGTGCTGCCCAGGCTAGCCACCAACCTCTGAGCTCAAGTGATAAGTGATCTTCCCACCTCAGACAGAGGTATGCTGCCATCCCTGGCTCTGAACAATTTTTAAACTACTGCAGGACTTCTCAGAGCCTTTAATATGCAAATGAAAATTGACAATCTCCAAGGAAGGAATAGAACATCATGTGGAATTTCCAAAATGTTATTGGAACTTTTAAGTTCCAATAACTTCCAAGTAGGGGGAACTTTTAAGTCCTATCTCAAAGGGGACTAATATTATATAGAAGATGCTTTGGGGAATCTCAACTGAAACTGTTCTTCAGATCCTCCACACACTTCTCCCAAACAAATACAGAATCTGGGTGATGATACTTCATAAAAATGTTACGTGTGGGGTGAGAGAGACAGGCAATAAGTAAATGAAGTAGGAATTCAGGAAACAAAGAAGTATAGTTTACAACTGTTTCTGGGATAGTGCTTCAGAAAGGAGAGCTTTGTTCTTCAGAATCAATACGTTTTGGGCTGGGGATAAAGTAGAGTGCCTGCTTCGCAAGCACAAGGCCATGGGTTCAATCCCCAGCACCAAAGGGGGGAAAAAAAAAAGAAAAATCAACAAGTTTTGGAGATGAAGGACAGAAAAACTGAGCACTCAAAGCATCATTCCTAACCATGGATGCTACAGGGAAGCACACCCTTGCACGCACATGTTAACCACAGTGTTTATGAAACTCCGTGATAACCAACTCACTTAAAACCACTTTGGGAGATATCTTATTGCTCCAGTGCCAACTGCACATCTTAAATAACAGGCAATGATTTAGAGGAATTCAGGCCAAAACCAGCCTCCTCCTCCCTGGGTTTGCTTTAAAATTTCTAATGTCAAAATCTATCCACAGATAACATATTGCTAAATGGGAAGCGGCAGAGATGGAACCCAGTCATTTGGATCACTGTTTGTCCGGTACAAAGAGGTGTCCTGGTGGAAGCAACTGTAATAACGAATTATGTGGTTGGGGGAAATCTTAGCTTAAAAAATCCTAGGCGGGAAAGGGGACGGAATTTAGCAAAAGTAAGAACTGTTTCCATAATAACTGAAACACATCCAAGTAGCATCCTTTGTGCTACTGAGGGATTAAAAACCCATGAGTCACGAATGGTGTGACTCTACATTGTGTACATCCAGAGAAATTAAAAGTTGTCCTCCATTTGTGTACAACGAATCGAAATGCACTCTGCTGTCATGTATGACTAAATAGAACAAGTTTATTAAAAAAAATGAGCACAGTAATAGCAGTAAGCCATACAACTGGGGTGTTGATGAAATCCACTCTCTAAACCTCCATGTGGTTCTGGAATCAAACCCAAGATGTAGTCAACTGTAATGTAAGTAAGATGGGGACAGAACCCAGGTCCCTTTAGTATCACTGATTCTAGAACCCAGTATTGTGGCCGTCTCACAGTAGAAAGAAGGAAAAGGAGTGGGGACCTGCTAACATCTACTACCTAACCAACAACCCACCAACCAGTCAACCAACAAACCAGCCAAACCAAACCACCAACTATTCAACAACCACCACCAATCAACTAACCAACCTAACCATGCAACCAGTGACCAAAAAGCAACCACCAAAAGACCAGCCACCCCCTCAACCAAACATCAAAGCAGTGATAAAATCCCGACTAGACTCATCCCCGCCTGCCCTCTCCCACCAAATCTATTCTTTACTCCAATCCTGCTGCTACCCCATCTCTTAAGCTATTCCCCAGTCCAGCTAACCTCAGGCTCACTTCACTGGCCATTCTGTCTAAGCCTATGGATCTAAACTATTCCCAGCAGGGCTACCTCACATCCCTCGGGTATAGCTTCTCAGGGACCTACAAAGCAATCTGCATGCTAGGTAGAGGTAGACAGGTTGGAGTGGGCACAAAATATAAGAAAATTGAGAGAAATTCAGACTACTAAATGTTGAATTAAAAGCCTACAAATGAATGCCTTCAATATTTCTAATTCGAGTATTCACAGAAATTTCATTACATTTGAAAATGAGACCCTGTCTCTAAATAAAAATATAAAATAGGGCTGGGAACATGGCTCAGTGGTTAAGGCTCCTGAGTTCAATTCCCAGTATAAAAAAAGGAAAAAAAAAAAAATGAGTTACAGGTTTATTTTTTCACAACCCAAGATTTCTGAGAAATTACAGTCAAGTGTAAAATAAGTGAGTTAGACACAAACAACAAAATATAAATACAAGCAAATGCAAGCAAAAATCTTTTGATTTTAACTTTCAAATTATTTTGTAGCAACACATGTAAACACTTTGTTCTTGGGTGGGAGTGGGGAGTGTCAGAGTGGTGTGTTTTATTGTATTTGATATGCCAGGTTTAGGGTCCAAGGTCTTCAAACATTCCAGCATCCATGACAAAGTCACAAGGCCCTCGCCCTCTAGGCTCTTCTCTGTCTGCCTGCCCAGCTTACCTGGATCCCCACAGGCTGCTCTCCTAGGCTCCAGCCACTGGGAGAACACCACTTGCATGTCCCTCCAGTCTTGACACAAGCTGTTCCCTTTCTGAGGAATGCCAGTAATCCCTCCCCTCCCATCTTTTGCCCTCCCGGCTTCTCAGTCATCTGTCAAGATTCAGCTTCCAGCCAGGTGCAGCAGCGCACACCTGTAATCCCAGCAACTTGGGGGGCTGAGGCAGGAAGATCACAATTTCAAGAACAGCCTCAGCAATTTAATGAGGCCCTAAGCAACTTACTGAGACTCTGTCTCAAAATTTTAAAAAAAGGCTGGGTTTGTGGCTCAGTGGGTTCAATCCCTAGTACAAAAAAGCAAAAGAAAAAAGAAAAAAAGATTCAGCCTCCTTTGACATGTCTCCTTTCCTTTGGCTCTGTGCTTTATGACTGAAGAGAATGTCTGACTATATAAAAGTGGAACTTCCCACAAGATCTACTAGGACTCCAAGTGTCTGAGACAGTTAGCAAGAGAAACCGCCATCCTAAACAGCCCCCTAGCTTCCTGTGACTGATTTTCAGGCACTCTGGCAGAAGGGAGCACATATGAACTTGAATACAAAAAAAGTCAAATCTTCATTTTTGGTAACCCCTAACTAAAATTCAGCATTTCTTTCCATTATAAATAGAGACCATATAACACAGGTGATTAGCAGCACCTGTGGTTTTGTCACCACTAAAATTAGACCTTTTCCTATCACATCAGACTTTTGAAATCCTTTGTGCTTATTGCTACACAAAAATTATGGCAGTAATTAGACTCACTGCTAGATTTTATTATTAAACATTTTAATACAGATGCACATTACTGTATTCCAATTTTATTTCCAATGATTGTATTTCAATATAACTGGTTTCCTTTGTAACTCCACATGTAATTTTATGCATACAGAGTGCAGTCTCTAGACAGACTAAGAAATCCAAGACACACAGTTAAGAACCCTAGCTTCAATTAATAACTTAGAACCACGAAGTGAAGAGAATCCAAGGATGGCTGTTTTGTAAAAAGGACCAAGGATTAGTAGCAACATTCATGCCAAGGCAAGTTCTCAGTCGTTTCTCATAGGGACCCTTGGAGGTCACTATGAAAGGGTCTCCCCACCAATCTGGCCCACCTGCCTCCACCGGAGTTATCTTCCTAAGCCATAGGCACATTCATGCTACTCCGAACTTGAAACTTTTAAACCTCACACTAGAAGGTGTAAAGCGGAGGTTAGTAAACTTTTTCTGAAAAGGGTCAAATAGTAAATACTGTAGAGTTGGTGAGCCACATAGCTTCTCTGCAACTATTCAAATCTACCTCTACAGTGAGAAAAATGACCATAAATAATATATAAATGAAAGGGTGTCACCTGGGTTCCAATAAAACTTTACAAAAATAGGCAGAGAGCCAGATTTAGCCCACAGGCTTTACATAATTTGCCCATCTGTACAGTATGGCACTCTTGTCAAATCACACCACTGGTCAACAGACCTTTCTGTGATGATGGAAATGTTTTATATGTACACTCTCCAATACAGGAGCTATCCAATACTTGAAATGTGCTAAATGAGGAGCTGAATTTTAAATCTCATTTAACTGTAATTAATATAAATATAACTAGCTACATGTGGCTGGTGGAGAGCACCGTTCTACATTGTCACATCAGAGCCCTTTTATATGGTTTCTGAGGTTCTTCACAACTAGCCAACATCACAACTGATCCTCCAACACTCTACAAGCATCAGGTACTGTGGTCAGGCCAGGCAGCAGGCGATCTAGACGCATTCCCACACTTACCTTCCCAAGTAGTTCAGCAGCTTAGAATGTCCTGTTTGTTAACACCCTTTAACCCGCACTGTTCACAACCCCACCCTGACCCCCAGGCCTTCCATGACACCCCTTCTGGAGGCTCTGCAATGAGCCATATCCTATAAAACATACCACAGCAACTTGTGCACATACTCTGTCTTCTCTTCTTCACTCCAAGATACTGAACTTCAAGATGAGATCATGTCCCCAGTCAAAGACCTTTAAAATTGGTGAGACTACACTCTGTGAAATGAACATCCTCTAACTGTAGCCAAAGACCACTTTCTAAATAATTCTGAAATTCATACACTTAACTAAAAATTTGTTTTGTTTGTTTTCTGGTTTTGGTGATGCTGTGATTGAAGGCAGGGCCTTGCACATGCTAGGCAAATGCTCTACCACTGAGCTACATCCACAGCCCTTTTTATTTTTTATTTTAAGAAAGGATCTCCCTGAGGCTGGCCTTAACCTGAGATCCTCCTGCCTCTGCCTTCCAGATAGCTGGGATTACAGGTGCCTGGTTTGTTTTATTACATTTTTTAAGGGCTAGAATCTAGATGAATGTGGAAAGTCTAAAGTGCCGATGAATCTACAGCACAGAGAGGTTAGGCTACCTGAGTAATCATCAGATTCCATCGCCACATAATCTCACTCTCCTAAAACCTCCATCTTCCTCATTGAAAAACAGGCAAACAATGTCCTCACCTTGCAGCCATGTATTGCACTTAGCACAGTGCCAAAAGACAAAAATGGGAGCTGGGCACAACAACACACACCTGCAATATCAGCTACTCAGGAGGCTGAGGCAGGAGGATCACAAGTAAGAGGCCAGCCTCAGCAATTTAGCAACTGTGTCTCAAAATAAAATAAAAAAGGGCTGGGGATGTAGCTCAATGATAGAGCACTTGCCTAGTATGTACAAGGTCCTGAGTTCAATCCCCAGTACCAGGGGTATAGAAGGGGACATAAATAGCAACTGCCTAGTGGATACTAATATCCCTATAAACACATGGAATGGAGAAGGCATACAAGTAGACTTGGCAGGGGACAGAAGTGTAGAAGCACCAGGGTGACCATGGGCTCCAGTGCTATCTGTTACATGGTCAACATGGTCAATCACAGGACCACGCAGGGCATGACCTTTACCCAATAGCTGTGCTCCATAACATCCTCTGAGTGTGCCACTTACCCTATTATACTTCCTGCCAAGCCAGACCACAACACCAAAGTCACCTGGGTCAGATCAGGGGACAGTACAGACACCAGCCAGCCGTGAGCTACAAAGCTGTGCACTACTGCTCTGGCTACTCAGATGACAACCTGCCATCCACAACGATGTCACGGTCACTGCACACAAACCAGTCTGGAAGCTGAAATTTTTCTGGCTTCTGGGCTTCTCTGAATAGATAAGAAAATGGGGCTATTCATCAGCCTGGTCTTTCTGACCCAAGGCCGTGTTTCCCCTCTTACGAAGCTGTCTTACTCACCAGGCCGGGAGCCAAATGTCTGGGACTCTGTTACCGGACCCGCCCTCGGAGAAGGAAGAGAAATCTGCCACCTCTGGGGCCATTATAAAGCTAGATACAAGACTAGTTTTGGACCTAGGCAGTCTGCTTCAAAGAAGTTCTTAATCTGAAGGAATTCCAGTTACCTTATGTGTTGGTATTGATATACATGATCATCAATTTTTTCCTAATTATAAAATATTTCAATCCAAATTTTTATAGACTTTTTGCTTGTTTTGTTGTGTTTTTCCCTTTCTTTCTTTCTTTTTTTTTTTTTTTATATATTTATTTATTTTGGGGTGGTTGGCGACGGGGGGCAGAGAATACCGGGGATTGAACCCAAGGGCACTCTACCACTGAGCTACATTCCCTTTTTTATTTTTATTTTTTTGAGACAAGGTCTAGCTAAGTTGCTCAAGGCCTTCCTAAATTGCT
This sequence comes from Glaucomys volans, assembly GCA_020662805.1. Classification (NCBI taxonomy): domain Eukaryota; kingdom Metazoa; phylum Chordata; class Mammalia; order Rodentia; family Sciuridae; genus Glaucomys; species Glaucomys volans. Next base: position 162,579 of record JAJEJO010003113.1, read on the forward strand.
GAGGCCAACCTTGAATTTGCAATGCTCCTGCCTCAGCCTCCCACGTCACTGGGATTACAGGCATGTGTCGCCATGCCCAGCAGATTCATCTAAATTTTATTCCAAGTGAGAATATGGTAAAAAGAGCCTCTCCCTTCACCCTACCCATTCAGACCAGCTCTCCAACAGGTCATGGTCACTTGGTGCTAATGACAGCCATGGGACCTTGGTCAGTCCTGCTATCTCAGGTGTGGGTTGTCCAACTTTCTTCTCAAGCTTCAACACTACTTTTGCTCACTAAAGTCACTTCAGTTTCATCCCTGGCTACCTAGCAACAAATTAAAAAAAAAAAAAAATGCCCGTCCCCAAAAGAACATGAAATCATCATCTCTTGGGGGTGGGGCAATAATTAGTAGTTCTTTTTTTTTTTTTTAAGTTTTCTAGGGCTGGGGATATAGCTCAGTTGGTAGAGTGCTTGCCTTGCAAGCACAAGGCCCTGGGTTCAATCCCCAGCACCGCAAAAAAAAAGAAAAGAAAGAAAGAAAAAGCTTTCTAGTTGGTTCTACAGTGCAACCAATATTCAGAACCATTGTTTGCAAGTAGGCCTCACCCAAATCCAACCAAATTCACCACTCAAAACCAAGTAGTCTTCCCATGTGAATGAGCCCCAGGAAGATAGAAGGAGGAAGAAAAGCAAGGACTGTGAGCAAGGACTTAGTGGTCTCACCTCTGGTGCACACTAGTGTGAGCCACCTCTCAAAGCAAGGAAACCATACTCTACCAAAGAAAAGGATGATTCTGCCAGTCCCTTGGAATAAATATGCCGTAATGGTGAAGAGAAGGCTAGAAGGACCCTATGTTCCTAATTCTTTCCTAAAGAATAGGCACTGGTCCTAAAGAGCAACTGTTCTATTCACATAGGGGAGTAGACTGGTGTTAAGGAATGAGATGTAAGCACTCATTGGAGGAGACCTCCCTTGGTTCTTGGCACCATTCCACAGCTCACCTATTTTACATAAGGGACTGAGATTGAGAAGTTCCCAAGCAATGAATGGCCAGGCTGGAACAAGGCATGCACAAAGGCAGAACTGTGATCAGCCACAACACAGATAGAGATTTTCCCTAAAATGTCATTCCATCATTCACCAGCCAACATCAGTCACCCACAGGCACTGACTAAAGCAGTTCATCCACAATGAACATATGTACTGCCTCATTTTATAGACACCAAAACAGAGGCTTGGAAAGGCTATGCTATTTCCCCAGGGTCACATGCCAGTGAGTGAGGGGACCCTGGACAACACAGAAGAAAAGGAAGCCTGGGGTGAGTCTGTCTCAGTCAACCTGATGACTTAAGAGTCAATGCTTCCAAAGCCTAATCTGACAGATGTGAGGGGGGCAAAGCTTCAGAACCAAGCTCAGGGCCTTTGTTTGCCCAGCACCAGGTCCTCCCTGGGAAGCTGGGCAGGCAGTTAGGACTTCAGCTCAATAGAACTGCCTAGGTTCACTCCCAAAGTGGAATCTCCAACAGGCCCAGAAAACCTGAACAGCAAAACCCAGTGCATGATGAGAACCCCCACACTCTGGAATCCCTCTTGTTTCAGAATGTTGTTTGGGAGACTTCAAATAAAATTAAGAGGCCATAGTTACCATACACAGCACTTGATTTAGGTTAGGTTCCCCCTCTAGTCTCACAGTCCACTTGTGCACAGCAAACTATCCTTTACAAATTGGGAGAGGGCTAGGGTGTAGCTCAGGGAAAGAGCACTTGCCTTACAGGCATGAGGTCCTGGGTTTGAACCCCAGCTCCCGTAAACAAACAAAAAAAATTTTAAATGAGTAGAAAATTTTTTAAGTTTGCTCTATTTCTTCCAACTCACAATGTAAACAAAAGTTTTGTGAGTGTCTAAATACAGAGGACTATCCCACCTGGCTGGGGAAAAGGGCTTCCCCAGTCAAGGGTAAGATTAGAGAAAAGGCAAGGACCCAGATGGACACCCAGGAGACAAAATGAATTTTCTAGAACTACCCTGGAACAGCCTAATAAACAATTTCCACATGGGCCTCCCCTCTCCCCAGTTTTAAGTTCCCACTCAGGACTGCAAAACAGTCCTGACACCCCTTTGCAACTCCTGGAGTGTTCACCTAAACAAGCCAATTTTTCCAGGGCCTTGGGCCAACAGTGTAATCACAGGCTGAGTTAGAAGCTTCTGGTTGTTCATCAGAACTCAGAAACCTGGCTGGGGGCTGCACACAGGCAAGAGGCTCCATCAGGCTTCCTGTCGTAATAAATTCCTCTACACCCCACCTGTGAAACTCCATTCCCATTTATTACCAAAACCGGAGCTCTGACTTTGGAGCTTTTTCCTGAGGCCTGGAAGCTGGCTTTTCCAGCTGATGACATCACTGACAAGCTCCTGACAATGGCTCCCTGGAGCCTGAACCTCTGCTAATACCTAGCAAGAGCACATTCCTCCTGCGTGAGGTCATGTTTAGCTAATTGCTAATCTGGCCCCCACCCCAGCACCCAAAGCCACAGTGAGGAGGTGCCTCCACAGTTCAATCTTGCTCTGGGGACCTTCTGCAGCTGCAAACATCACCCTGAAGTAAAAGCACAAATGGGGGCATCTGTGAACCAGTGGTGGGACCTAGAGTTGACCAGCTTTTACAAATAACAGCAAAAGATGTCCATCTGATATGAATGTAGGTAAACAACAAATAATTGTTAGTATAGTATATCCCATGTAATGACCTGTAGGATGCGAGGACTGCCCATCATATTTGGGACACACTTACACAAGAAAGTTATTCATTATTTATTTGAAATTCAAATTTAACTTTTTTCTCTGGCAGTCCTGGTAGGAACACATGTGTGAATCTTTAACCCTTCCTTTGGCTTGTGTGATTTCCTAAACTGTCACTTACACATTTCAAGAAATGCTCAAACAAAAAAACAAACAGGGCTGGGGATGTACAACAGTGGTGATGCACTTTCAATGTGATTTATGTGAGAAAATCCACGGGTCTCCAGCCAACACATTGATTGTCTGAGAAAATGGTTTGGCCTGACATGAAAACATGAATTACCAATCACCAGGAGTAAATTCTGTGGGGCAAGGATTGGACTGGAAAAGCACCCCACACAGAACAGAAACTCAGGTGACACTTCTGTGACAAAAGCTCACCAGTGAGGTTTATTTCCTGAATAATAATGCTGTTGAAAATGACCAACAGTGTTCCATTCATCTACCTACCTCTTTTGACGTATATGCTGCATACAATAGTATAAATGTATAAAATTTGAAATTTTCATTTCTTAAATTGGTAAGCCAAAATTGTATACACAGAATCTGATAATATGGGCTAACATTCATTTGTTGAATAACAATAAATAAAAAATCAACAGTATGGGTGCTTTAAAAAAAAAACAGCAAATATGTAAATAGTTACAAGTTTTAAGTTAAAATAGGTTAAAGACCCTTTTTTAAGAACTGGGGAATTGGGGCTTGAGGTGTAACTCAGTGAAAGAACACATATTTAGCAAATCCCTAGCACCAAAAAAAAAAAAAAAAAAACAGAACACAAAAACAAACAAAAAACTTAGAACTTCATCAAAGGGGCTTGTGCATTCACCGAACCAAGGCCCCACGTTAAGCATTTCACAAAGTCAACTCACACTTCCAACACCCCTAGGAGGCCAAGACCCATTATTATTCTGATTTCACAGACACGGTAAATAGGGCCCAGAAACTTGCCGAAGGCCATACTGCTGATGAGAGGTGAGGCTGGGATTAAGAGCCAGAACTTTCAGTCACAGAGCCTGAACACTCCCTAGCCTAATCTTTCTACTTCCAGACCAGCAAAGCACCAGAACAGCTCCAGGTTTTCAATCAATTTATATGACAGCCAAGTACCCCACCTTCATAGGTAAAGAGCCCTCACTTGGAAATCTCTCCTTTACAGCTTCTTAGTAGCTGGGGGTCAGAACCCTGAAGCAAAAAAGCCACCTGAGACACTTGTGCTTGAAGTACTTAAATACTATGTTCTCGGGCTGGGGTTGTGGCTCAGTGGTAGAGCTCTTGTCTAGCACGTGTGAGACACTGCTTTCAATCCTCAGCACCACATAAAAATAAATAAATAAAATAAAGGTGTTGTGTCCATCTACAGCTAAAAAATAGATAAAAATTAAAAAAAGAAATACTCCATTCTTGGTCACACAACTCTATATTTCAATCAAAAAGAATAACCTGTAACATGAGAATTGTAATTGTCTATCCAGTTTAGAAGAGTGATTTTCTGAAGTCTTAGGGCTACTTAAGGGTACCAATTATAGCGCTAGCAAGCAACCTCAAGAGGGTCTCAAAAAACTTTTAACTGGTTTTTTTAAAATACACCATATTACTCCTAGTTGCAGGTATTTCTTACAGAATTACACCTAATAGGACTCTAAAATCAAAATTTGGGAAGCTGTAAAAGCCAATGTTTACAGTACAAGTGGAAGTCAATCCGCTACTAACTACATTTTTGGAAAATTACACACAAGTAATTGCTTATTACAAAACAGGCATATGTTGCCAGAAGGAGATTATAATTGCATGATGCTGTTTTCCCCCGAAAAGTTCATTAATGGGTGCAAATGAATTGTTGGGGAACAGGATAATCATGCCATCTCAAAGATTACTTATTAATTATAATTACAGATTACTTAATAATTACACTAGGAGAAAGGTACCATTTCCATGGAGAGCTGCAGACTGCACTTGGACCACATGATCACACTTACCATCACCACTAATGACAGGACAAATTGAAATTATGTGCTTACATGGGAAATACCTATGACCTTTGGAAGGGCCTTTGCCAAAAATATTTAACCTGAATTTAACCATGATGAAATAGATCTATGGAACATTCTATAGCCTCCCTACTCCAAGTGTGGGCAGCAGATCTGCAGCACTGGCATCACCTGGAAACTTGCCAGAAATGCAGGCTCTCAGGCCCTAAATCAGAATGTGCACTTTAATGTTAAGACCCCAGTAGTCGTGGTCCTCATGTGTGTAGCTAAGGTTTGAGATGCACTGGTTCTACAAGGCAATTGACCTGACCTCAAAAATAGCCAGGCACAGTGGCACAAGCCTGTAATCCCAGGGTCTCAGGAGGCTGAGCTGGAGGACCACAAATTCAAGGTCAACTTCAGCAATTTGGTGAGGCCCTGACTTAGCAAGACCCCATCCAAAATAAAAAGTAAAAAGGTCTGGGGATACAGCTCAGTGGCAAAGCATCCCTGGTTTCAATACCCAGGCCAAAAAAAAAAAAAAAAAATTAATGTCAAAGGCAGACACATTGGGACATGCCTGTAAGCCATGTTACCCAGGAGGCTAAGGCAGAAGGATCACAAGTTGGAGGCCAGTCTGGACAATTTAGCGAGACCCTGTCTCAAATTTTTAAAAAGGGCTGGGGATGTAAGTCAGTGGTAGAGGGCCCCTGGGTTTAATTCCCAGGCCCAGGAAAAAAGAAAAGGTAGTAGAACTGTTGTAAAGAAGAGGCTGAAGTAATGCTGAAACCAAATCCAACTGAGTAATCATTGATTTCTGACCAACCCCCCCAAAAAAAGTAAAAATTTTTTAAATGACCATAAAAGACACTTGAGTGCCTTTAAAGAAACTTCATACATGATATTACTTACTACTGTATCATAGCTAACCCCCTTGGCATGTGGTGACACTGTGCTTAAGAGAATGTCCTTAAACACCTAACTAAAGTACAGTGGGGAAAAGGACCACCTTGGAAACTAGGTAACTCCAAGTGGATGATTCAATATAAAAAGAAGTGTGTGGGCTGCAGATGTAGCTCAGTGACGGAGCACTTGCCTAGCATGTGTGAGGTCACAGGTTAAATCCCCAGGGAGGAAAAAAAGTCTGATTTGGAGTTGGGCACAGACACAAACACACCTACACCTGTTATCCCAGCAACTCAGGAGGATGAGGATTGAAAGTTTGAGGCCAGCCACACCAACTTAGCAAGCTGTCTTAAATTTTTAAAAAGTTTTTTTACTTTTACTGGGGAATATAGCTCAGTGGTAAGTACCCTTGGGTTCAATCCCCAGTAACTGCCCCCACACACAAAAAAGTATGTGATGTGTACTTTTATTTTTCTTTCTTTCTTTCTTTTTTTTTTTTTTTTTGGAACCAGGGATTGAACTCAGGGACACTCAGCCACTGAGCCACATCCCCAGCCCTATTTTGTATTTTATTTAGAGACAGGGTCTCACTGAATTGCTTAGGGCCTCACTAAGTTGCTGAGGCTGGCTTTGAACTCTCGATCCTCCTGCCTCAGCCTCCCAAGTCGCGTGGATTACAGGCGTGCGCCACTACGCCCGGCTTGTGATGTGTACTTTTAGAGTGACAGAGCAAGCAAAAGTGACAAAACACTAACGATTGCAGACCGTAGGGGAACCTTTTTTGACAGTGCTGTAACTTTTATTTACACTACCTGTAGGACTGAAGGTTTCCCAGAATTTAGGAGAAGAGAAAAAAAAAATCATTACAAAAATGAAATTTTGAATTTAGAAAATAAATACAAGGGAAAAATTAACACAGGAATGAATACCTATATTAATGTATAAATTTTCTTGGTAGTACAAGAAAGAACACACTTTCTTCCAGAAATCAACTTTTCTCCCAGGTGTCAAAATATTTAAAGAAAAGCAAAAAAATGACTTAGGTACCAGGAGGCTGAGAAAGACTCACACTTAATCTTCACAGAGGGGACTAGGCATTCCATTCAAAAGAAAAAAAAAAAAAAGAGAGAGAGAGAGAGAGAGAAAGGAAGGAAGGAAAAGAAAGAGAAAGAAAAGAAAAAGAACTTACCAGGCAATGGAAAACTTTATAGCTTTATTTCCAAATTCAAATCCTGTATATTCCAATATTTTGGTCATAAAAAGGAACGAAGTACGGATAGAACATAAATGAACCTTGGAAACATTCCACCAAGTGGAAGAAGTCAGTCACACCACAGCACACGCTGTATGATTCTACTACATGAAATGCCAGGACAGGCAGATCCACAGAGACACAAGGACATCAGTGGTCGCCAGCGCCTGAGGGGAGGGAGCAGGGGGGAATGATGGCTAGTGGGCACAAGGGATTTTTTTGAAGAGACAAAAGTGTTCTGAAATTATATAGTGGTGACAGTTGTACAATTCTGTGAATGAGCTAGAAATCATATATTATAAAGGGGTGGGTTTTATGGTATATGAATCTCAATAAAGTTGTTTTTTTTTAACCCTATACTTTCTCCAGGTTGCAAGCTCTGCCTTAGTCTTCTTAACAAGAGGTAGTACTACAGTTACAAGTAGGACTAAGACAAGCCAAATCCTTGTGACCTGTGTCCAAGGGGACCTAGATATTAGCCCAGCCACCACAACCCCTGTGTCACCTTGAGTAGGTGCTATCCAGCTTTTATCTTTCAATCTGTAAACTTGCGGCTAGACCAGAAAGCATCCTGAGATTGAGATTCTCTAAAATATTCTACTAAAGTCAACTCCAAGTCTGTCTGGGCAGTGGGGAGAAAGGCTGGGGACTGAACCCAGGGCCTCACACCTGCTAGGCAAGGACTCTACCAGCGAACTACCCCGCCCCCAGTCCCTTTTACTTCTATTTTAAACAGCACTTCTGTGACTGGACTTCTGTGAACTTGAGAGAATAATAAACTTCATTCAGTTTATCCAAGATCCAGTTTCAGGTTCACAGTCTTGAGTTACTGCCCTCAGATGGTGTCTCTACTCATACTCGCCGATGTAACTCAGTTGGAAAAACAAAAACGTGAGAGAAAATTCATTTTCAACACTGACTGTGGTGAGGATTTTTATGGAAGCTTTTCCTGACACACTTGCAAGTATTAATGCTAGTCGCTGACCATGAATTTGGTGATCAGGGTTTTTCACACCTAATAGAGGTCAGGACAGTGAAAGGACACATCCTTCTCCCGGGCTCATCCCTACAAACCTATTTCTCATCTTCTGGGCAACAGAAGTCAGACACTGGAGCCACAATGGACAAAACTCTCCACAGAGCCAAAGGCAACACACTGAAAGCAATCAGGGTTAATTAGTGTTTGGGGAAATCCTTGGCCTGAGCATATTCTTTGATTCAGTTTTTCCAGGCGAAGTATCCCGGGTCATGCTGACTTGGGCCTAAAAGGAGGAAATTCCCATTCATGCCTCTCAGACCGGTGCCGCTGCTGTCTCCTCCACAGGAAGGAAAGGCCCACACTGGAGCAGAGAGGCCAGCAGAGAGAGAGGTCCCAAGGTGCTGATCTGGGCATCGCTTCCCGGCAGGAAGTGGCCATCCATGCAGTCCAGCTAGAACTACATGATATTTTCCTAGTTTGGAGAGAGGCCCTTGATACTATTTATTATCAACATTTTGGACTTAAGAGAATGCATCTCAGCCAGACAAGAAGACACACCTACCTATCTATCCTTATGGGTCATCTGCCTACATCCCAACATTTTTTTTTTTTTTTTAAATCCAGGGCTTCATGAATGCTAGGCAAGCCCTCTAGCACTGATCTACAGTCCCAGCCCCACCCCACCCCACCCCACCCCCCGTTTTTTGTTGTTTTTGAAGACAGGGTCTTGCTAAATTACCCAGGCTGGCCTAAATTAAACTTATGATCCTCCTGCCTCAGCCTCCCAAGGAGCTGGGATTGCAGGTGTGCACCACACTGCCCAACATCACTAAGAGCAGACTATACCCACCAAGAATTGTCTGAAAGGTCCCAACTCAGCCCCTCTCTGTCTACAGCTGACTGGACTCGGGTGGATACCTGTAACATAAACTCCATCAGATTTTCCCCTGAAGTCTGCACACAGGGCTGGATGGAGTGAAATGTAAACAGCAGAGGCTATGGGGCAGCCATGGAGGTACAATGCTGGCAGGATTCAGCTACAGAGAGAAGGGAAGGAAACAGATACCAGGGGGATACAGGCCTACTACAGGCTTTTCTATTTTAGATTCCATGTCTCCTTAAGGCTCTGCTATAGAATTACTTGCAGGTCTGTGAACCCGGGCTCCTTGTAGGAATTAGTGGTTGTTTCCAATGCCCAGTATATAGGGGTGCATGTGACAGCCCCTCCTAAGTTCAGAGCAAGGCATGTGATTCAAAGGGTCCAACAGGGAATCCAAGGACTTGTATGGGAGTTAAAGGAAAGAGTTTTGTGCTTGTTTTATCTTCCTCCCTCTCTCTCCCTTTCTTCCCCTCATCTTTTCTTGGCTGTGCTTGGATCTGGGAGGCCTAAAGGCCCAGAAATGCCAGAAACCACTCTGTCACTATTAGCATCAGATCTGCCATTTGGTGCCACCACTATTCTGTGCCCCGCCCCCCCATACCAATTTTACAACCCAGATCAGCAGTCTGCAAACATCCTAGCCAGCCATTGGTCCACTCATCAGCCTGTGAACATTTCTCAGAAGCCACTGGCCTGATCCCTAGCCTGCAAACTTCCTCATCAGCAATTGGCCTGATCCTTGTTAGCCCTCGAAATTCCACTACTTAAGAGAAGCTCCTCGGTCATTTTCTTTCTCTCTCTCTCTCTCTCTCTCTCTCCCAGCTCTTGTGTGAGTTTCCGTGTCTGGAGTCGTTTTCTGGGTGCATTCACTGGGGCCATGACTCAGACCGGGCACCCCAAAGTGATTGCTCCCCTGGATTCAAGGATCTGAGCTGCCTTGGGACCCGAACTGAGCCGCATTTTGCTTACAGTCACCACCTAGATCCCAAAACTGTCGCAGACACTGTGGAGATAAGCAGAGAACTCACACCCTGGTGACCCAGAGTCCTACTCAGATTCTGTTTCTGAGGTGAGTGGCTCCCTCTTTTGCCTTTAAGGAATTTCAAATGGGTTTCTAAGCACTTCCACTTTAAAAAAAAAAAAAAAAAAAAAAAAACATAAAACTTTCATAATGAAAGATTTTTTTTTCACTTAAGCTAGTGAGATTTTTCTCACTTGTACTCAAAACAACAATGCCAAAGCCAGTTACAGTGGAGCATACCTGTAATCCCAGCTACAAGGGAGGCTGAGGCAGGGGGGTTTCAAGTTCAAGGTCAACTTGGTCAATTTGGGGAGACTCCATTTCAAAATAAAAAATTAAAAGAGATGGGGATGTAGCTCAGTGGTAGAGCAGACCTGGGTTCCATCCCCTGAACTGCAATTAAAAAAAAAAAAAAAATGCCTAACCAGTTTCCAAAACAGCTGCCTATCTAGTCTATACAGCTTGAGTTTAAGAACTGTTTTCACAGAGGGGCGCAGAGGTGCATGCCTTAATCCCAGTGCCTTGGGAGGCTGAGGCAGGAGTTCTAAGCCAGCCTCAGCAACTTAGAGAGGCCCTAAGTAACTCAGCAAGACCCTGTGTCTAAATAAAATATTTAAAAGGGCTGGGGATTTGGCTTAGTGGTTAAGTGCCCCTGAGTTCAATCCCTGGTACCAAAATAAAAAAAAAGAACTGTTTTCTCAAAAGTACCCAGTGAGGGCTGAGGTTATAGCTCAGCAGTAGAGAGCTTGCCTAGCACTGATGAGGCACTGGGTTCGATCCTTGGCACTACATAAAAAACAAATTAATAAAAAGTAAAGATTAAATTCTTAAAAAAAAAAAAAAAAAAGAAGAAGAAGAAGAAGTAAGTACCCAATGATGAAGAAAAAGTCCACTGCAGGCACCTTTCTAGGCCAATTTGGGAAACCAGGCTGGTATAAACCAGGAATAGTTCAGGATTCTGGAAAATGTCAACCTAGATTGTAGAAAGCCCCATATACCCAACATAGGCAGCTTCATTGAGAAAGCAAAACTGGCCAGTGTACCTAAAATGATCCCTTCAAGGGCAAGGGGAAGAATGGGGTCAGCTGGGAAATGGAAGACCTGAAATGGTTTGGTAAAAACCACCACACAAAGAATCTCAGGAATGCTTAAACCTCTCAACTCTCTAATGAGACTCCGAATTCTCTAAAAGGAAAGCAATGAGGGTGGGCACTCAGGCAAGTCAGCTGGCCAAGGACCCTTTTGGGAGCTGTTCTTCAGTTAAGTATGGCTGGGACCACCCAGTTGGCCACAGTCAAGAGAGGCTAGAAGGCCTCCTGAGGGAAGCCCACAAAGACGAGCCAAGCAGGGTTCCAGGAAGGATTTGTGGGGTAGGCTTAAAGAATTTCAAAAGAACAGAGCCCAGATGACCCAGAGCAACCACACAGCTGCTTTAACCTCTGTTTGCTAAAACAAGGGACTACTGATCCCCAGGCTGACTCCAGGGTTATTTGGCTCAAGGTGGATTCTAGTCAAGTATTTTAATTCCCCTGCCTGAGATACCAAAGCAATGGGGGTGGATATGTGGTCTGTCATTTGGAAACAAAGTTAGGAATGAAAAGGTGGCCTTACAGTTCATGGGTTCACACCATTAGTGGTACCCGTTGGGAAAGAAGGTTGGTTCAGGAAAAGCAAGTCCTTCAAGAAAAGCAAGAAGCCCGTTGGGTCCAGAGGCATCAGAAAGCCCAGGGACCCTGACAGTGTATCCTTTGGCTCACAGACTAAGCTAGCACACCAGAGCTCAGCTGGTGGAGATGGATGCATACACCTGATGATTCGCTGCTGGAAATGGCTACTCACACTTCTTTTATAAATGAGAATGAATAATACAAGCTTACTGTAATAACATAAAACAATACTGAAAGCAAAAAAGAATCAAATTAAATCTGTCCACAGACCACAGAGACACCACAGAGCTCTGGACTGTGGAGCCAATCCAGGTCTGCAGCTCTTCCAGCCTCAGCCACCTGCTTACCAGCTGGGTGACCTTAAGCGTAGCTCTCTTTTCTTATCTGTGAAGTGGGGATTAGCACCATTTCTCCAAATTTGTGTGAGCACTAACTGAGATGAAGTTTAAAGGGCTGCCAAGTACACACAGGATAAGCATTCGACCACATGGTTAGCACCCAATAATATTCTAAGTTTTTACAATAATCAAACTTTTTGTAAACAAACATGTATCTGTTTTGTGATCTTAAAAAAAAAAAGATTTAGAAAATAATATAGAGGGAAAAAAATCAGATACATTCTAAAGAATCACATCCTCAGACCCACTCCCTTTAGGTACCCCAGTTCCATCAGGACTTTCAGGCATAGACCAGAAGGCTCTCACCACCGCCTACTTAATGAGAAGACCAAGGGCACCATAAGAGATGTAAACAGCTATCACCTTGGGTTTTGGCACTCGCTCACTTGCCCCCCCCCCCCCCCCCCCCTCCCCCCCCCCCCAAAAAAACATCATCAACAAATGCTAATTCTGCCCAAGAGGGAGCCCAACAAGTCAAACACAGCCCCCAGAATCTGGCTTGCTTCTGAGCATCTCTTCCCAGTATGAGGCTTCATCTCCTTGCTGGGAGTAGGCTCAGAGAGTGTTGAACAACTGAGGCCAAATCTTGAAACTGCCCACCCACCAACAAACCATGGTAACATTTTGAGAAGAAAAGAAAGAAAGAAAGGGAGGGAGCGTGGATGTACTTGGGCAATAATGTGACTAGTGTCCTTCCAAGAGCAAATTGGAGCACTTTGGGATTTTTTGGAAGGAAAAGAACCCCCAATAGGTTTCCACTTTCAGAGTCCAGAGGCTAGTTCTGTCTGTCTAATCACTGTGATTCTGGTTTGTTACCCAGCATCTTGAATTACAGTAAAGCCAAGTCTGGTAGGAAATGCACCAGCTAGGAAAAACCTGTGAAGTGGGAACCCAGGTTCCCCAAGTCAGACCAGTCCCTGGTCAACTGTGAAAGTCACTTTTCCCAGCTATGGAAGAGAATGGATGTATCACCTGACAGTCCCTGGATGTGAGCTGCAAAAGAACCAAGATACCACTTCCCATTCTGAGTTTGCTCAAGCCAAGCACAGTGGCACACATTTGTAATCCCAGCAA
>JAJEJO010003113.1:178795-207466 GCA_020662805.1 Glaucomys volans
AAGTGTCCCTGAGTTCAATCCCTGGTTCAAAAAAAAAAAAAAAAAAAAAAAAAAAGAGTAAGGTTCACCAATGAAGTTTTCTAGTATTTTAAAAGGAATGGAAATTATGCCACTTAAACTTGAAGTCAGAGTTCATTTCATATCCACGTCTAAGTAGCACCTTTTAATTATATAGACAGCTTAAAAGAAACCTCAAGCACTGTACAATTTACACGTGTGTGCATATCCCCCCCCCAACTTTGATCTGCCTGTGGGGTAAAGAGGTAATCTTATTTCGTGGGTGTGAACAAGGTGTTTACCCCAAGTCACCAGGCAAGAATTACACAGCCAGTGACACTAGTGTTTCATAAAATTAAGGGGGTTTCTAAAGAAAAAATGGCAAGCTAGAGTAGCAGTAATCCTGGGGGGAAATCATACAAACACTTTGGAAAGCAGTTCTTCCACTCTTTTCAATGTCAGATTGTGGGTAGGATGTGGCAGCCAATCTCAGCAAACACAGTGGCTAGTGATTGGTTGAAGAGTGGGCAGGTACATAGGCAAGACTAATCACAACGAACCTCAGGGCTTTCTTGGGACTGACAGGACCAGGGCCTGCCTTATTCCTATAGGAAGTACAGGGTGTGACTGTGGGTTCTGGAACTGCTACACAAGCCTGTTGATGCAGGGACAACAGAATTATAGAGAAAGGGGCCAGGGCTCTCTGGTGACCTGGAACCTCTGAGGTCAAACTATCCAACCTTCTAGACTTTTCAGTTGCTGGAATCACCAAGTTCCCTTTTGGGATGCATGAGGATTGGCTGGGTTCTTATAACTTGGAACCATATGCATCCTAACTGATACACTTACATTCAAAGTCTGTCTCTGCTGTTTCCTGGCTGTAAGGCAAATTACTAAACCTCCTGGTGCCTTCTTCTCCCCATGTGTAAAATGGAGATGATGCCCACCTCAGAGAAATGCTGGAGTTAAGTGGGATGCATGATGTAAAGCACCAACTCCACACAGTCCCTGGCACCCATCAGGTATGAGGTGACCTTCTAGGCCTTAAACATGGCTGTGGCAGTGTTTTGTTTTCAAAAAGGGCCCACCCCTCCAATAGTCAGCCATGAGTTAGGACTACAGGAACATTTTCCTGTAGTTATTTACAGAAACTATGGACTGTAAGATTAAAAACCTTTGTAATGGAGGACAAATAAAAAGTGACTAAAGCCAGAGCCACTTTAACCGGCTGGCTTAAAAAATGCCGTCTTTAAAAAATAAAAATAAAAATAAAAGTACACACACACACACTTCCTGTGGTTCGAATGTTCAAGAACTGGAACTCTCAACACTACCAATAGATAAAGTAAAATGATACACAGACTTTGGAAAGTAGTTTGGCAGTTTCTTTAGAAAATAAGCATACCTCTACCACACAATCCAGATATTCCACTCAAAAAAATGAATGTCCATACATGACCTGGCACAAAAATGTTTATGATAGCCTTATGCAGAAAGTAGTTCATGTAATCAGTGGAGGCTGAAGTTCAAAGCCAGCCTCAACAACTTAATGAGACCCTGCAGTTCGGTGATAAAGCACCACAGAATTCAATCCCCAGTACCAAAAAATAAACAAACAAACACATTTGAGCTCATATACTCAGATGCCTGGGAGACCAGACCACAGTCCATTATTTGGAGACCACCAAACCACAAAATTGACCAGCTTGAATTTGGCCATAGTGCAAAGGTGTTCCTAGAATCCAAGTCTCTCGTAGCCTTCGTTCCATGTTAAACTAACATGTAGTCTGGACTTTGACCTACTTCTGGAGACAATGCAAATATTTCAGTTGTCCCTTGAAATATTTCAGCAGTCCCTTGAAAGCTTTCCCTGAGAAACATCTCCTGTCCTCTGACAAAAAACTATTGACTGAAAGCTCTGGAGGCAAAATTCTCCATGTCTTTGAGAACCCCAAGCCTGCCATGTTCACAAGCACCAGGAGGGCCTTGCATTCTAAGGCAATTAGCTCAGGCGTTTCAATACATTGGGGGTGGGGGGAAGAAATCCTGCTAAGCATGAATGTCTTTTGTCTTAATATCATCCTGACATCCTGAGGAGGATCTGTTTTCTTTCTTATAAGCTGGGCCCAAACTTGTCTTTAAAACAAACAAACTAAATAATAAATGCAAGGCATTTTTTTTCCCTTCCCCTGGTCAAGCTAACTAATGGACTGTACTGAAACTTCTTTTTTTTTTTGAGACTAGGTCTTACTGTGATGCCCAGGCTGGCCCTAAACTCCTGGGCTCAAGCAATCTCCCCACCTTAACCTCCCAAGTAGCTGAGACTACAGGTGTACACCACTACACTCAGCCCAATACACATCAAAAGCAAGGAGGGGATAATACAGGATTAACCATCATGTGACTGAAGAAATAAAATGTTGTTAAGAATCAAAAAACTCTGCACACCCCCCTCTGTGACTTCACATCCTCTCCCTATCCACACACACTGGCAACTACCATCTCAAGTTTGATACTCAAGTTTGATACTCATTCCCGTGAATATATCTGTATTTTTATTACACACGTAAAAACTATAAAACAGTATCACAGCATGTTATCGTTACTCTCTATGGCTTGCTTTTTCCACTCTACGTGATATTTGTAAAATGGTCCAGGATTATGTGTGTGGAAATTCCTCTGCTGCCTGCATCCACCACTGACCCACACTGAATTTCAGCCACAGCTATAGTGACAGTTTTGTGCCAGCTCAGATCGCCTTCCTAGGACCACGGACCAACTCAAGCACATGCGTTTCTTTTCCCTTTTTGCCCCAGCAGGACCCACCTGCATGGGCACTCAGCCTGGAACCTCCATGCAATGAACACTTGATTGCTGGTGAACAGGAGATGATCCACTTGGGTGCAGGTCCCTGTTTCTAGCCCTGCTATTAGAAGAACCCAAAATAAGCAGAGTTCTAGTTGATTCATTTTTATTTTTGGGGGTTCAATCATCAATATATAAAGTAATAAGTAAATAAATAAATATTAAATGGCAGAGATATTATCACCAAATGATGAAATATAACACTACAAGTGTGCATGATGGTGCACGCCTATAATCCCAGTGACTCAGGAGGCCAAGGCAGGAGGATCACAAGTTTGAGACCAGCCTCAGCAACTTAGCAAAACCAAGTTTCTAAATAAAAATGAAAAAAGCTGGGGCCAGGCACAGTGGCGCACACCTGTAATCCCAGCACTTGGGAGGCTGAGTCAGGAGGATCGTGAGTTCAAAGCCAGCCTCAACAACCTAGCAACTCAGTGAGACCCTGTCTCTAAATAAAATACGAAATAGGGCTGGAGAATGTGGCTCAGTGATCAAGTACCCCTGAGTTCAATCCCTGGTTCCAAAAAAAGAAAAAAGCTGGGGATGTAATCAGTGGTAGAGTGCTCCTGGGTTCAATCCCTGGTACCAGAAAAAATAATGATAATAATAAGAAAAACACACACACACACATTCTAGGGAAGGCCTGAGTGATCTGAGGGTAATTCATTCTCCATACTAGGTATTGGTTCAAAAATAGCCATGTGATTCAACTCGGGCCAATGAGAGGTAAAGCAAAGTTTGCTTTAGTCTTCCAGGGAAGTTCTTTGAACTTCTCAGGAACTATCTCTCAAGCTTATAGGAACTCCCTGTTATGGAAAATCACAGAAGAAATAGTTGAAAGATTAATCAAACGGCAGAGCTGAGACCCAACGTACCTGGAATCCTGATGACATCAGTGAGCCACTGGATTCCAGAAGCATATGATCCATGCTGTCTGGGCTTGCTGACATGAGCCAGTCAACTTCCTCCAACAGGAACCAGTGAGGAAGCTTTTCATCTATTGCTTGTAGATGAAAGGATTCTAACTGCTCCATGCCCTCCTTGAGGGCTCCTCTTGCTCTCCATTACATCCTGATTCAACCCACATATATCTTTGGGGTTATTATGGTTTGGATATGAGGTGTCCCCAAAAAGCTCCTATGTCAATGCAGATGATGTTCAGATTATGAAAGCTGTAACCTACTCAGTCCATCATAGTTTGAATGGATGACTGGGAGGTAACTGTTGGCAGATGAAGTGTGGCTGGAGGAGGTGGGTCATTGTGGGCCTCTCTAAAAGGATTCATTTTCCCTGAGGTCCCTTCCCTCTCTCTACTTTCTGGCTGCCATGAATGGCATAGCGCTCCTCCACCACACACTTCTGCCATGATGTCTTTCCTCACCTTGGGCCCAGAGCAATGGAATTGGCCCACCATGGATTATACCTGTATAGAATCATGAGCTGAAATAAACTTTCCCTCCTGTACGTTGTTCTTGTCAGGTACTTTGATCACAGAGTACAAAGCTGACTAAGCAGGTATAGCACCATTGGCCCCAAACTCCATCTTCCTTCTGAATATCCTGAGGCCAGTCAGCATGATCTAAGGAAACCCCAAATTTGACATCTCCTTTGTCTCATGCACTACCAGCCCAGAGTTGTATAAACCTGACCCCTTCAACAGGGTAACTGTGGGTTGCCTATGAGTACGTCCTACTTCCCATATCCAAGCACTTTATAAACTGTAGCTCATTAAATTTTCCCACCTACTCGTTCAGGTAGAAACTATGATTACCACAACTGCCTGACTCCCAAATTCTCATTCTTAACCACCACTTCCCTTCTGGAAGCTCCAAAGAAGCAAGTGGAGCCCCAAATTACCAGGCAGATTTAAAAAAAAAAAAAAAGAAAGAAAGAAATCATTCAGCCTCATATCCATTACTTCAAAAAAACCCCATTTGTTCCTAGAGATTAATACCATGGCATTTCAGAGGTCCATTCCTGGTATACATCTTGCTTTGCAGCAATTACAATACATGCTAATGGGAGAAGGGGATCAGTGTTGCAAGGAGTATATCAGGACATCTTGTTTTAGCTTACCTAGTTACAATTGACAAAGACTCCAAAAGCCCAAAACTCAAATCAGCTTTCAGGGGGATAAATAAAGTTCATTATTTCATAACTCTGTTACATAACCCCCTGCAGCCTGCTCTGCTCTTCATTTACATTCAATCTACTCCTATGACTGTTTCTCCCCTCCTAACCAGCAACCTGAGGTCAGTGACCAAGTCCCAAAGCCCCCTCTAACCTCCTGGCCCCTCAACACCCCCAGTGCATGTTAAAATCTGCACAAGTACTCAAAATATCTAGCCAGTAGTCCCTCCGTGTCCATGGGGGATCCATTCCAGACCCCCAAAGGATGCCTCAACCCACAGATAGTACTGAGCCCTATAATTCAATGCCTTTCCATCTTAACTAAGCACTTATCACACACTATGCTAGTGATTTTTACCGTTTGAGGTACTTCAGTAAAACCAACACCGATTTTTCTCCTTCACAACTTCATGATAGATCTTAGCAACTTCAGCATACAATTTTTTTTCTTGCCTTATTTAATCAACAATGTTCACTTTTTCATTTAAAGGAAGCACTTGATAGCTTCTCTTTGACATGTTCAAATTGTCAGCATTGCTAGTCTTGCACTTAGGGATCATTATTAAGTAACAAATGGATTACTTTGAACACAAGCACTACAATAATGCACCTGTCTAGTGGGAAGTAGATGCTGGACAAAGGGATGATTCCTGCCCTGGAAGGCAGTGCAAGACTTCGTCACACTGCTCAGAACTGTGCCTAATTTTAAACTTAGGCATCATTTATTTCTGCAGCTTTCCATTTAGTTTTTTTTTTTTTTTTTTTTTTTGGAACCAGGGATTGAACTCAGGGACCCTTGGCCACTGAGCCACATCCCCTGCCCTATTTTGTATTTTATTTAGAGACAGGGTCTCACTGAGTTGCTTAGGGCCTCGCTAAGTTGCTGAGGCTGGCTTTGAACTCACGATCCTCCTGACTCAGCCTCCCAAGTCGCTTGGATTACAGGCGTGCGCCACCGCGCCCGGCTTCCATTTAGTATTTTCAAACTGCACTTGACTGCAGGTAACTAAAACCATAGAAGGCCTAACAGTCAATAAGGGGGACCACTGCATGTTACTACTCTAAGCACTTGGAGTTTAAATTTTTGCCCTATCCCCAGCTCTACCAGTCACTTTGCAGAGAGATATGATTCTCTTTCCAAACCCAATTCTTTCTGGATCCTACTAAGAAGTCAAGGAGAAAGGCTTAGTGTAGGACCAGGTTACCTTCAACCTCTCTCTTGCTAATTTCCCTTTTAACCAAAGACAGAAGGCTTCATGCTGAGAACAGGCAAGCCTGCTAGCTGGGATCTAATGACACTGTTTGGGTTTATTTATGGTTACCTTCCATGTACTTAGTGACACTGCTTTTCCATTATGATAGTGACACAAAGTCTCCTTTTCAAATACGTCTGTTGTAAAAAAGTGAGTCAACTGTAGGGGAAAATAATATTAAGTGAAAAATGAAATAGAGACAGCCATAGGATGTGGCAGAAGAGGAGAGGTGATTCCTTTATGAATGAAGTTTGGGAAACACAGACCTAGTCAGGTTCTCCCATTTTACGGATGGAGGAAAAGATTCAGAGGAAGTCCTTGTGATGGCAGAAGTATGTGTGGAAATAAGAGTGAGTCCTACCATCACCTAGGACCCTCAATTTTACCAAATCCAGCATGCATATCCTGGACTTTTCCCAGGACCAGAAACTGGTCTGCCAAAGGGGAGTGGGTTAACACCTGCTGATCTTATTGATAACAGCAAACTGAGAGTCAACTTTTACAGCCAGAGAAACAAAAGCCATTGTGCAAGCATTTAAATTTTTGCCCTATCACATGGAAAAAGCACCTGGGCTGACTAATTTCTTCCCATTGTTAAAACTAAAGATGTGCATTAGTCACTCACTCAAGTGAGTAAAACTTTCACCAACTCTACCTCTGGGAAAGGTGTGGGGTGTTCCCTGTCCCCATGAGAGATGACCTAAAAATAACAGTAATGCTGTAGTATTAGAAATATGCCCCAAACATGGAATCAGCAGGCAGCTTGTGTTTCAAGAGGAGAAATGGAGGAAGTGGGTGGTTTATGCAAGACGCTTGACAGATCCTTTCAGCCTGATAGAGTGAGCACTGCCATAACTCCTTAAAAGACCTGAGAACAGGCTGGGGATATAGCTCAGTTGGTAGAGTGCTTACCTGGTAAGCACAAGGCCCTGGGCTCAATCCCTGGCACCTGGGGCAGGGGCGGGGGCGGGAGAGCCTGAGAACCAGCCCCTTGACCTCCTACATTCACTCATTCTTGTCTCAGGAGCCACAGAATTCCCACCAGCCTCCTCTGATCCCCTGGCCCAGAAACCTTGATGAACAGGGTAGTTTCCAAGCACTATTATAAAAATAAAGTTGACAGCTCTAGGACACAAGGCTGGATAGTGCTATAGTTAACGCCACACCCAGGACAGCAAAGGTCTTTGGCAGCTGGTACAGGCAGCCCCACCAGATCCCAGATGTCAAAGGGGCAGGATTAGAAGAGGAGAAAGTAGTGCCCAAGGCCAAGGCAGGGCCAAGCCAGGCTCCCCAGGGTGGGAGCAGCTGGCATACCTCCCTTTTCTCCAGGGCAAAAAACACAAAGTAGTCAGCATAGCCTCACCCTGTGTGTGGCTCAACAATAGAGAAGACCCCATGTCTCTCCAGTACCCCACCCTCCAACCCCCTCCAGAAACCCTGAAAAGAGAAGCGGGAGCTGCCCCCATACATTAACATGAAGACTTCTTTTTTCCAAGACTAAGTGGGATGTGTGGGGCCTCACAGCAATAACACTGACATGAAGAACACAATAGCAGCAGCTGGTATTTACTGAGCAATTACTATGAGCCAGGAACAGGGCCAAAAGCTTTACATGCACATTCTCTTTTATACCTCAGCATTCTGTAAGGGAGAGAGCCATGTGTACGTGTGTGAGACAGAGAGAGAGAGACAGACAAACAGACAGACACACACACACACACACACACACACACACACAGAGACATGCACACTCAGGCTGGTCTTAAACTCACTCCTAGAATTCAAGTGATCCTCTGGCTTTGGCCTCCCTTCAGTCTCACTCCTGAGACTACAGGCCAGTTCACTAGTAAGAGCATTTTATTGGGCTGGGGTTGTGACTCAGTGGTAGAGCGCTCGCCCTAGCTTGCATGGGGCCCTGGGTTGGATCCTGAGTACCACATAAAAATAAAAGTATTATGTCCACGTCCACCTATAACTAAAAAAATAATAATAATTTTTAAAAAGAGTGGTAGGGGTGGGCTACCATTTAAAAAAAGGAAAAAGAGCATTTTATTGTCACATTTTGCATATAGAAGACAGGCTCCTGAAGGGAAGCAGTTTCCTGGGGGTCAGCCAGCTACAAGGGGGCAGAGCCTGAGACTCAGATCTAGGAGCAAATAAACAGAGGACCAGGTTGTTACAATTAAACTGCTTGCAGCATACCCCAACTCTCCAAGGGGCATCCAGAAAAGACAAAACCAGGAAAGTAATGGGAGGGAAGGACATTTCAAGAGACAAAGGGGAAGAATTAAAGGAAGGGTACATTCCAATCCCCAGCACTGCAACAAAAAAGGAAAAAAGAGAGAAAGGAGGAGGGTGGTGAGCAGGCAAAGGAGGTATTTTGGTTTTGATTTTTGTTTTTGTAAAAGTCCATTGCCAAACAAGCAAGAAGGAAAGTAGAGGAAAACATCAAGAATAGTTGGCATGCTTTCTACCCCTCAAGTAAGGTTGGCCAGAAGACCAGAAAAATACCCCTAGTCTATGGTTCCTACCCATAGTCATTCAAACTTTTAAAATTACAAAAACTCAGGTGACCTCTTTTTTTTTTTTTTTTTTTTGCAGTGCTGGGAATTGAACCCAGGGCCTTGTGCTTGTGAGGCAGGCACTCTACTAACTGAGCTATATCCCCAGCCCGACCTCTTCTTTTGAAAAGAGTCTTTTAGGTATAAGCCATCTTTGACCAATTTCTGGAAATATTTCCAAACACCCTTCCTAAATAGGTCACATCTTCCTCTAGTCCACAGGGGACATCGCAGGTCCAGGAATGGGGTTAGAGGGTAAGGAAGAAAGGTAGGGGGTGGGCATAATGATCATTCATGGGCACTTATGATCTGCAAGGACTGGCACAAGTGCTGAATTGGGACTGTATCATGTAATCTCTAACAACAGCAGGAGGGGAGATAATGAATCTCAAAGAGATCAATCAAGCAAACTTCCCTAAGTCTCCCAGCTAGAAAGTGGCAGGTCTATGTGACCCATATGCCTAAGCACTCAGGAAGAGGCTCAATCTGTATCCACAAGTGTTTCCCTTCCATCTCCTTTGTCTCAAACATTTGAGACAGGATAATTTCAAGGACCTAGTGAAATAAGGACTACTAGGTAATGGTACCTCTAGATGACCAAAATCATGAGAAACTCAGGGCTGCATATAATTTTCAGACTTCTTTTTTTTTTTTTTAATATTGATAGATCTTTATTTTATTCATCTATTTATATGTGGTGCTGAGAATCGAACCCAGTGCCTCATACATGCTAGGCAAGCGCTCTACCATTGAGCCCTAATTTTCAGACTTCTACAAGTTCCAGACATGCTAGAGTGAACCATTCTGTTAGGGGCACTTTTGAAACATGTTTAAACTGCAGATGGAGCTCAGCAACTAAAAACTAAATGAGTTTCTATGCTGGACTAACCCTGAGACAAGGTAACGATAGTTACAACATAATAACTGTTATTAACAGACCCTGGCAGTCCCTATAAAAGTTGGTTCTAAAAACTCTGCAACACTCTGCCTGTTCCATGGTTGACCAGAACATAATCCTGGACCAAAGGAGACTTCCAAACCATAATGAGACTCAAATAAGACCTCAAATTTTAATGCTGGCAAAGCTCAGCAATAACTCAAGGGCGAATCTAGTTACAACCATCAGTATGATCAAAATGATTTCACAAGACTCTTCCAGTCCACAGTCTCTTATTTTTCTTGAGAAAGTGCATCTCCCTCTTTCCCATTCCAATCAAAAGTCAGCTGTAAGCAAAACTCCCTGAAAGCAGAAAAAGACTTGCTGAAATTCTTCACAAATGAGGTACTATTATTTAAATGCTTTTCTATATTCTTGCAATGTTTTGCAAGTTAAGAATTTACAAATGTAGGCAGGCATGGTAACTCATGCCTGTAATCTCAGTGGCTCAGAAGACTGACGCAGGAGGATTATAAACTTGAGGCCAGACTCAGCAACATAGGAAGGCCCTAAGTAACTAGGCAAGACCCTGTCTCAAAAAAGGGAGGGAGGAAGGGGTTGGGGTTACAGCTCAATTGGAAGAGTGCTTGCCTCGTAAGCATAACCGTCCTGGGTTCAATCCCCAGCACCTCAAAAAAAAAAAAAAAAAAACTTAAATAAAAATCACAACTAAAAACTTTTAATGTCCAAAAAAATTCATTTTTAAAAGTAAATTTCAAAAGCATTCTGAACTGATGGCTTTCCTTAGGAAAAGCAGTAGGACAGGAAGATTAAAATCTCAGAGGTTTAAATAACAGTCAGACTCAAACTCACTAGCTAAAATGGGTGTGCCTCAGTTTCCTCATATATATAACGGGGATTACAGTAACTGCACTTCAGAGTTGCAGTGGGGTTTCTTTTAGTTATTACTGAGAAGTGTTTCATTATAATGCCTGATACTTGGTAGGTACTCAATATATGTGTGCACTATTTCTTTTCTTTGTTGTTTTTTTTCTGGTACTGGGGATTGAACCCAGGGGCACTTAACCACTGAGCCACATCCCCAACCCTTTTTTGTATTTTAGAGACAGGGCCTCACTGAGTTGCTTAGGGTCTCAATAAGTGACTGAGGCTGGCTTTGAACTTGTGATCCTTTTGCCTCAACCTCCCAAGTGACTGGGATTACAAGAGTGTGCCACAGTGCCTGGCATGTGCACTATTTCTATTAGACACTATTCCTACATTACTGTGACTCTCAATGACTTCCTGTTAAACTCCTTTTCTGAGTTTCACATGGCAACTTGGAAAAGGCCTTGTTCTCTAACAGGTGAAGTAAGTCATAGATGTTCAGGGTATGAATATGAAGTGCTGAGTTCTTTAAGTTCAGTATCACAGTTCAAAACATGAGATGTTCTACAGGAATACCAGACCCAATTGTCCACCACACTATTATTTTCACCTCACTACATGCTGCAAAGCCCCACTTGTTTTGCATTTTCTGAAAACAAACATATTGCAAACAAGTCAATGTTCCAAACTTGTCATTCAACCCACTATACTGGAAACTTTATTCAATAAGTTATTTATTAAATCCTACTAAGTGCCACACTCAGAGTGACAGGAGTGAGCAAGAAACACAGCCCCAGTACTCCCACTCCCTAAAAAAGCAATGATCCACAGAAGAATGAGACAGGCAGGTTAGGAGACCGATCCGTCTTTGAAAGAGGGCCGTGGATGTCCAGGAGAGGGCCTCTGTTTCCACCTGCCTCCAACTCAGCCTCCAACTCTACTGGGCCTCCAACTCCGGAGCAACTCCCCAAGGATGTCAAACAAGAGAGCCAAGCAAATGGGACAGCCGATACGGCTAAGAGAGGTAGATCTTCAGGAAGTAGAATGTGACACCTGGATGGCTTCCTGTAAAAGGCTCCCTGACAGAGGCACCTCCAGGAGCCAGCTCACAGCCACCTTCAGTGGAGAAGAGGAATGTGACCACACAGGTGCTTCGGGTCAAGCTCTGCCAAGGCTCCTTCATTCAGAACACATTCTGAGTGTTCTGCCCCTGGGTTTCCAGAAGCTCCACTGAAGGGCCTCCTGTCCCACCAGCAGCACATCCCTGATCTTCCAGTGTACACCTCTGCCTCTTCTAAAAAGGAATCTTGTCAACAAAACCCAAAACTCTGTTCAATTAACAGAACTGCAAAGTCACAAAGGCCTTTTAGTCTCTCATCCCTGAGGTCCCCCAGGAGACAGGGCCTTTCCACCTGCACCCTTCCCTGGCTGCTTGACCACCAAAGAGACATTTGCTTTGTTCTTGGGCAAGAAGTTCCAGGCCCAGCCAGAGCCTCACAGGCTGCAGAATGCCAAATCACTGTTGTTTCCCTGGAATCTGATAAGTCACTCTAGGGAGGTGCGGGAAGTCAGGGTGATTCACAGAAGTGCAGTACCAGCATTATAAGAACTGGACTGTTTTCTTGAGGGGGTGCGGGGATCACAGAGGAGATCAAGGAAACTGATTTTAGATTCAGAAAACCCTTCCCAACTCAGCCACCATGGGAGGCCTGCCTCTCCTCAGTCCCTCTCAGCAGAAGGTGGAAAGTAACACTGTTCCTGTCTCTCCAAGGAAAGTTGACTGCTGTTAGCCTCTTTTCATCTTCAAATCTGAACTTATGTGCCACAGCAAATTTACATAGTCCCCACCACAAATCCCCACCCGTTTCCCTACATAGTGTGAATGCCAAAATTCCATCCTGTGTTCCAAATAATTCCAACCTCATTGGTTGCCTTTCTATCTGAAAGGAAATTCCAGAAAAGTTGTCTGGCATGGTAAAAGCTGACCGGCCTTATGAAAATACCCAGAAAGGTGACCCATTTAGTCAAAAGACCTTTCAGATCTCCATGAGAAAAAGAATTCATGCCAGCATAAAGAGCCTTCAGAGAGGGAGAACAGGAGTGTTGTGTTAACGCCCAGACTTTTCAACAAGCCAGCCCTGAGCTGCAGGGGAGCCTGAGTACTGAATGGGACAGGACACAGAACCAGCTTCTCTCTCAGGAGAGAAGCCCTCTGGGGACATAAGCTCAGCTCTGGAGCAGGGCAGCCTAGTAGCCTCACAGCTTCCCTGTGTGGCACACAGCAGGGGGCCTGCCCACAAGGCTGCCTGGAGATAAGTAGGAAGGCACTTGCTTACAGTGAAAGCCGGCTGCCCACAGGACAGAGCTGCCAGATTGATCACCAGGTGCCAGACCTGGAAAGAAAAGCACCTCAGCTCACCAGCAAATAACCCAGAATGCCCTCCCACCAGTTAATGTTTAAGGCTAGAGAGGAAGGGATGTGGGTGTGGTCACTTCTGACAGAGCACAAGTGGGCCAATGTCCACTGTCACCCAGGACATCCTGGCATAGCTGGCTCTCAAAAACCCCCTCCCCCAACACACACAGCCACAAGCACACCTGCCCTGTGGTATGCACTGAGCCCTGTAGGATGCAAGACAACAGCAGGAGGATTCCAAGGGGCATCTTCTTCCTCACCTCTGGCTTCCAGGCCCTGCCCAGCCCCCTCAAAGCAACCTTTAGCTGGTCCCTGCTGCCCAGACCTGCAGTGATATCACTGCCTCTGGGAACCAAACAAAGGCAGGAAAAGAACTAGAGAAATGTCTCCAGAGAGAGCAGGAAAGGCCCCAGTCAAAACTCCCTGGTTATAACAGGTAAATGGGCCCAAGAAAGTTTTCTTATAGAAGGAAATTTCAATGTCACATTAATCAAGCACAAATGAGTAAAGTTCAGAGCAAAACAAAACAAGAAATGAACCAAACATAGGGTAATGATACCCTATGTACATGTAATAATATGAATGTACGTCATGCACAACCATAGAAACAAAAATTTGTACCCCATATGTGCACAATGAATCAAAATGAAATCTGTAAAAATAAAAAAAAAAAAAGAAATGAACCAAACAAACAAAACAGAAGCAGTACAAAACAGTCTTTCCAACATCCTCTCACTACATTATCTATCTTACTTCACAAAGTGTCAAACCCAACTCTCGACAAGAAAATACATTACAGCAGGCTGGGGATATAGCTCAGTTGGTAGAGTGCCTGCCTTGCATATAGCTCAGTTGGTAGAGTGCACAAGGCCCTGGGTTCAATCCCCAGCATTGCAAAAGGAAAAAAAAAATTACAGCATGATGCAGGCAAGTGTGATGCCTGGCCTGTGAGGCAAGGCAAGCTGGAGCCTTGGTTTTCTCATCTGAAAAATGGGAATAAATGAAGCTACTAGCTCTAAAGTGCTCATATGAAGATTAGATGTAATAAAAGTCACTCACAGAAAGTAGACATTCAAAAATACTACATATTACCAGGCATGGTGGCTCACGCTGCAATTCCAGAGAAGGATCACAAGTTCGAGGCCAACCCTGGTAACTTAGTAAGACCTTGGGAGTGTACTCAGTGGTAAAGCACCCCTGGGTTCAATCCCCAAAAACCCCTACAAAAAGTCAGCTGGACACCTAAAAAATCCATGATCAATTCAAAGCCCCTGAATAAGAAAGTATTGTTGTTTATTACACAATAGCCTGAGACTATTAAGTGATCACTGAGAACATTTAATGAATAACTAGATTTACAACAGTAATATAAGATGGCTTCTAGTAGAATGTCATGAAAGGCAATTGGAATCATTATAAAAGCAGGAAATAGCTCCCATTTAGATTGAAATAGTTCGTTCCATTGGATATATTCAAACGTATTAGGGGAAGGAATTACAACTACAGATCAAACTCCTAAGGATAATCAAAGGTAAAAATTAAATGCAGAATAATATAAGAGAGAGAGAGAGAAAAAAAAAAGAGCCTGGCACAATGGTGGCACACACCTACAATCCCAGCCCCTCAGGAGGCTGAAGCAGGAGGATCTATCTTGCAACTTAGCAATACTCTATCTAGAAATAAAAAAAATTAAAAAGACTGGGAAAGCCTGTAATCCAAGCAACTTGGGAGGCTGAGTCAGGAGGATCACAAGTTCAAAGCCAGCCTCAGCAACTTAGCGAGGCCCTAAGCAACTCAGTGAGACCCTGTCTCTAAATAAAATACAAAATAGGGCTGGGGATGTGGCTCAGTGGCCAAGTGTCCCTGAGTTCAATCCCTGGTTCCAAAAATAAAAAAAAAGACTGGGAAAGTAGTTCAATGGTAGAACACCTCTGGATTCCCCAATATAGATAGACAGATAGATAAATGGATGGATGGATGGATGGATGGAAGGATGGAAGTGAAGGTGGGCAAATAGGCAGGAATCAAGGAAAACTTAAGGGCTGGGGCTATGGCCCTAGATTGGATTCCCAGCACTGCAAAAACAAAAAACAAACAAACAAAAACTAAATACATTGAATATAGCAACACAGGCCTCAGGGGGATGCTAAGATCACACAACATAATTCATAGAACCAGGAAAACAAGATCTTACACTTGGATTATTTGTCTAAAAGGCAACTAAGCTTTACAAATACTTAACATATAGACTGATTGAGAGTGGAACACGTACACAGTTTATAAATGTACACAGAGGGAAAGGGGGCACATTTAAAACTTTTCACTGATAAGAACAATAGGAACGGTTGGGAGACCCCAGATTAGATAATTCACTTCAGTTGGGTTCACTCATTCGACCCTAAATTTGCTCAAGGAGACCACCCAGTTGGCATCCTTCAGCCTCAGAAAGCCTGCTATGCACCAGCCCTGTCTACCTGCCCACTGCCCCTCTGATTCACATACAGTGACCTTCAACCTGATAAACTCTTCTGCATTCACCTTGCTGCCTCTTTACCTGCCCAATTCTAGTCAAGCTTTAATTCTCTCATTTAAAGGCTGCTTCCCGGGCTGGGGTTGTGCCTCAGTGGCAGAGCACTTGCCCAGCATGTGTGAGGCACTAGGTCCGATTCTCAGCACCGCATATAGAAAAAATAAAGGACCACTGACAACTAAAAAGATATTAAAAAAAAAAAAAAAAAAAAAAAAGGCTGCTTCCACCATGGAGCCTTCCAGATTACCCACTCCAGCCTGGAAGAAGGTATTCTTCTTCAGAGGGCTTGCATCTATACCCTTATTACTCACAGCATGATCCAGAGATAGCAGCATTTGGGAGAACCTCAGCCTTTATGTACTCAAATCAGACCTACATTTTTCATAGTTTCAGGTGATGTAGAAATGCCTGGAGGTTTAAGACCTCTTCTATTAATATAGTCTCACAGGCTGAAGATATAGCTCAGTTGGTAGAGGGCTTGCCTCTCAAACACAAGGTCCTAGGTTCAATCCCCAACACTGCAAAAAAGAAAAAAAGAAAAAAAAAAAGATACTCTCTGGCTACTTGTCTCTTCTCCCCACTGAACAGTGTATGAGGCAGACAGGGACACACTTCGCATCATTCTGGTGGTCCTAACACCTAGAACTGGACTTGACTCAGAGTTGGTTTTTCATTTGACAGCAACAGGACTCCAAAAACATCAGGACCAGCCAGAGAATAGATGGAAGATAAGACAAAGTCCTGGACTTGGGTTCAAAAACCACAGTATTAACAATGACAATGCCAGCACTGCACTATAACTTAACCTTAGTTAAATTCTTAGTGAAGTTAAGCTCTCAGCAACTAAGATTAAAAACTATGACTCTCCTCCATTTTCACAGATGGGAATACAGGTTCAGAAAGGTTAAGGCAGTGGACCACAGTAGCTCCGCTGTTGGGGGAGCTTCCAGGCAGATTCCAGGCATTCTAGCGCCAGATCCATGCTCTGAATTATTGGGCTCTATCTAGTACAGCCTAGTATGCACTGACCTGTTGTCTGTATATAAAGTAGGATACCTACGACCCTGGCCCTGAGCAGGGCCTAAAAGGCCTAAAAGTTCCAGGCTCTGAGCATTTGATGTCCCCAAGAAACAAGGAAGTCATCTCAACTTAAATAGCAGCCCACTCTGTAACGCCGCATCATAGCACAGAACCAGAACCTGTGGGTGGAGTGCTCAGGAGACGTAACTTGGCTCCAAGTCAAAGCCCTCCTTCCACACAAGCTCTCCAAGAACGAAGGCGGCTGCTGACTGGCATGCTGGCTCCGCCGTTGCTAGAGGAGCTCCGCAGAGGCCCAACCACCATCTGGAAGTGATTTGGCCCAGAGATTCCTGAACGGGGTGGGAGGTTGGAATGACCAGCCGCCTGGAGCTCCCGTCCAGCTCAGAAACAAAGCTGGTGTGAATGGACCCAGGAGGCAGCCATAACATACCAGGGGTCATCCTCTTCCAAGAAGGAGCACCCTCTAGGCAATTCATAACTCTATTTTTGCAAGTAGGATCAACATTAGCTGACCAAGCTTGTCTCCCCAGAGCAGTGCTGACTTTAAATGCCCATTCAGTATGCAAAAACCTCCAACAGGACTGTTGATTTTTTTTTTTTTTTTTTGCAGTGCTGGGGATTGAGCCCAGGGCCTTGTGCTTGCAAGGCAGGCACTCTACCAACTGAGCTATATCCCCAGCCCTGAAAGTTATTATTGATGATGGTACCTGATTGAGTAAGCGAGCACTCACATAGCACTTACTGTGTACCCTGACTACTCTAAGCACTTTTTAAAATATTAACTTGCTCAATCTTTACAACAACCCTTTACGAAGGTAGTTATTATCCCCATTTTGTTGATAAGAAAACCAAGGCACATAAGTTTAATAGTCACTTAAGCAGCAAGTGAGATTTGAACCAAGGCTTCTTGCTCTTAACCCTACATAAACCACATAGCATACTAATGTGCTACCTTGTTGCAAATGGCCCAGAACTTGTTAAATCTGATAAAGTATGCTACTCTGTTACTTTTAAAGCACCCTCTGAGATCATAACCCTTTAGGAAAGAGGAGAACTTAGGAGTAGTTTGTACATTAGTTTGACAGTGATAGGACAAAAGAGGAAGGAAAAGAAACTGAAGTGGTAACTCACCATCCTGAATAACTGCCCAGTGACCGGAAGTCTTGGGAACACATACCACCTGCTCCAGCACTAGCCTGGTACAGGTAATTAAGTAAACATCAGGGTCCGTCCATACTCTCAGAAAAGGAAAAAATTCCTTTCCTTAAAGGATCAGCCTGCCAGATGTAGTGGTACATGCCAGTAAGCCCAGAGGCTAAAGCAGTAGGAGTGCAAGTTCAAGGCCTGCCTCAGCAACTTAAAGAGACTCTGACTTAAAAATAAAAGGGGCTAGGAATGTAGCTCAGTGGTACAGTGTCCCTGGGTTCAGTACCCATTACCACAAAAACTAATTAATTATGAATCAATTAAGGAGCCAAACCACAACACACTTCCCAAACTTCTAGGCAGCTTCAATCATCACTCTTGAGCCAGGAGACCCCTTTTCCTCCAAGTTGCCTGGGCTGTCTAGTCAGAAAGTTTTTTGGAAAAACAAGTAAATGAAATTGCCAGCTCCTGGCAAACAACTGGAACTAAATATGCTGAGGCCTCAGTATGAACTGCCCAGGATGCAAGAAACTAAAGAAGGGATGGGGGAAGTGCTAGGGAGTGATATTGGACAAATTTTATTGTTATACTGTATATTATGTGCATGTATAGATATGTAACAACAAATTCCAACAGTATGTACAACTATAATGCATCAATTTTTAAAATGTGGAGGGGAAAAAAAGAAACTGAAGAAAATATTCAACTTTGGGATGGTGCCTAGGGTGAACCTACCTCTCAACAAACCACAAATGTGAGTAGATAGCCACAGTTGCCTTTCAGTGAGTGCTAGGCAACAAAGCCACAGTTCTCTGGCAGATGCCTGTCCATCTTATGTCTCACAGCTGGGCACACATACACCATACTGATCATTCCCACAATACATATTGTTGGGAGCTATCCAAAGCACACAAAACCCTGTATTCATTCAATAATACCTTCCCTGATTATGGAGTAAAACATGATATATTAAGTTGCAGGAAATCTCAACAACAAATCACCACCAATGGAGACAGACTGGCCATCCAACAGAGGATTCAACCTCAACACAAAAGCAAAGTAAGTCTGCTCACCTACTGTCATAACAGGACATTCAACTCCTGGGACCCTCATTATAGCCCAGAGGGTAATTCTGTCACTCCTCCAAGGCCCCGACATCCTTATTTTGTCCAAGGCTAGAGGTTTAAGTGTGGGTATCCAGCTGCCACCATAATGCTCCAGACCTGAAAACCCTGCTGTTACAGGGGCCCTCTGATGTGGCAAAAAGGGGCTGCATTTTACTTTTCTCTGACACTGGAAGGAATCAGTTAAGGCTCAAATTCAACAGTTTTTCAGACCTGAGTTCTAGTCACTATTTACCTCCTAGTTAGGTCACTAGCATAAGTTACTTCACTCCTGTTTCCCATCTTTAAATAAGAAAAATAACATTAACAACAACCATGGCGCCAGGCGCGGTGGCTCACGACTATAATCCCAGCACTTGGGAGGCTGAGGCAGGAGGATCACGAGTTCAAAGCCAGCCTCAGCAACTTAGTGAGGCCCTAAGCAACTCAGTGAGACCCTGTCTCTAAATAAAATACAAAATAGGGCTGGGGATGTGACTCAGTGGTGGAATGCCCCTGGGTTCAATCCCCGGTACCAAATAAATAAATAAAATAATAATAATAGTAATAATAAAAATAAAAAATAAAGTAACAACAACCATGGCAATAATAATAGCAACCATTTTCTACATACCTACCATGTGGCAGGCAGGACAGATCATTAGATGAAAGAGCTACTTGCTATCAGTCAATGATTCTCAGGGTTATTCAATGCAAATGGTCAACAGAACACACATAACACCTAGTGGGTGCCCCCAAATGGAGCTAGTGTCACTATCTGAACAAGGTAACATAAAAGCAAGAATGAAAGAGTGAACTGAACTTCAAGCAGGAGGTAACACTATCCCTCAGCTTTGGAAGGACCATTACCCACAATAGCCCAGGACCAGAGGGATGAGGCCTCAGGCTTTACCCCCCACAGCAGTCCTGGCACCTGGCTAGATTTCCTCTGGATTCCAGAGGCTGGAAAACCTGTTTGCTGTGAGAGAGCTTTCTGGAGAGCAACTAACTAGGCTGGAATCATAAATGTGGTCACACCCTTTTGACCCAGGAATGTCACTTTGGGGAATATGATCCAAGAAATAATTAAAAAGGAAAAATAAAACAATGTAACTTGTGGTGGGAAGAGGACTACATAAAAAAGAAGCTACCAACAGCCAACAGGCTCACCTCAAAGCCCATCCTGGAATTTGGAATTATAGAGGTCGAAGACTCAAGTAGGTTCAGGAATGAAAATCAGGAGGACAGGGCAGAAAAATGTAAGGGACCAAAGTCTAGAATGAGATCCATGAGCTCAGAGCACTGATGTGAAGCCACACTGGGAGCAGCTGCTGCCTGTATAAACAGTTGGTAATTTAAGCAGTACAGGATATTCTGGTGCTGTGGGGTTTTTTTTTTTTTTTTTAAGAGATTTTATGTCATGTTTGGATACTCCTGGTTTACTTTAAGTTTCTTTGTTCAGTTAATTAAATAAATATATTTTTTTAAAACAAAGGACAGATTCAAGTTGAGATCAGCCAACTTGAATCAACTTTGAGATTCCTTGGAGGAAAGGTGGGTTACTGAAAAGGAAAGAATTCTAGAATCCAGAGGGACTTTTCCTCCCCAATTCAGGAGCAAAAGAAGACAAAAGCACCCCCCACACAGCTGCCTTTTGTAGAGAAGGCATCCTTGGGAGGAGAGACCAGCTAGGAGGCCGGCAGGGTAGTAGCAGCTGTCTGGGCCCAGGAAGTAGGAAGCAGCCCTACCTGCCAGTACAGGTGTGGGGGAAGGAAGGGCAAGCTGGGAGGAGGCTCAGCCTAGAGGGAACCCCTTTTTCACTGGAGAAAGTCCCAGCAGCCACACCTACCTCCCTTCCTTTCTGTCAGTGGAGTCATTGTAACGGCCTAGGTTTCCTCAGGAAGAGACCCCAGACCCAGGCCTGTTCCTCCTTGGTAAGATACACACTACTGTGTCAATGTACACACATTCTCTGCATACGTACTGTGCACACCCATGCTGTGTACACACAAATTCATCCTCTCTGTACTCATACACACTACACACATACTGTGTGCACACATACATTCTCTGTACACACATCTGAAAACACACACACACACACACACACGCACACACTACAAATCCCCTGTCCATGTCAAAGCCCACATCCTCAGCAGTCCTGTGACCCTCTGGGAAGTACCCAACTACCCCCGCCCATAAGAGAGACCTCATTGTTGCTCCCCAGTCCAGCAAAATAACAACCCAGACACTACTTCCTTCCCTCTCTCAGGAAGACCCTGGTAGGAGACCCTGGTAGGGAAAGAAAAACAATGCCTCCTTCCAACTGTCACCCACTTCCTTTAATTCTCAGATGGGCCCTACTTGCTTGACCTTGGGCAAGTCAATTAACCCTCTGAACCCCCTTATCTGTAAAATGAATCCACACCTCGGTTCATTGGGTGTATAAGGACTGGGATAATTTAGAGGGCTGTAGACACACAGCCAGCACTAGGTGGAACTTCTACAAGACAAGCTGTTACTATTCCATCCATCCCTAAATTATCTCAACCTGAGGAGATCCGCCACAGCAGAGCTGCGAGCAAAAGCAAGAAGGACACACCCCCCTGGTGGCTCCCTTTCCAACCTCTAGGCCCACACCCATTCTGCAAGGGCGGGAGAGGGTACCAGGTGCTTTTCTCCACCTAGGCGGGGAGGTCCCAAACGCAGAGTCCCTCCCTGGGTCTCCCCACCCAGCCTCCAAGCCAACGCCCATTAGGTGGCCACTGACCGCACCAACCTGGGCGCAGAAGACAAGAGCCCCCAGAACTTCTGACTTTCCCCGCCCCCGAGGACCGAAGACAAGGGTTTCCAGTTCCTATCTCTCCCAGGGGCGCCACAGGCACAGAGAAATGCCACATCTCCACCTGCGATCCCATCACTAACACTCAAACCAGCTCCCAGGAACACTGCTGGGGCGCACGGCGGGGAGCAATCACGCGAGGTCCTTCCTAATCCAGGATGACACCAGGGAAGTGGTCTTGATCCCTACGTGCCCACGCCCAAGTACGATTTCCCCTTGACCCCGCGCCCACACCCAGCCCCGGCGGTGGATCCTGGTGGGGGCATACTTTGTGGAGCCCTCGCCTTTCGCGGGGGTGTACGCGCTGGGACTGGACTGCACACCTTCCGGGGCCTGGGCCCGACCAGAGTACTCACCGATGGACACGAGCTTGATGCTCTCACGGTCCAGAAACTCAAGCGCCACGGACACGTTCTCGAGCTGCATCTGGCGAAAGGTGGGCCGCTGATGGTACTTGCGGTACATGCGCTTCTGGCTGAGCACCTCGAGCAGCGCGATTAGCCGCAGCCCGTCGCTCAGGTCTGTCTGCAGGTTCCCAATGCGTTTGTTCACGCACTTGAGGTGCTCATTGCACCAGCGTGTGAACGTGTTCTGCTGGATTTTCTTCCACGGCGCGTCCTCCGCCAGGTCCTTTTCCGTCACCGGCATCCTGGCGACGGGAAAAACGCAAAGCCCAACGAGCTGCCGGGGACTGGCGTCGGAAGGCCCAAGGGTCAGGGGAGCAAGAATACAAGCGGGGCGGCAGCGGGGTTCGAACTCGCTGCTGCCGTAGCAGTGGCCGGAGCTGCTCTGTGGTCTCTCGCCTCCGAGCGCGCGAGGCGCCTGGCCCTGCGCCTGCGCGCTGAGCCGCTCCGCCCTCAAAGCCCCGCCCCGGCCCGGCCCTAGAGGGGCCTTTGGGGGAGCTCCTGGGCCACGCTCGCCCCCTGCCGCCTGAAGCAGGAATTGCTTCCCTCTGTCTCCAAGGTGTCCCGCCGCTCTATTCCCACCACCATTCTGGCAGGGTGTCACTACTTAAGGAGAAAGTCTCCAGCCAGACCTATAGTCAGGCGACTTGCGGAAGCAAGTTAGCTAGCCAGAATCCACAGGCACCGCGACATGGGGAGAGGCGCGCGGGAGGGCATTCAATAGGGTTTTTGTTAAGTTCCTGCCGTGTGCCAGACCTGCAGAGCAGCAGCAAATAAGACAAATTTGCCTTATTTGTATTTCATAACCTCAAGGAGTTCAGAGGCGAATGTTCAACGTCACAAATAGCTTAGTAGTATGAACATAATGTTTACTATGAACATTAGTTGCCCATTGCTGTTGTAACAAATAATCAACGTTTAGTGTCAAAAAACACAAATTTCTTATCATGCAGTTCTGTAGATTTCCTACACGGGTTTCACTGAACTTAAAGCAAGGTACTGGCAGGATGCATTCCTTTCTGGAGTCTCTGGAGGAAAATCTCTTTTCTTGCCTTTTCTAGCTTTTGGAAGCTGTCTGCATGCCTTGACCTATGACCCTTCCTTTCCTCATCTTCAAAGCCTGCAGAGTCAGAGCTTGGTGTGGTGGTGCATGCTTGTAACCCCAGCAACTTTAGAGGCTGAGGCAGGAGGGTCACACATTCTGGGCCAGCCTGGCCAACTTAGCAAGACCCTGTCTCAAAAATTAAAAACAGAAAGGACTGGGAGGGGCTGGGGATGTGGTAGAGCATTTGCCTAGCATGTTTGAAGCACTGGGTTTGATTCTCAGCACCACATATAAATAAATGAAAGTCCATCAACAATTAATTTTAAAAAAGGACTGGGAATGAAGTTCAGTGGAAGAGTACCCTAGGGATCAATCCCCAGTACCACCAAAAAAAGTTAAAAAAAGAAAGAAATAGAAAAAGAAATGTCAGGGCTGGGGACATAGCTCAGTTGGTAGAGTGCTTGCCTCACAAGTGCAATCCCCAGCACCACAAAAAAAAAAAAAAAAAAGAAATGTCAGCCAGATTCTCTTACTGTCATCTCTCTGGTTCTCCGTTGCAACATCTTTTTATAATTCCTTTTTTAAATCTCAAGATAGTAATTTCTGCATTTTGTGTACTTCCATTTTTTCACTTAATTTTTTAAAAAGGTATTCATTCCAGATCCAGATTCAATAATATTAATATATTTTTTTCTTTTGGCAGTAGTGGGGTTGGAACCAGGGCCTGATATGTGCTAGGCAAGCACTCTACCACTGATAGATCCCCAGGCATGTGCCACCATGCCCTGCATACCTGCAACTCTTTTAAGGAGACTTTGGATTACAGAGGGCCAGTTGTTTAGGCCAGGATGATTTTTTTTTTTTTTATATGTTGTTTTTTGAATTCTGCAAAGTGGTTTAGATTTGAGAGGCACTCCACCACTGAGCCACATCCCCAGCCCTATTTTGTATTTTATTTAGAGACAGGGTCTCACTGAGTTGCTTAGGGCCTCGCTAAGTTGCTGAGGCTGGCTTTGAACTCGTGATCCTCCTGCCTCAGCCTCCCGAGTCGCTGGGATTACAGGCGTGTGCCACGGTGCCCCGCACCTGAATAATTTTAAGAGTAATAGCTGGCGCTGGGGTCGTGGCTCAGTGGTAGAGCGCTTGCCTAGCATATGTGAGACACTGTGTTGAATTCTCAGCACCACATATAAGTAAATGAATAAAAATAAAGGTCTATCGATATCCAAAAAAAATTTTGTGTGTGTGTGTGTGTGTGGTGCCGGGGATTGAACCCAGAGCCTTGTGCTTATGAGGCAGGCACTCTACCAACTGAGCTATATCCTCAGCCCCCCAAAAAAATATTTTTAAAAAAGAGTAATAGTTGATTTTTTTGAGCCCTTACTGTATACTTATGCTATGCAATTTTCTTGCTGTGGGGATCCGTTTGACAAGTTACTTGAAAGGTTAAGTGACTTGCCTGGGCCACATAGCACAATCAGAATTTGAAGCCAGGTCTATGAGAGAGGCCCAGGGTGTCTTGGAACCAAAGGAAGGGCACCTAACCCAGCTTTGCGGGAGAGGTTCAAGACAGGTGGTCTTCCTAAGGAAGAGGGGTTGAGCAAAATGGAGGGCAAGGCCTTCCAGACCTGAAGGTTGCCCAGGTAAGGCCATTGACTTATGAGTACAGCATAAAATACAACACCGAAGTGCTTTTTTTCTTTCTTTTGTGTATGTGTGGGGAGGGTACTAGGAATGAATGCTTTACCCCTAGCTCAATGGTAGAGCAATCGCAAAGGCCCCCTCTACTTTTTTTTTTTTTTTTTTTGAGACGGGCTCACACAATTGCCCAGGCTGGCCTTGAATTGTGGATTCTCCTGCCTTAGCCTGCAGAGTCACTGGGATTACTGGTGTGAGTCACTGTGCCTGGTTGAAGTACATTTTTCAGATTGCCTCACTCCTGGGAAATGCTGGGAGAACAGCAACCTGGGAGAAAGTATATATTGCCTGGCCCTGACCCATAATAGGAACTCAGTAACTGTTTCAAGCCGGGTGTGGTGGCGCACACCTGTAATCCAAGCAACTTGGGAGGCTGAGGCAGGAGGATCGCGAGTTGAAAGCCAGCCTCAGCAACTTAGCGAGGCCCTAAGCAACTCAGTAGTGAGACCCTGTCTCTAAATAAAATACAAAATAGGGCTGGGGATGTGGCTCAGTGGCCAAGTGTCCCTGAGTTCAATCCCTGGTTCCAAAAAAAAAAAAAAACTGTTTCAATGCTTGTTGTCCTCATTAGTGATTAAGAGATTTGCTGGAGGTCAGCTGGGAAGTACTAGACAAAGGTGGACTTGAACCTGGGTCTAACTTCCAAGGTTGTATTATGCCCAAGGGCCCTGGTACTCTGCCCAAGGTTGCCCAGTCTGAGACTTGCCTTTGTCCATACAATGGACCCCCTGAGCAGCAGTTCACCTGAGGCAGAGTTGGTAACCTTGGCCTCCCAGGATCAAGGCTTCCACTCAACTCATCCTTCAAAACTTATTGGCCAGTGTCTTACTCCCTTAGGGACCTCTCCCTGTCAGGTGAGAGGAACTTATATGATCAACTCAGCCCAATTGGCAGTTGCTAATATGCTAAGGTTCCCTTTTTTAAGTCATTAAGGTAAAAATAAATGGGTAAAATTAATTATAATAAAATATTTATAAGAACATGGTGGCACATGCCTGTAATCCCAGTGACTCTGGAGGCTGCAGCAGGAGGATTACAAATTCACAGCCAGCCTTAGCAATTTAGTGAGATCCTGTCTCAAAATAAAAAATAAAAAGGGCTGGGAGTGTGACCCAGTGGTTAAGTGACCCTCGATTCCTTCCCTGATACAATAATAATAATAATAGTAATAATGGTAATATATTTTAATTCAATATTAGGGTGACCATCTGTCTGGGTTTATTCAGGACTAAGGCATTATGCAGGACATTCGTAACAATAAAAAATAGTAATATAGCAAGTCCCTAAGAAACTTAGTAAGACCCTGGATCAAAATAAAAAATAAAAAGAGCTAGGGATGTAGCTCAGTGGTAAAGCATCCCTGGGTTCAATCCCCCTCCCCCCCCAAAAAAAAGTCATAATAGAAACTTCCATTTCTTGAGTACTGGCATCATCTCATTTAATTTTCATGGAAATCCTCATTCTACAGGTAAGGAAACTGAGGCTGGAAGGGTGCTCCTATGCCTAAGGTCACAGAGTGGCGGAGGATGGATGTGGAAAAGGACAAAAGTCATGATTTAGAGCAGGGACCTGGAGCTGCGTCTGATTTTGTTTCCTTACTGTACCCACATTAACATTACACATCCTGGGAGTTTTGGGGTTTTGTTTTGTTTTTTTTTTAGTTGTAGGTAGACACAATACCTTTATTTCATTTTTACATGGTGCTGAGGGTCGAACCCAGGGCCTCACGCATGCTAGGTGAGCCCTCTACTCCTGAGCCACAATCCCAGCCAATGTCCTGGGAGTTTTTAGTCAAAGAGAAAAAAATGTCTATAGCATTTAGCTTGGAGGTGTCTTTCTAAAGAGCCTAAACTGCTATTGCATTGGTAATTACTACACCTTAGGGAGGGAACATCCAAAGAGTACCAATTGAATGTTGCAGATAAAGAGAGAGAGAGGTGCTGGGTGTCAAACCTAGGGTCTCATGAGTGCTAGACAAGTGCTCTACCACTGAGCTACACCCCCAACCTCAAGTTCCAGATATAGAAGTTCACTTTCCAAAGGGAACAGAGATGGAGAAATAGACCTTGCAAAATAAATTCATGGTTGAGTGTGGGGGGGCACACAGCGACTTAAGAGATTGAGGCAAGAAGATCGCAATTCCAGGCCAGCCTCAGCAACTTAGTGAGACCCTGTCCCAAAAAAAGGGCTAGGAATGTAGCTGAGTGGGTAAAGCACCCCTGGGTTCAATCCTCAGTACTGGGGGGGGAAAAAAAGGTGGGGGGGAGGAGAAGGAGGAGAAGGAGACGGAAAAGAAGAATCTGTGTGGGCTGGGGCTCCGTGGTGGGGTGCTTGCCTAGCATGTGTGAGGCACTGGGTTCGAGCCTCAGCACCACAGAAAAATAAACAAATAAAATAAAGGTGTGCTGTCCATCTATCAAAAAAAGAAACAAAAGAAAAGAATTTATGTACTCTCCAAGGCAGGGCCTCAGGCCTCTAGTACCAGGCAAGGACCTTCTCAGTTGTAATCTTACACCAGTGTCCACACCCTGTCAGCAAGAGAGAGAAGCAAAATATATTTGAGAATATTCACTCTGCCTCCACTGCCTAGAGGGAAAGGAGCTGTTTCCCTGAGCAACTCCCTGGAGGGGTGAGACAGCTCCCCTCCCACCCCAAACCCTGGTCCCAACTGTGAAGGTCCTGCAACCAATTGGGTGTGGTGCTAGGAGAAAACTCTTCTAGTGGGTGAGTGGGTACGAGGAGGGTCGGCCTTCCCTGAAGCGTTGTTGTCCCTGATGCCAATCCAATACTAGGACATGGTTTTGAGAAAAAGAAAAGTTTATTGCTTTGTCAGCAAAGGAGAAACACAGGGGACTCCTGTCCCAAAGGCTGTGATTCTGCCCATTAGCAGAAACAGAGGGCTTTTAAAGAGGTGACTCAAAGGCTACCTTCCACATGTTCTCTGTCTGGAATTATAATTCACTTGTTAATTTGGCAAATAGTCATTTCTGAGATCTTCAGGTACCATCCCCAAAGTCTGGATTACTTCATTCCTATGGTGGGTGTGTACTCAGAGACCCAGGGGATGGGGAAGAAGGGTTTTCCCTGAGATTTCTGTTTCCCTTGAGATTAGGGAGCAGGGAAATGAGGGAGGAGCAGGAAGACAGGAAGAGAAAGAAACAAGTCCGTTTAAAAAATAAGTTGCAGTGGCAGAACAGCAAGGGCTACACTCAAAGCACAAAGTGGACCACTGTTACAGGGTGGCAAAAGACCATGGTATTTTGAAGATCCTAGAGACTCCATCAGCCCTGCCCTAAGATAAGGTGGAGCTACTGACAGGCAGGCTGCTTAAAGAAGGCCAGACTCTCATCCCAATTTTTCCACCTCCAACCCACCAATCTGTGAAGGTGGGCTTAAAATTTTCAAAATGAGCACAGCAATGTACATGAGAACCTTTCCCACCACTCCTTCCCTTTTTATTTTCCAGTCCTGGGGACTGAACCCAAAGGAGCTTTCCCACTAAGGAACATCCCCAGACCTTATTTTTATTTGGAGACAGAATCTCTCTAAGTTGCCAAGACTGGTCTTCAAACTTGCAATCCTCCCACCTCAAGACTCTGAGTTGCTGGAATTACAGGTGTGCACCACTGTGCCTGGTCATGAGTTATCTTTTTAAGCTTCTCAAGAACACCGTGAAGCCGGGCGCAGTGACGCATGCCTGTAATCCCAGCACTTGGGAGGCTGAGACAGGAGGATCGAGAGTTCAAAGCCAGCCTCAGCAACTTAGCAAGGCCCTAAGTAACTCAGTGAGACCCTGTCTCTAAATAAAATACAAAATAGGGCTGGGGAGTGGCTCAGTGGCCGAGTGTCCCTGAGTTCAATCCCTGGTTCCAAAA
>JAJEJO010003113.1:207566-237527 GCA_020662805.1 Glaucomys volans
TGGTCTCACCAACTCCAGAAGCCAGTTCTGAACTGCTGAATTCTTCAGTCCCTCACAACACACAGGACACATAGCTTGCCTAGATAGAGAAAAGGAATGAAGCCAGCTGTCACCATTCACCCTACATCTGTGTGTTGTGCATTCAGCAGGGCTGGGGCATACAGCCTGCTTAAGTCCTTGACTTCCTCCCACCTCCCACAGGGGCCTTCCCAGCTCGAGGTGGAATGCCAGTACTGAACCCCACCCCAGTCTTGCTGGAATCACAAAAAAAAAAATTTGCAAATGGCTGGGGCCCTCTTCCTCCACCCAGTCTGGCTTTCACTTCTGTAGATTTATGTATGAGTCTACTTTTTTTTTTTTAACTGCAAACAAATGCCACAGCGTCCTTTTCTGCTAAAGAAATCTGTCTAGCCACCAATCACCTGGCAAAGCCTGACTGCTTCCAACTGGAACAGCACTTTCCCTTTGTGGTTACCTTTATGGCTGACAAAGCCCTTTCCAACCTTATCTCATCTACTCCTCTGCAAGCCAGGATCACTAGTATTGTTCTAAGAGTTCTCAGGGACAGTTTATGTTTATTCCTGCAATCTAAAAATGTGGAGGTGATAGTGACCACCTTCTCAGTTGCCATGGAGCAAGGACTAACGGCAACTCAAAAAGATGAAGCGGCCCAGCATGGTGGCACACACCTGTGGTCCCAGCGACTGAGGAACTGAGACAAGAGGATCACAGTTTCAAAGCCAACCTCAGCAACTTAGTGAGACCCTGTCTCAAAATAAAAAAATAAAAAGGGCTGCCAAGTGCTGGGAATGTAGCTCAGTGGCAAAGTGCTTGCCTAGCATGTGTGAAGCACTGGGTTCAATCCTTAGCACCACATAAAAATAAAATAAAGGCATAAAGGTATGCTATCCTTCTACAACTACAAAAAAATTTTTTTAAAGGGGGGAGTTTGAGGGTGTGGCTCAGGGGTTAAATAAACCTGGGTCCAGTCCCTAGTACAAAAAAAAAAATGTAAAGTGACTTGCTCAAGATCACACAGTTAGTGATGGTCAGAACTCAGTGCTATGCTATGCCTTCTGACTTCAAAGCCTGTTCTCTAGTGCTCCAAAATCTATCTTTAAGGATATTTATGGAAGCACTGTTTTTGGTTGGTTGGTTGGTTTGCAGAAATGGGGTTTAAACCTAGGGCCATTCTGCAGCTGAACTACATCTCCAGGCCTTTCTTTTTTTTTTTTTTTTTTTTTTTCAGTTTGAGACAGGGTCTCTCTCAGATGCTGAGGTGACCTTAAACTTGGGATCCTTCTGCCTCAGCCTCCCAAGTGTCTGGCATTATGGACTATTTTTTTTTGCGGTGCTGGGGATTGAAACCAGGCCCTTGTGCTTAAGAGGCCAGCACTCTACCAACTGAGCTATATCCGCAGCCCCAGCAACACTATTTATGACAACCTAGTGTCTCTTGCTAGTGGGTTGATTAAATGCTTCTAGTTTTCCTTCTCAAAGCACAGGCCTACCAGCAGTGTGAACATCACCTGGGAGTGAGCACCTGGTCAGGTACCACCCTACCTCTTGAATCAGAAGCTGGAGTCTAACAAATACCCCCATGGTAATTTATGTGCTCATTCAAGTTTTGTAAGTACTGCCTTACAGATATCAAGCAGATTAACTACCTTGGACCTTTTTAAAAAATGTGATGAGCCAAGCTTGATGGTGTGTGCCTATAATCCCATATACCTGGAAGGTGAGGCAGGGGAATCATAAATTCAAGGTCAGTCTCTGTAACTAAGCAAGACCCTGTCTCAGAATAAAATTTGAAAAGGGTTGGCAATGTAGCTTAGTGGTAGAGCATTTGCCTACCATGCACAAAGCCCTGCGTTCAATCCCCAGTGCTGAAAAGAAAAGAAAAAATGTGATGAATCTCTCTCTCCAGGCTCATCTCAACATTTATTGTTAGGTGGGGAGTCTGGCATGGTGGTGCATGCCTGTAATTACAGCTGAGGCAGGAGGATTGGAAGTTCAAGGGCCAGCCTTAGCAATTTAGCAAGACCCTGTCTCACAATAAAAAATAAAAAAGGCTGGGGATGTAGCTCAGTGGTAAAGTCCTCCTG
This sequence comes from Glaucomys volans, assembly GCA_020662805.1. Taxonomy (NCBI): domain Eukaryota; kingdom Metazoa; phylum Chordata; class Mammalia; order Rodentia; family Sciuridae; genus Glaucomys; species Glaucomys volans. Next base: position 209,672 of record JAJEJO010003113.1, read on the forward strand.
GGTACAATCCCTGGTATCAAAAAAAATTTTTAAATGATGGAAGGTGGGCAGTAAGTTACAGAACAACGTGACTTTCTCTTTTTTTTTATGTATTGAACCCAGGGGCTCTTAACCACCGAGCTACATCCCCAGTCTTTGTTTTGTTTTATTTATTTATTTATTTATTTATTTATTTATTTATTTATTGCGGTGCTGGGGATTGAACCCCGGGCCTTGTTCTATATTTTATTAGATACAGGGTCGAGCTGCTTAGGGCTTCACTAAGTTGCTGAGGCTGGTTTTTAACTCTTTTTTTTTTTTTTTTTTTTTTTTTTTTGGTACTGGGGATTGAACCCAGGGGCACTCGACCACTGAGCCACATCCCCGGCCCTATTTTGTATTTCATTTAGAGATAGGGTCTCACTGAGTTGCTTAGGGTCTCACTAAGTTGCTGAGGCTGGTTTTGAACTCTTGATCTTCCTGCCTCAGCCTCCTGAGGTATTACAGGCATGTGCCACCACACAGAGTTTACAACGTAAATTAATAATCCAACTTGTATACACATTATTCAACTTTTTTTTTTTTTTTCCTAGAGATTGAACCCAGGGATGCTTTACCACTGAGCCACATTCCTAGTCCTACACATTATTTAAAATAAATTGGCACTAATATATGATAATACATGCATAGAGGTGCTGCCAGCCCAGAAGGGAGCCAGAACAAGCGCTGAAGTAAATGGAAACCGTGGTGCCACTTAACGCAGGTTTCCACACGGGACAACCTGTCACAACCAGGGATGGAGTAAATAGCACCTTCTGGGGGAAGTTAAACACTCTCCTCCCCCAAAATTAGGTCTGATCTTGGCTGTGCCACCAAGCGAGAGTCCAACTGCATGACAGATTCTTTCAGGTTTTGTCATGTGGGCTTAGTTCGTGGACAGGGCTGCATGTGGCCACCAAGACCTAATGATCCTTAGTGCATCACATGAGATGCACACCTTTTAATAGCCCTGTTGACACCAACTGGCTTAGATAGCTATGATAACCAGGCAAGTTGAAAGAAGTTAAAAGGCCAGGTTACATTCTGTGCATGAAATAAATCCTTTATTTTGAAAAAAAAGAGGAATGTTATTTTTTTTTTTATTAATAGAAAATCCAAAAAAGCAAAAAGGAAAAGAAAATCCATTTATTAGCCAGGCATGGCAGTGCATGCCTGTAATCCCAATGACTCAAGTGGCTGAGGCAGGAGGATTACAAGTTCAAGGGCCAGCCTCAGCAACTTAGTGAGACCCTACCTCAAAATAAAAAAAGGGCTGGAGATGTAGCTCAGTAGTAGAACACCCCTGGGTTCAATCCCCAGTACCAAAAAACAAAATAAAACAAAAACAAGTGAATGGAAGAATAAACCGTTGCATCCATACCATGGAATAGTGTTTAGTAATGGAAAGACATTACCTTCTGCTACACATAACCACATAGACAAACCTCAAAATAATTGTGTTAAGTAAAAGAAGCCAGGCCAAAAAAACGAAAACAAAAAACAGAGTATATACTGTTTGATTTCATTTTATATAAAATTCTAGAAAATATAAACTAACCTATATTGATAGAAAGCAGATCAACACTGGTCTGGAGAATGTAGTGGGTAGTCAGGGAGGGATAGGAGGAAGAGATTACCAAAAAATAATATATGGAAATTTTGGGGGGAGATGGATATTTCACCATTTTCATTGTAGTAATAGTTTTGTGGAAATACAAAGGTCCCTATATATGTGAATACACGTATAGGTGGATGTCAAAACATTAAATTCTCTATTTTTCTGTGGTTATGAGGTTCAAACCCAGTGCCTCACATGTGCTAGGCAAGTACTCTACCACTGAGCCACTATCCCAAGTCCTTGAATTATATACTTTATGTGCAATTTACTATTTGTCAATAATTAAAGGAAAGGAAAAGCAAGCAGGTCTATTTTACACTTATAGGCAGTAAAAGAGCAGAATAAATTTAAAGAATAAATTCAAAGCCACACCCACATAAAAATGGTTGTTCTTTGATACATAACATGTTTGCCTTCTGAATCTTCTAGTCTCCCTACCCAACATTGCAGAGGACAGATGTACCAAATGTGCTTTGTTTCTGCTGGGCTTGGTGGCATACACTTGTAATCCCAGTGACTTGGGAGACAAAAGCAGGAAGATCACAAGTTCCAGACCAGCCTCAGCAATTTAGTGAGAATCTCAGCAACTTAGCAAATCCTTGTCTCAAAATAAAAAATAAAAAGAGCTGGGGCTGGGGGGTTGAGGTTGTGGTTCAAAGGTAGAACAGTTGCCTAGCATGTGTGAGTCACTGGGTTCGAGATTCTCAGTACCACATATATATAAATGAATAAAATAAAAGGTTCATCAACATCTAAAAAAATAAAAATAAATAAATAAATAGAAGAGATGGGAATGTGGCTCAGTGGGTTCAATCCCCACTACCAAAAAAAAAAAAATCTCTGTTCCTTTCTTTCCCCCATGTGTCGTGCCCACCGCCCCATCTCTCCTGCTCCTCTCCCTGCGGAGGTTACAGGCTGCAAGGGATGTGATGACATGTTTACTTTGGAGCCGACTTTGGCCAGCAAATACGTTCTCAACTCAGACCATAATCAGCCCCTGTTAGAAGATTGACAGGTCCTTCCAAAATAGCGGAGGTGAATCCTCTGCAGGTCTTTAACGGAAAGGGGAGGGGAGGAGCTCTAGTTAACATTATTTCCTTGGTTTCCCTAGAGGATAAACTGGGAAAAACTCTTGGCTATAGAAGCTCAGTGATAAAGCAACAAGAAGACATTTGGAATGTGGATGGTCCAGCTCAATGAGGTGAGGTTGCAATGTGAGAAGTTTGTTTTTTTTCCCTACACTTTTTGGGATCATAGGTAGGTTCCCCATTTTGATTGCAGTACCTCTGTTGGCTTGGACAGCTGACCAACCATGTGATCCCAATTTGGTTTGGATGAGATGGAGTCCACTGGACCAAATGCAAAATAATTGGGGGTCTGCTCCTTGCCAGGTACGATGCCAGGCACTGGAGGTACAACCATGTATCATGAAGCTCCCACCACGGGGAGCACTGTGGTGTCCACTGTAATCCCAGCAACTTGGAAGGCAGAAGCAGGAGGATTCCAAGTTCAAGGTCAATCTGGGCGATTTAGTAAGACCCTGTCTCAAAATAAACATAAAATGGGCTGGGGATATAGCTCAGTGGTGGAGTATCTTGGGTTAAATCTCTAGTATTGCAAAAAGGAAAAAAAAAAGAAAGGAAGGAAGGAAAAAAATTCCTGTCCTCCAAGAACCTGCAACGTAACTAGAGAGACAGACATGTCAACAAATACAGCCTGAGTAACAACTGCGATCTACAGCAACCATTTATCAAGCTGAGCACTTGGCATTGTCTCCTGTAACCCTAAATTAAGATCACTACCAGCCCTATTTTACAGACACGGAAACTGCAGCAAGGCCTTAAGAAACAAATACTCCACGTTTTCATATATGCTCAAGAGAAATGAAGACATGTGGCCACAGAGAGTTGTACACTTTTTTTTTCTTATTTTGGTGCTGGAGGCGTCAAACCCAGGGCCTTGCACATGCTAAGCAAATGGTCTACCATTAAACAATACTCCTGAGTGCCTACTTGAATGTTTATAGCAACATTATCCATATGAGCCCAAAGGCAGAAACAACTCAAATGTTTACTGATGAATGAATGGATAAATAAAATGTGGCTTAATCAGATAATGAATATTATTCAGCCATAAAAAGAAAAAAAATACTGAGATACCCTACAACTTAAATGAACCTCAAAAACATTATTTTAAGTGAAAGAAACCAGACATAAAAGATCACTTTTCTTCTTTTTCCAGAACTAGGGATTGAACCTCACAGGTGCTTTGGCACTGAGCTACATTCCCAGCCCATTTTACTTTATTTTATTTTTTATTTTGAGACAGGGTCTCACTAAGTTGCTGAGAATCTTGCTAAGTTGTGGTTGGCTTTGAACTTGTGATCTTCCCATTTCATCCTGAATAGTTGGGATTACTGGAATGCATCAGTGTACCCGGCTCTATATGATTTATTTTCTATGACATATCCATAATAGGTAAATCTGAAGAGATGGAAAGCAGATTCAAGTTTACCAAGTTGGGGGTGGGGTGGAGAGTTCAGGGTGATTTGTGGGGTGATGAAAAGGTTATAAAACTACAGAGAGCTGAGATTGCAATAGCATTGCAAATTTTTTTTTCTTTTTTTTTTGTTGTAGATGGACACAATTACTTTATTACAAAATTATTTAATTTATTTTTTTTATGTGGTGCTAAGAATCGAACCTAGTGCCTCACACATGGTAGGCAAGTGCTCCAATACTGAGTCCCAGCCTGCAAATATTCTTAATACCACTAAATTGTACACTTCTAAATAGTTCATTGTATGTTATGTGAATTTCACCTCAATAAGAGAAAAAAAAAAAAAGAAACAAAGCCTGGAATTGTAAGTAGTAGAGGTTGGAACTAGGTCCTAAACCTGGGCTGTGTGGCTCAGTCCGTGATCTTAAATTTTATAAATTTTAGTGTATTATATTTTTTAGTTCTGGGATTTCCACTTCATTCTTTTTAAAAATAGTTCCTAGTTTTCTGCTATAATTCTTGTCATTTAATTTCCCAAATGTATTAGTCACAGTTATTCAAGTTCCACTTCAAAGCCTGGGGACAACTCCAAATTTCAGGCTTGTCTTTCTGGACCATTTCTAGATGTCCTTGGTGGGAAGGCTGCCCTGATATGCTCTGATATAAAGACCATAGTGAGAAACAGGAAGCACCTGCCCCCACCCTGACCCCCGCCCCCACCCCACCCCCACCAGGACTCTTCTGCTTCTGTGGATGAAAACTTCAAAATTAAACAGCAAAACATGAAATTTCAGGTTGGTGAAACTGCAGTATTCAAAGTTGTATTATTTATTTACTAATTTTGGAAATGTTGCCCCTATTCATTTCAAGGGATACTACACATATAACCTGAAGGACATGAATTTTGTGATAATGTCATTTACCGAGTATGTCTAAAGGACTTATTGTTGGAAGCATTTTACATGTGCTAACTCAGCTGGTCCTCCTAAAAGCAGGACTGGGGATGTAGTTCAACAGTAAAGTATTTATCTAGCATCTTTAAACCCGGGTTTTGGTTCCAAACATCACAAAATTAAATAATAATGATAATTAAATAAATAAGACAAAAATAAAAGTAAAAGCCCAGGATCAGGTTTTGCCATCATCATAGCCATCATTGAAGGAACTAAAGCCCAGAGAGCTGAGGACATTGGGTTAAAGATGCGCAGTTTGTACAGCATGGAGTGGAGACACAAATCCAGGTCCAACCAACTGCTATATGTTCTTTATGACCTAAGAACAAGGAGGGAGCAATGATAAGGAATCAGAATATCCAGATTTGAGAGGGCAAGGAAGCCAGGAAAAAAATTTGCCAACACCACATAGAAAATGTCTAAGGAAGAGAAAGCTGTGATTTAGCAGCTGAGTCCCTTTTGATGGGACCTGGCCTTGAGGACAGGTAACTTAACCTCTCTGGCCACAGTATTTTCATCTGTAAAATGAGATTAATAAAGGTACTCACCTCTCTGGGCTGTCCCTAGGACTCCAGCAATCATCCCCATTTCCACCTTTCCTCTGAGCTCCTCCTTACTGGGGAAGGTTTGGATCAAGGAGAGGAAAACAGGGAGTCAGTCTCTTGGGCCACGTGCAAGGGTGCCTCATTTGGCTTTGGCTTTTTGTTTATGTTTGTGTGTGTGTGTGTGTGTGTTTGTGTGTGTGCTGGAATGAAACCCAGGGTCTCAAACATGAGTAAGCTACCTCTCAGCTACATCCCCAGTTCTTTTTATTTTGAAGCAGGGTCTTGTTAAATTGCCCAGGTTAGTCTTGAACTTGTGATCCTCCTGCCTTAGTCTCGAGTAGTTGGCTCATCTTGCTTGTGAAGAAACCTAGAATTGGATGCCAGACCCTGCAAGGGAAAAGAACAGAGACTTTCCCAGGCCAAATGAAGAATTCCCTGCAAGTCCCTACACCTAAGTGAGGCACTTACCATGTGATCACCCCAAAACTTAAAGGGCTCAGGAAAGCTCTCAATGCTCACTCAGTCCCTCACTGAGACCCATCTATTCCTCAGGACACTTAGAGTTGATAGTGATGGAAACAGATAAAACTCCTAAAGCAAAAAGGTGAATTGATGGGTTCCTGTAACCTGACAGTCCAAGGAGTGGTACAGGCATCTCTGGATCCAGGGACCTTGGTGACATCACCAAGAAGTACCTAACTCCATTCTGGGTTCTGCTTTCCCCTCTGGGCTTCCTTCTCAGGCAGGTCCTCCCCATATGGTGACACAACAACTACCCCCACCAGGGAGACAGAGCCCCTTTCCCAGAACATCCAAAGTCCAGGGCTGATACTCTGTTGGTTCTGGTTTCTGACCCAGTTCCACACACATTGGCTGGCTCTGGATCATAGTTACCTAGGCACCAGCGGTATGTCCAACTCCTTAATTATTCATATGAGAAGACACCAATAACAGATTTAGCAAGCCCTTACTTTGCACCACTGTTTCAAGAGCTGTTCATGCATTAAAGCCTCACAAAATCTTGTTATCCCAGCAAGCAATGGAGGAAAGGAGCACAGAGAGATCAAGTTACTTGCCCCAAGTCACACAGCTGGGAGGTGGCAAGGCTGGGCCTCAAACCCAAGCATCCATCACTCCAGGGCCCACCCTCCTAATCACTGTACCATCTAGCTTCTGTCATTTCACTCTCAAGTCCTGTCCTCTGAATTGCTTTCAGTTCCTCAAATGAGAGCTTTCTCTTAGATCTGGGCTTCATGCTTGCTGCTCCCTCTGGTCAGTACTGTTCCTTTTCCTTTGCATATCTATTGTTTTATTATTAATATCTTCTCCCTCCAGCACAGGAATGGAACCCAGGGGCACTCTACCACCGAGCTACATCCCCAACCCCTTTTAAAATATTTATTTATTTGCAGGATTGGGGATAGAACCCAGAGCTCCCACATTGAGCTGTATCCCCAGTCTCATTTACTTATTTATCTGTTTATTGATTATGGTGCTGGGGATTGAACACAGCTAGGCACCTTTTTATTTTTATCTGGAGACAGGGTCTCATAAAATTGTCCAGGCTGGCCTCAAACTTGTGATCCTCCTGCCTCAACCTCCCAAGTAGCTGGGATTACCAGTGTGTGCCACCACACCTAGAGAGTAAGGACATCTTGAAGGGCATTATTGTGCCAACTGCAATGTGCAGACTCTGAGCCTGGAGGGATCTCTGGAATCCAGGGATTCAGCCTCTAACTGACTATATGACCAAAGCATTCAACCTCCCTGTGTCTTAGAGCACAGAGGTCAGGCAGTGAGCCAGCACAGCAGGGCGAGGAACTGAAATCAATTCAGGCTAGTCCAGGATGGGTTCCTGGGAGGAGGTCCTTGGCCTGGAGCCCTAGCTCTGAGTCAGCTTCTATGTCTTTAAAATGGAGGTGGTAACGGTTCCTACTCACAGCACTGGCTGTCACAGCATTAAATGAATCAAGACATATAAAGTGCTAATATCAGTGCTTGGCACTGAGAAAGTGATCAATAATTGTTGGCAATTCAATATTGTCTTAGGGCTAGGAATATAGCTCAGTAGTAGAGCAATTGCCTAGTATGCACAAGACCCTGGGTTCTATCCCTAGTACTGAAAAAGAAAAAAAAAAAAAAAAAAGACGATATCCTTTTTTAAATCAGTGCTGAGGATTGAACCCAAGGGTGTTTTACCACTGAGCCATATTACCAACCCTTTCTAATTTTTATTCTGAGACAGGGTCTTGTTAAGTTGCTTTAGGGCCTAAGTACGTTGCTGAGGCTGGCCTTGAATTTGCAACCCTCCTGCTTCAGCCTCCTGAGTTGCTGGGATTGTGGGTGTGAGCCACTGCACCCAGATTTTCCATTTTTTAAAATTGGTGCATTATAATTACATGTAATAGTGGGACTTGCTGTTACATATTCACATATGTACAATATATAGCAATATAATTTGACCAATATCATTCCCCAGTATTTCTGCTTTCCCTTTCCTCCTCCTCCTGTTAGTCCCTTTCTTTTACTAATCTCCCTTGGATTTTCATGAGACCTTCCCCCAACTCCCTTTCTTTTCCTTTTTCCTCTCTAGCTTCCACATATAAGGGAAAATATAGGACCTTTGACCTTCTGGGTTTGGTTCATTTCACTTAACATATTGTTCTCAAGTTTCATCCATTTTCCTGCAAATAACATAATTTTATTCTTCTTTAAGTTTGAATAAAATTCCATTGAGTATACATACTACATTTTCTTTATCCATTCATCCATTGATAGACACCTAGGCTGGTTCCATAGTTTGGCTATTGTGGATTGTGCTGCTATAAACATGGGTATGCACGTATCACTATAGGATGATGACCTCAAATTTTTTTTTTTTTTTTTTTTGTGGTGCTGGGGATTGAACCAAAGAGTGGTGTAGCTGGGTCCTACGGTGGTTCCATGCCTAGTTTTTGAGAAAGCTCCATACTGATTTCCATAATGGTTGTACTAATTTACAATCCCACCAACAGTGTAAAAGTGTTCCTTTTACATGGAGAGATTTTTAACCAATGTCATTTACTTTCCCCCAGATGTTGGTGTTGTCTTGGGTAGGCTGGGTGGAAATGGTAACAGCGCACAGGGCCAGGTGAGGCCTTCACCACCGGTGGCTGAGAGGAAGGCTTAGCACCTGGCACTGAGAGGAAAAGGGTGTCAGTGGGCGAATTCCTGGTTGAGACTGAGCAGCTAGGGACACCAGTAGCAATCCCTACTTTGTCCAGGGAAGTGGAAGGACCATGAAGGATCCAGGGTGGGTCAAGCAGTGGAGGACAGGGAGGAAAACAGCCTTTTAAAAGAACATGGAGCCGGGCGTGGTGGCGCACGCCTGTAATCCAAGCGACTTGGGAGGCTGAGTCAGGAGGATCGCGAGTCAAAGCCAGCCTTAGCAACTTAGTGAGGCCCTAAGCAACTCAGTGAGACCCTGTCTCTAAATAAAATACCAAAAAATAGGGCTGGGGATGTGGCTCAGTGGTCGAGTGTCCCTGGGTTCAACCCCCGGTTCCAGAAAAAAAAAAAAAAAAAAAAAAAAAAGAACATGGGCCATGGAGACTGGGTAGTCCTGGGTGGAGGGCAGGGTTGAATTTGCCCTGCCCTGTGGTTTTCTGAGATATTTTAGGCATGAATAATGCTCAGATTGTCAGGGTGGAAACGGGGGAGAAGTCCCCAGAGATAGGGAAAGGCCAGCTACTCCGCGACAGCTGAAACCTGAGGCCTTACACACATTGCCCTGTGGTGGCTTCGAGAGACAAAGGTTGTTTCCCCTTTCAGGAAACCTGCAAGGGCCTGGGGCCCATGGGAACAGGGTTGTTTTGAACAGGAGGCCGGAGCTCTGGCATGCTGAACTCACTACCCATCCTGCACCCTAGCACCTTACCAGTCCTCCCTCTGCTCCAAACCCTGAGGGAATCCAGCTAACAGAATGTGCCCTGTTATTCAAACCTTGAGATTTGGGACAGACCTTGACCTCATGGGAAGTTGTGATCCTTCTGCCTCTGCCTCCTGAGCCGCTGGGATTACCACCACTGTACCTTTTTATTCCTATATTAGTTTTACATAATGATGGGTTCCGCTGTTATATATTCATACATGCATACAATATAACATTATAATTTGACCAATATCACTTCCCTGCACTTCCCCCCAGATCTTTCTTTTCTTTTTTTTTTTTGTGGTGCTGGGGATTGAACAGGGCTTTGTGCCTTGCAAGGCGAGCACTCCAGCAACTGAGTTATATCCCCAGCCCCCAGATCTGTTTTTTAAATGAGCTTCAAATAAAGTTAAAGTAGGGCAGAGAGGGGTATGGGCTTCAGGTACAAGGAAGAGCATGGGCAGGTGAGTAGTGGTGACTGACTGTCACTAGTGAGGGTTCTCTGTTGAGAGTAGAGAAGGAGGAGACTGTCTGAGACTGAGAAAAATAGTTTCAAGTGTCAGGAAGAATGCCATAAAGGCTAAAATCACAGAGTCTAACCCAGCGTGGTGGCGCATACCTGTAATCCCAGCAGCTCTGGAGGCTGAGGCAGGAGGATTGCAAGTTCAAGGCCAGACTCAGCAATTTAGGGAGGCCCTAAACTACGTAGTGAGACCCTGCTTCAAAATAAAAAAATAAAAAGAGCTGGGGCCAGGCATAGTGGTGCATACCTGTAATCCCAGTGGCTCAGGAAGCTGAGGCAGGAGGATTGTGAGTTCAAAGCCAGCCTCAGCAATTTAGTGAGGCCCTAAGCAACTCAGTAAGACCCTGTCTCTAAATAAAATATAAATAAGGGCTGGGGATGGCTCAGTGGTTGTGGTTAAGTGCCCCTGGGTTTAATCCCCAGTTCCAAAAAAATAAAACAACCAAAAACTCAAAAAACAAAAACTCACAGATTCCACAACCACCCTACTGGTCTAAGACCTGCCTTTGCTATTTACAGGCTGTGTGACCTGGGCCAGTCACCCAGTCTGTCTTACCTTTGGCATCCTCAACTTTATAATGGACATGGCAGTATCTGTCCCATACAGCTACTGTAGAGATGAAATGAAACTGTGACTGCCAAGAGCCACCAATACTGAGAAAGGCCCAGACCGAGAAAGGGCTTGTTGAATGGATGCTAGTACCAGTCTGTTATGGTATGGATATGAGGTGATCCCTGAAAAACTCATGGGACAATGCAGGAATGTTCAGAGGTGAAATGATTAGATTATGAGAGCTATGACCTAATCAGTGGATTATTCATTTGATGGATTAATAGTTTGAATGGACTACTGGATGGTAATTGTAGGCAGGTTGGGCGTGGCTGGAGGAAGTAGGTCACTGGGTGTGTGCCCTTGGGGATTATATTTTGTCCCTGACTCCTGGTGCACCCTCTCTCTATCTCTCTCTCTCTCTCTCAGTTTCCTGGCTGTCATGTTCTGAGCTGCTTTTCTTTGCCATACCCTTCTACCATGATATTCTGCCTCAGTTTAGGCACAGAGTAATAGACTCAGCAGACTATAAACTGAACCTCTGAAACTGTGAGTCCAAATCAACTTTTTCTCTTCTAAGCTGTTCTTGTCAAGTAATTTGGTCATAGCAATGAAAAGCCGTCCAACACACAGTGCATGTGTGTTTTGTTGCCCCCTTCCCTTTCCTCAGCACTCCAAGCCTGACAACTCCTAGCCCAGCTTGACTGCTCCCTCCTACACAAAGCCTCCTTGTTCCCTGGTGTGGGGGAGTGCATGGAGATCTTAGGACACTGCAAGGACACACAAGTGCTCCCCCACTGGGGGAGTTCCACATAGACCTTATAACCTCTGAGGAGGGGCTGTGTCCTTCTCAATCACAGCTGTACTCCTGACCCTGGTGTGAGGTCAGCCACATGATAAATGCTGAGTGAACACAGGAAACAAATGAGTGGGTGGATGGATGATGAATGGACAGTCGATGGAGGGATGGATAGGTGCATGAACAGATGTCAGGCTGAGGGGCAAACTTCATCCTGCAGGCTATGAGCAGTGCTAGGACATGGAGACCCACAAATGTGTGGCCTCGAGCCTGACACTCATGTCTGAAGCATCGACATCCTGTTCCTGCCCTGGGCGGGGTATTTATTCTTAATTCCACAAAGCAATTAACTGCAAACACTGTCAATCCAGGAGACAGATTCTAGAAGTTCAAACAGCCCTTCCCTCCCTGACCAGGAAAAAAGTAAAGCGGTCTTACCAATCACCTGTGGCCAACTTCAGGATTCCAATGTTTGCATTCCCAAAAGTTCAAGTCTCATCTTTTTATTTTCCTTGTATATGTAACAAAACATACTCACAAGCCTTCCATTGTATCAATAATTTACAGTTTCCTGTGACCTCTTCTACACTTTATTCTCCTAACAGTTAACTCCCACACCATTGAAATCATAATGTACACTGCCCTCAATTTTATTTTCATTTGACGCCTTACTTTTACACAAGGCCAGATTCTATTTGTTTGTGTAACTGCTGGTGGCTATGGCCAGGCCTTTGCTATACAGAATGTAATTTACTTAACCATTCCTCATGACAATTGGGTTGCTTCCAGGGTCTCCCTAGTGCAAGGAACCCTGTGGTTGGGTACAAAACCGGTGCTGCCTTTGTGTAAAAAAGGTGGAGCAAATACACCTAATTGCTTGTCTGCGCATTAAAATGCCTCTGGAATGATTCACAAGAAAGTGGCAACATTGGGGACAGAAGTGAGACAGACTTTTCTTTTTGGTATCTTTTGCATTTCCAACCATGGGAATTTTCTCAAAGGTAATTATGTTAGTATTTTAAAAATAAAGCTTGCCTCGGAAGCACAAGGCCCTGGGTTCAAATCCCCAGCACCGCAAAAAATAAATAAATAAATAAATAAATAAATAAATAAAGATTTTTCTGGCCAGGCATGGTGGCACACGCCTGGAATTCCCATGAATTGAGAAGTTGAGATAGGAGGATCACAAGTTTGAGGCCAGTCTAGGCAAATTTAGCAAGGCTGTGTCTCAAAATTAAAAATGTGATTCAGTGGGAGAGAGCCCCTGGGTTCAAACATCAGTACAAAAAGAAAGAGAAAAAAAAAAAAAGAAAAAAACACCACATTAGAATATTAGAGAAAAAACAGGTGAAATATAAATCAAGTCCAGAATTCAGTTAACAGCAATGTGCCAATGTTCCTGTCTTCGTTCTGACAAATATACTGTGGTTTTATGTTAATAATGGGGAACACTGAGGAGGGAACTCATTATGCCAATCTGACAACAGTTTACAAGTCTATGATGATTCCAAAATAAAAAGTTCATTTTAAAAAATAGGGGTGTCCCAAATTTTAGTGAGGGCTAAAATGGGACAAATAGCCCTATGATAAGCCTTCTTTTTTTTTTTTTTTTTTTTGGAACCAGGGATTGAACTCAGGGACACTCAGCCACTGAGCCACATCCCCGGCCCTATTTTGTATTTTATTTAGAGACAGGGTCTCACTGAGTTGCTGAGGCTGGCTTTGAACTCGCGATCCTCCTGACTCAGCCTCCCAAGTCGCTTGGATTACAGGCATGCGCCACCACACCCAGCTAGCCTTCTTGAAAAAGGTTTTGGTTCCCCTTTCTCTCTGTTGGACTGTGGTGTGGGAGCACTCCGTGTGTGTTCAAAGATCCTTCTCTCGGTCTCTGAGCCATGTCTATGTGAGTGGCAGCACCAGGCCTGTCTCATGCTTGGCACATAGGGTGCTCAATTATTGTCAGCCAGATTACTAACAGCCTGGTTACAAAAGGTAAAAGCTTGTTTTCAGAACTCACATTTAATTCCATAATAATAATGTAACCTCATTCAAGGAAACCAAGAAAGTAGAATCAAGCAGCTTCCTCTTTATGATCCCTTATAAGGCTGCATGCATGTCCCTTAGGAAGGTACTATCAATATGTGTGGTGACTGGCAACATAGGGCCTGATTTCTTGTGACCTCAGACTAAATTTCTTCCAGGCTGGGGCCTATTTGTGCTGGATTCTACCGCAAAGCTCACTCCTCTTCCTCTCCCCCATCCCCAGTTTTGCTTTCTGTCTCCATTCACCTCCTGCTAAACCGGCAGGACCATCTTTTATTTTATTTATTTTGTTAACTATAATTTCTCATGTTGTAGCAGCCCCACCCAATCCCAGACAAATGCCAGACCTGTGTCAGCAGAACTGAGGGTGATGTGGGAATGTCCCCATCCCTCCCTGACTCATCAGACCCCAGGATGACCTTTCCTCCCGAGTCCCCTCGCTGCTGAGGTTGGCAGCTTCTGTACAAGTCCCTCAAATGGCACCTGGCTTCTTTTTTTGAGGGAAATGGCTCCAGCTTAAAAAAACCTGGAGACCAGAGTTTGGGTGCCATTTCTGCAAAGTGAGTGCTAGCTTGGTCGGCGAGTTTCTGATTCTCAGTTTGCCCACCTAGAAAATGGGATAGCTTCTCTTTCATAAAGAACATGTAGAACATGCTGGGCGTGGTGGCTCACACCTGTAATCCTAGCTACTCAGGAGGCTGAGGCAGGAGGATTTCAAGTTTGAGGCCATCCACAGCAACTTTTGAGACCTTGCTTCAAAATAAAAAATAAAAAGGGCTAGGGATATGGTTCAGTGGTAGAGTGTCCCTGGGTTCAATCCCCAGTAACAACCCCCCCACCCCCCCACCCCCGCCCCACCGCCAGAAAAAAAAAAAGCAACCTTGTAAAAAGACTCTGCATGGGGCTGGGGTTGTGGCTCAGTGGTGTAGCACTTGCCTAACATGTGTGGGACACTGGGTTCGATTCTCAGCACCACATATAAACAAATGAATAAAATAAAGGTCTATCAACATCTAAAAAATTTTTTTAAAAAACACATTGCAAAAGGTATGATGAGTTCAAACATAAGACCTCAAGCTTCCTACTGAAGGCCCAAAGACAGGACAGGAAGTGAGGGGTTGAGGGTGGGCTAATCAGAGAAATCCTTTCAAAATATGCCTCTTAGGGGCAGGAGGAGGGGAATCTCAGATTGATTGATTGATTGATTGATTTTTAGTGCTGAGGACTGAACTTGGGACCTCACACACTCACAGCAGGGCAAGTGCTCTACAACTGAGCTATATCCCCAACCCTAAAGCTTTCACTTCTGGTGGTAGGGTGAGGATTTGGTTTTAGAGGGTCAGTGAATCTGCATCAGGAGTGGGTCCCACTCCACATCCTGCAGCGGAAGGAAGGAGGGAAGGGTGGATCGGGTGTGTGTTCACCATGAGAGCAGGACAAACCAATAATATGGGACTGTAAGCCTCCACCCACTCTTCCTATCCTTGCTCTAGGTTGAGTCTGACCAGGAGGACCTACTATTTCTTTGGATCTCCAAGTTCTGAGAAGTTGAGGGACAGGGACAGTTCTAGCTACAATGTCCTCCTGAGGAGGAGGGTCCTCAGGCTCACAGGAAAAGAAAGTACTCAGGTCCTGGCCTGGGCCTCAGCCTTCTGCTCTGTGCTTGATTTCCACTTGGAAGCTGGCCAACCCTCTTCCCTGCCCATGACCTTGCCCCAGACACTGCCTCTGACAGAGGCCTTACCCAGGCCCTGCCCACCCCACCTCCACACCTTTGCCCCCACCTGAAACCACACCCTTCCCAGTGCACCTGTCCAAATCCTGTCTGGTCCTCAGGTCCAGAGGCCAGACCACCTCCTCCCCAGGGCACTTCCAGCTTCTCAGGGTCCTGAGTACTCACTCTCCCCTGAACACCTGCAGTACAATGGGCCATGAACAGTTCTGCCCAGTCGCTATCTCTACTTTCATTGTTTTATGAGGTGTTACATGGTGATATAGAGTAAAAGGTTAAAACTGTGGGTTCTGGAGAGACAGTTCAAGTCCTGACTCCACCAGTGTCATTTTGGGTGCCTCACGCAGCATTCCTGAGCCTCAGATTCCTCATCTGTAAGATGAGGACGGTGTTGTGGGTTTGTTGAGATAATATACGAGGGAGAGGATACTACTGTTGTACCCAAAGAAAATAAAATCATCCAAGCCGATCACGTAAAGCCAAAAGAAGCCTTTATTTTAGCTGGCCAGCTACGATCTCCCTTACTCCTAAAAGCAGGGTTCTGGGGGATTGCGAGTTAATTGTGTCATTGCCAACTTTTATAGGGCTCTGGATGGGATTAGGGCGGGGCTATAGGGCGAGGGAGGGTTTAGGGTTGGGCTATAGGGAAGGGGGATTAGGGTGGGGCTGACTTTCTCCTGGTGGCACTGGAGAATCTTTCTGGGAAGTATAACACTACCAGTGGCTGCTGATATTATTGTCATTGTTGTTATTGTTGTGACTGGGGATGGATGAAGAGGACTCTGGACAGACACAATGGTACAGATGATGATAGCCAGCACAGTTACAGACCATTGTAGAGCAATGTTCTAAGCTTCTCATGTAGAATTCATTTAATTCTCATGCTCTCCCTTTGAGTCTGGTGTTATTATTTCCCCCATTATACAGAGGAGGAAGCTGAGGTACACAGAAGTAATTTGTCCAACATCACACAGATAATGACAGGTGGAGCTGCGATCTGAACCCAGGCCATTTGGCTTCAAGGTTGTGCCCTTGCCCACTAGCAGCGCTAGCCCTCAGAAACCTCCACACTGTCCCCTATCCCAGAGCCTGAACTGGGGCACTGCCAGTCTCATTAAACTGGTGGTAGGTGGCCTATCACCTAAGGAAAAAGTCTTTTGTCTTTAATATTTTCACTTTCCAGGTAGTTAATATTTACTGGACGAAAACCATGACCCAGGAATTATACAGAGGATTCAAGCATCTCAATTAATCCTCAACATGACCCCGTATATTAGGCACCATTCTTTACCCCCATTTCACTGATGGAACTGTACTCAAGATAATTTAAGTAACTAACTCAGGGTCACATAATAGGACATGGCAGCTCAGGTTCTCAAGTCCAGGTTTGTACTGCTTTCCTCTCCAAATGAAGGCAGACAAGTCCCTTCCTGGAGGGTGTCCTTGGGTCCATTCAACTCTTATGGCATCTGGAAAAGTGCATAAATCATGGCAGCAGGTTTGGGGAGGCTGGGAGTGGAATCGGCTCACTTTTGCCCTGGCTGCAAGGAGTGATGAGGTCAGGGTGAGCCAGCCCCTCACCCCTTGCTTTCACCCACCCCTGCATCACACCCTAGGCAGAAAGAGGCAAGCTTTAGCCCCTGGGTTTCCCCAAAGCCTGGTTTTCCTGGAATGCAGGATGAGGAGAAAACAGCTTAATTTACCAGTGAATAATTGGGGGGTGAGTCAGCCCCACACCTGGACCTGGGTGGGGTTGAATCCTGCCTGGAGTCAGGGGGCTGGACAGGATGAACTCATGGGACCCCTCCCTCCAGGTCTGAAAACCTAAGATCCAAGAGAGTGGGGTGGCTTTAGGCCACTCTGGTGGTGGTATCCCCTTAGTCCTTAGGGTTAATCCTTCCCCAGTTTGTTTTGTTTTGTTTTTGCAAATTTTGTATGGCTCTTCTGCTCACTCCCACCTCTGCCTCAAATCACCCCAGATAATACCATGTTCTGTGTATAACTGTGGTTGTTTTGCTAAAAACCATCAAAAAAAAAAAAAAACAGAAGTTCTGGGATGAATAGTGGTGATGGTTGCACAGCACTGTGAATACCACAGAACTGTATATTCAAAAAAGGCTAAAATGGGGCTGGGGGAGTACCTAGTGGTAGAGTGCTTACCTCTCATGCCAGAAGCCCTGGGTTCCATCCCCAGGACCACAAACAAATAACAACAACAAAGTAGATTAAAATGGTCAATTTTATGTTATGGATATTTTGTTACAATTAAAAAGGACAAAAAAGAAAACAAAGAAATTTATTATGAAAATTTTAAAACAACCAGGTGCAGTGGTACACATCTGTAATCCCAGAAGCTCAGGAGGCTGAGGCAAGAGGATCTCCAGTTCAAAGCCAGCCTCAGCAACCGTGAGGTGCTAAGCAACTCATTGAGATCCTGTTTCTAAATAAAATATGAAATAGGGCCAGTGATGTGACTCAGTGGTATGGGTTCAATCCCCCATACCAAAAAAAAAAAAAAAAAAAAAATTTAAAACATACAGTAGTAGAAGAAATTAACTACTACATACCCTCATCCAAATTCAACCATCATAAGATTTTTTTTTTTCTCAGTACTGGGGATTGAATCCAGGGGTACTTTATCATGGAGCCACATCTCCAGCCCTTTTTCATTTTTTCATTTGAGAGGGTCCTGCTAAGTTGCTTAGGGTCTTACTAAATTGTTGAGGCTGGTTTTGAATTTGCATTCCTCCTGCCTCAGCCTGCCAAGTCACTGGGATTACCATCCAGTTTTTTTTTTATTTTGAGACAGGGTCTCCCCAGTTTGCCAAGGCTGGCTTTGAACTTGGGATTACTACTGCCTCAGCCTCCTGAGTTCCTGAGACTATAGGCATGCACCACCACCCAGGCCTCACTGATGTATCTCTAGGCCAAATATGGTATATAGTGCCCTATGTTGATGTCTGAATGAATGAGTTTACAAATTATTCAGGGCAACCTGAACAGAGCAACCTGGAAATTGAACACAATATAGCAAGGTAAAATAGATTTAAAAAAAAAAAAAAAAGGAAAATAAGAGATGAAATGAAAATAAGAGTAACAGGAGGCCAGGAGTGAGGTTGGAAGCCTAACAGACCTATGAGACCCCCTCACTTGGTAAAGGTAGGTGTGGTTCTGAGCTTCCTAGACAGATACTTCGTATATTCATTTAACACATATTTATTGGATGCGCATTATGTGCTCGATACTGGTACTATATGAGGATAGAGCAGAGATCAAGACGAATATGATTCCTGCTGTCAGGACTTTATATTGTGCTGTGGGAATGGGGAAACACTTCACCTAAGAAAAACCCCGTCATCAAATAAGTAAATAATTTAAATCCAGGCACCAATCAATGCTAGGAAGAAGAATATAAAATACTGATAACAGTGGTAGTGGGGTCTGTTCTAGAAAAGGTGGTCAGGAAGTTTTCTCTGAGGATATGACATTTGAGATGTGGAGTAATTTGGGGTTTTTGCTTTTTCTTTGGTACTAGAGATTGAACCCAGGTGTGCTTAACCACGGAGCCACATCCCCAGTCCTTTCTTGTATTGTATTTAGAGACAGGATCTCATTGAGTTGCTTAGGGTCTCGATAAATTGCTGAGACTGGCTTTGAACTCAGGATCCTTCCGTGATCCTCCTGAGCTGCTGAGATTATAGGTGTGTGCCAATATGCCCAGAAAGATGTGTAGTGATTTGAATTTGGGTATTGATATGCCCCAAGTTTTTGGCTGGGGACATAGCTCAGTGGTACAGCACTTGCCTGGCATGTGTGAGGCCCTGGGTTCAATTCTCAGCATGGGAAAAAATAAAAAAGCAAACAAAAAAAAGAAAAATAAAATCTCAAGATGAGATCTTCCTAGATGAATATGGGTTCTGAATCCAATAGTAAACATGCTAATAAAGAGACAGAATAGGAGACCATGTGGAGTCTGACAGAGATAGGAAGGCTGAGGGTTACCTGTGGCCACCAGAATGGAGAAGAGAAACAGGGAACCGTTCTTCCTCAGCACCCCCAAAAGGTACCAACTCTGCCCACACCTTGATTGTGGAGTCCTGGCTTCCAGAATTGTGAGACTACATTTCTGGTGATTTGTTATGGCAGCCCTAGGAAATTCACACAACACCTGAAGGGCAAGAAGCAGCAGGCCATGGGAGGACCTGGTCATAGTCTTCCAGGCCGAGGGAACAACAAGTTCAAATGGCCCTGAGACATGATTAATCACATCAGTGGTTCAGTCCAGACTGCACACTAGAAACACCAGTGGATCTTTTTAAAAAACTCTTCTGCTCAGCCCTTTCCTACAACAACTGAATCCAGATCTCAGGAGGTAGAGGTGGAGTCCAGGCATCAGTATTTTTTCAAAGTTTCCCAGATGATTCTAACTTGTAACCAAGTTCCACAATTTATAATCTCCCCAAGACAAAAATCAATTCATAAAAACTAAACTATTAAGTTAAAACAATATTAAGTTAAAACTATTCCCAGTCCCACTGGAAAACTTTGCCCAGACCCACTTTCTGCTGGAAAATGTGCAGTCATGTGATCACCTCACACAGCAAAGGGGTCTGGGAAATACATTCTGGCTGGGGTCCAAGAAGAGGAGAACTTGAGTATTGGTAAATCCCTTGAGTTTCTGTTACACTATTTCCAGTAACATTCTGTTTTACAGATGAAGAAACTGAGTCTGGAACAAGATCCTAGGACTAATAATGGAGGAGTCAAGGGTTGATTCATGTCTGTCTGAACCAGAACCATCCACTTCCCTATAGACCCGGAACCTTATGAATGATAGGTGATTGTGGGGCATCTGGCATTTGCACTTTGCCATAGTTCACTATCCCCTCCTGTATTATGTCACATCATTCACACTCTTGCCTCTTCCATGAGCAGCACATTTCCCTCAGGGAAGATGGACAGAAGGGGAAAGCACAGTCCTCCCTCGGATCAAGGCTTCATGAGCCCCAGCATCTGATGTGGGCAAGGGGCAGTATGTAATCCAGCCCCATCACACTGGAGTTGCCAGTTTCATGGGGAGTTTGCAAAGCTCAACTCTGTCTCCTAAGGGGAGAAAGAGAGAGCTGTCCCCGGGACCTGATGCAGGGATAGACCTTAAGTCAGTCATGAGGAGAGTGGATGATAGTCAGTAGGCTACAGGCAGAAAAACTGGCAGGTGCTAGTGGAGGGAAGGCAGATCCACCCAGTTGGGGACCCTGGCCTGAGGTCACCTAAAATGTACAAAATATAAAATATAAAAAGGGCTAACATGTAGACATTTACCATGCACCAGGCCCTTTATTTGGATTGTTTGCTTCAATACTCATGACAACTAAATCAATGCCAAACTGTGATTTCACAGATGGGGAAACAGAGGCATATAGAAGGTGGTGTCACTTAGATGGAAATAGGCAAAGTAGGGACTTAGACCTCATCTGTTTGATTTTTTTTTTTTTTTTGGTACTGAGGATTGAACCCAGGGGCTCTTAACCACTGAGCCACATCCTCAGCCCTTTTTATATTTTATTTAGAGACAGGGTCTTGCCAAGTTGCTTAGGGCCTCCCTAAATTGCTGAGGTTGGCTTTGAACTCAAGACCCTCCAGCTTCAGCCTCCTGAGCTGCTGGGATTATAGGTGTGCGCCACTGTGCCCGGCGTCCTGGTCTGTTTGAGGGGAACCTCAGTGTTCTTAGGAACACTATGGCTCTGCTGCCTCCCTGAGGCTGGGGGCTGGACCAGTTAGGGGTTAGGAGCTGGGGAGACAAGTGCATACCAGACCTTCCTGCTTCTGTGGGTAATGGGAGGAACCACAGACTGAGGGCATGAGATCCATTTAAGTCCCACCTGACTTTATGACCTCAAAAGTCACCCCCTACCTAGCGCAGGAAGCAACTTTATTTTTTTCTTTTCCAGCATTCTAGATCAGACTGGGAGAGACTTTGGGGTTGGGGGTGCTGTGAGGGAGGGGAAGGTGGGTCTCAGAAAACAAGGCTCATACTCTGAAGTTGTCCACCCCCAATTCCCACCAGGTTTCCCCTCTGTAGGTCTCCTGGGGTTGATTCTTGGGACAGAGCATGTGCTCAGGAAATACCTGTCAAATGGATGAGTGAACAAACAGGAATGAAAAGATACAGCCTTTTCTCTAACATTACCCTGCTTTTCCCCTCTTGTATTGCTGAATTTATTTTGTTGTTGTTTTCATCAAGGAGAGATTTTTAAAAGTTGATTTGAAATATCTGGCCTTATGTAATTTTATGGAATGTTTTCTTCTGGATCCTTGCAATGCTATGATGTGTCTTGGGAGCCATGATATATGTATTGCTGTATTTCATCAATTACAAGAAGGGCATTTTACTACCTTTGCATTTGGATAAATAAATTTCACAATTGCCATTGGCCAGGCAGCAGTCATGATAAAATTGTCATTATCTAAGAATTTTCTTTTTGTTTTTTGTCATATTGTAGATGGAATCCAGAAGCCAGGTATGCTCTACCATTGAGCTACATCCCTAGACATTTTTATTTATTTATTTGGTACTGGGGATTGAACCTAGGAGGGATTTACCACTGAGTCACACTCTAGCCCTTTTTGTTTTATTTTGAGACAGGGTCTCACTAAGTTGTTTAAGGCCTTGCTAAATTGCAGAGGCTGGACTCGAACTTGCGATCCTCTTGGCTGGGTCTCCCAAGTCACTGGGATTACAGGCCCGTGCCTCTACACCCAGAACTTTTTTTTTTTTTTTTTTTTTTTTTTAAGACATGGTCTTACTAAGTTGCCAAGACTGGTCTCAAACTTGAGATCCTCCTGCTTTAGCCATCCTGGTTGCTAGGATTACAGGCCTGTGCCACCACACCTGGCAGTCTTAATATCTATTGAGTATAGTATACTGTGCACTGAGTGACCTCTGCTATGGATCATCAGGAATCCCAGTGAAAGGGCCCTAGTTCCCTGTCATGATTATTCTAGATGTATAAAAACCTTACCCCATCTTAATACCTTAAAAAGCTATGCAAGGGACTGGAGTTTTGGCTCAATGGTAGGGCACTTGCCTGGCACCTGTGAGGCCCTGGGTTCAATACTTAGCACCACATATAAATAAATGAATAAAACTTTACATCTATCAACATGGAAAAAAATGTTTTTTTGTTGTTGTTTTTAAATCTATGAAACAGTCACAAATGATTTCTGTGCAGGCTGGGTACCTAAGTGCTACTAGGGACAGAATGGAGTTCAGCTGATCCAGTAATGCAGCTGCCTTTCCAGGACAGCAGGGGGAGGTTTCAGAGGGAGGAGGAGCCCCTACCCACTGTCTGGTTTGCCCCTTCCTGGATGTCCCCGTTGGTTCTTTGGACCAGACACTGGCCCTGGCCCCTCTTCCGAGCTAGGCAGGCTGTGAATGAGGGAAACAGTGCCTGGAGCTACCAGAGGGCAAATGCCCAGATTGGCTGCTGTGTGCTCTCTGAGCAGGGACAGTTACCAGGTCTCTGTCCTGAAAGAGAGTGGCTTCTCCACTCTGAGGCCACCAGCATCTCCTCAGTGGTGCCCTGCTTGGGTCCTGGGCTTGTCCGTTCATGCTGCCTGGTTACTCATGTAGTTTTGGGTTCAAGTTCCAGCTCTATCAGTCATTTACTAGCATGTGAGGACAGCTTGCCCTGCTGAGCCTCAGTGTCCTCTTCTCTAGAATGAGGGTGTTAATCCTACTCACTTTGTAGCAATTCTAGAAGGATTTGGAGACAAAGCCCAAGCACAGAGCTCAGCATAGTGCCTGACAGCTAGTGACAGGTAGGACCTGATCAAGCACTGTGCTGGTGCTGGTGCTGGACCTGATCAGGCACTGTGCTGGTGCTGGTGCTGGACAAGGTGGGATATGTTCATAGGGGGCCAAGACTCATCTTTTAGGTTCCTGGAGGAACCAGAAAGGCAAGGATTCCTTTGCAGACCTGGATTGTTAATCTTATCAGAACCTCAATTAACATTTCTGTAAAATAGGGATAAGGGTAGGAGCTGCATCATATGGTCAGGGTTCAGTTACATAACGCATGCATACTGCAGGTGCTTATCAAGTGTCAGATTTTGTGATTTTCTTGTCTGGCTCTGGCAAAAACCTTCCCGTTGTCTCAAGTTTTCAGAAGGCTAAGAGCCTAGAGAAGTGAAGGACAAGTCACACAGTGATAAGTGATTGAGCAAGGCCTATCCAGGGGAACTTGGGCTGTGCCATCAGCTCCTTGGGGGTCAGATGAAGAATCATTGAGTGCAGATAATAAGGTTCAGGCTAGGACAACTGCCTTGAGCACTGCCATCAGCCAATAACAGCACATAGGGCTCCTAAACCCTGGTCTAGTGCTCATGTGTCCACTGACTCAGCCTTCCTGCCAATGGTCACCTGCCCTGCCTGGGAAGAGGCATCTGCCCTGGTCTTGAGCTCTAGTGGGAGCAACTAATGGGAGGAGGGACAGTGAAGTTAGTTAATTGTATTACACCACTAGTATGTTCTGTGTTATACCACAGGGTTCTTTTAAGCCTCATAAACCCTTAGTCCATTTTTGCTGTTATAACAGAATACCTTACCCTAGGTTATCTATCATCTATCTATCTATCTATCTATCTATCTATCTATCTATCTATCTATATCTATTGCAGTGCTAGGGATTGAATCCAGGGCCTTGTGCATGCTAAGCAAGCAATCTATACTGAGATACATCCCCAGCTTGTCAATAGAAAAATTTCTTTGCAGAACTAGGGGTGAAATCTAGTGGCACTCTACCACTGAGCTACATCTTTATTTTTTCATTTTGAGACATTAACTTGTCTCACTAAGTTACTTGAGGGTCGAGGTTGCTGAGATTGGCCTTGATCCTCCTGCCTCAGTCTCCCGAGTGGCTGGGATTACAGATGTGCATCACTGTGCCTAAGGAAATTTCCTTTCTCACAGTTCTGGAGGCTGGAAAGGGAAATATTAAGGCACCAGTGGGGTCAGTGTCTGACAAGGGCTGCTCTCTGCTTGCAGTATGGCTCCTTGTTACTGCATCCTCACATTGTAGAAGGCAGATCAAAAGGGCCTTGATAGCTTCCTCCAGCCCTTTTATAAGACACTAATGCCATCTAAAGGGGCAGAGCCTTCATGGCCTCATCACCTTCTAAAAGTCATATCTCTTAATACTGCTGCATTGAAGATTATAAGTTCAGCATGAATTTTGGAGGGGACGCAAACTTTCCAACTCTAGTATCCCCTAAAGCATATGTCAGGTGTCATCAGCCCTGTTTTACACAGGATAAATAAACAGACCTGTGGTCACACAGCCTGGAAACACTAGGGTCAGGATTCTAACTTAGGTCAGTGGGGCTGGGTTGGTGGGAGGAGGCCTGGGAGGAAGGAAGTCCTTGGAAGGAGTCAGAGGGCATGGCAGGCCCACAGACTGCCCTCAGAGTCAGACCTTTGTGTTACAGAAACTAAAAGAGGAAAAGCAAAGGAGGAAGAATGGGGGAAGCTTCCCCATTGTGGTTGAGTGTAGTTTCCATAACCTCTTGCTCCTGACCACTTCAATGTCTGCTACCAAACTTTGAACTGATAGCACCTGCTTCCTCCGAGTTGCCAGAGCCCATCTGTGCCACACAGCAGACCCGACATATCCTGGATCAATGCCTCTCCATCTCAGGGGCTCTCATGGTGCGTAAGTACCCCAGCTCCTTTGTCTGTCAGCTGGGATAACTGTGAAATTCTTGTTCCTTCCTATTTCCCAGGTTTCCTCTGAGAGATCTGGCCCCCATTGCCCACAATGACAAGCTGCCTTCCCCCTGTATCATTGACCTTCCCTCATCCTCATTTTCCCACTCTTCTACTCATGCTCCTGAGATACTCACCTCATAATCTGCTGTAATAATCTAAATCAGTAGCTCTCATTCAGGGTTGTTTTTTTGGGGGGGGGTTTGTTTTGCCCCCAGTACTGAGAATTGAACCCTTGAACCCAGGGGTGGTTTTTTTGTTTGTTTGTTTTGCGGTGCTGGGGATTGAACCCAGGGCTTTGTGCTTGTGAGGCAAGCACTCTACCAACTGAGCTATATCCCCAGCCCCTTTTCTTACTTTTGAGAGAGGGTCTTGGTAAATTGTCCAGGCTGCTCGGGAACTTGTGCTTCTCCTGCATCACCCTCCCAAGTAACTGGGATTACAGGTGTGTACCACTGCACTTGACAACCAGGGGTGGTTTTGTCCCCTAGGGACATTTACCAAGATATGGAGACATTTTCGATTGCCACAATGGAAGAAGAGTGAAGATGCTACTAACTTATAGTGACTAGAGGCCAAGGACGGCGCTGAACATTTTACAATGAACAGGACAAAGAATTATCTAGCCCCCGAGGTTAAAAATTAATTCCCTAAGCAGGCTGTGGTGTTGCACTGCTGTAATCCCAGGGACTTGCAAGGCTGAGGCAGGAGGATGGCAAGTTGGAGGCCAGCCTCAGCAATTTAGCAAGGCCCTAAGCAATTTAGACCTTGTCTCAAAATAAAAAAATGAAACAAAATAAAAAAGGGATGTGGCTCTGTGGTTAAGCATCCCTGGGTTTGATCCCTTGCACGCACATGTGCACACACACACACACAAATCCATTACCATTAAGAGACTTGAGGGGCTCCTTTCCAATGATAACCCTCTAGCATCCTGACCTGACAGGAATGGCCAGCAGAGCCTGGGTGTGGAAAAACAGTATGGGTGAGGAGCTAAACCCTGGATGGGGTCTCAAGTCTTTTGCCGGTCTCTACCTCTTCCTCTTCCAACTCCCATTTATTTCATGTAGTTTGGCTGCTGTCTCTACCTCACAATGACATCAAGAACAAGAATGGATGTGAAAGACTGGCTTGACCAATTAGAAAACCCCTTCCCCAGACCACAGTGATTGGTTCAAGGCTAGCATGTGATGTAAAATAAGCCAATTAGAATTTTTTCTGGGACTCTTCTGCCAGAGACTTTCTACTAGGGCCAGCAGGCTGGCAGGGCATAAACCTGGGCATCCAAAAGACATCTTGGTTATCATCTAGGGAACAATGTCTGTCCTGATTGATAAAAGCTGAGAGGGTGGAGTCCTGAGGACAACTGATGGGTTCTGTGACATGAGTCAGAATCTTCCCTTTTTTGGAATTGCTTTTCGGTCTTGACTAATAGGGGCTGGTCTCCCCTACTGGGCTGGGAATTTCCTGGGCTTTTATCTCATCTTCAAGTACCACACCCACCCTCCTCCCCTTCAAGAGCCTGGAAGCCTGAGCCAGACAAACACAGGGTCACCCAACTGCTCATTTATGAATTTAAACTACTCACTGAATATCTGGCTCATGGAAAACACCTACTCTGGTCTCTGCTCATCATCCTGATGAAGGAACTGTGGCTGGGAAAGAACCATCTCCATCTTGGTGGAATCCCTGGGATGGGACAGGGGTTTGCTTAGGCTCCTTTGAGAGACTATGGAGGGCTCCTGAGGGATTCACACAATTCCTGAAGCCTATGAGCATGGTAGTGCACACCTGTACTCCCAGAGACTCAGGAGGTGGAGGCAGGAGGATCACAAGTTCAAGGTCAGCCTGGGCAACTTAGTGAGACCCTCTCTCAAAATAAAAAGGGCTAGGGGTGTGGCTCAGTGATAGAAGGCCTCTGGGCTCCAATCCTAGCAGCACACATACACATAATAGTAATAATAATAATAAAGATAACAACAACAGAACTCCTAAAGTCCACACCTGCTTACCCTAATTTTTTCATGGTTTTTTGTTTGTTTGTTTGTTTGTTTGTTTAAGGCAGTTGTCTATGAAGTTTGATATGGGCTTGAATCCTGAATGTGAAGTAAATCCTTCCTCTCCCTGAGCCTCAGTCTCCTCATCTGCAATGGACCAGTCCCAAGGGTGGTTATCTTTGGGGTGAAAATTAAAGGAGGTGGGGGCTGGGGATATAGCTCAGTTGGTAGAGTACCTGCTTCACAAGCACCAAGGCCCTGGGTTCAATCCCCAGCACCGCAAAAAAAAAAATATCACCAAAAAAAAATTAAAGGAGGGGGCCCAGGCACAACACTTAATGTTTGGAATTTGGCAAATAGTCAATACACTTCGGGAATGATATTCTGAAAATATTTTCTGTTTGAAGAGTAAATAAAGAGGAGCCGCCTTGGGCCATCCCTCCCATTTTAAACTAGCAGGGTAAGGAATCCTCTCTGTGGCTGGCTGTCAGGAGGGTGTGGAGGCTGAATACTCCCAAAGGGACCTCCCTCTGGCAGGTCTGTTGGTGCAGAATGGCCCAGGGCCTGGTGTTTGCTAGTCTCCCCCCACCCCACCCCCATGCCCCCACCCCCGTCACACCCAACCCATCGCCCCTGTGAGTCAGACCCACTCCTTAAGCCACAGCAAACTCCACAAGTCACTTCCTGGCTGCCCGAAACACAGGCCTAGCATCCGCATCCAGGAACTGGCCCCTTATCACTGTCAGGCCTGATAAGAAGGGCAGGAGAGTCTGAGTCAGCCAGGAGTAGCTGTTTCAGGACTCTCCCTGGACCTGGGCCTGCTCCCAGCCAACCCTGGGGCTGAGCCTCTCCCCTGCCCTAGCTGCCCCAGGGTAACTCTGTCCTGTGTTTCCACCATTCAGTCCT
>JAJEJO010003113.1:243552-257186 GCA_020662805.1 Glaucomys volans
CAGGAGGATTACAAGTTTGAGGCCAGCCTCAGAAATTTAGCAAGACCCTGTCTCAAAAAATAAAAAGGGCTGGTGATGTAGCTAAGTGGTAAGAGGGGGTTCCATCCCCAGTACTGCAAAACAAACAAACAAAACCTGGATGTATCTTGCTGATAGATGAAATGTAGAGTGTAATTGGTAGGCTCCTTCATGGTAGTACCTAAAATAATGTTATGCATTTTAATAAATGGCATCTTAGATTTAAGAAATGTGGTTTAGAATTGATACATATTATATTCCACAAAGTTTAGACACAGAGGTATACAGAATAAACTTCCCAAATTCCATACTCCTGAGAATACCACCATCCTATGAACAGCACATTTGGTGTGAAAGTGTGCATTTCTGTTTTTGTTCCCTTTAATTGCCCAGCAAATCTCAGACCAGTCACCCACACCTCCTCCAGTTCATGAGAGCCACATTAATGCTCAGCTAAGGACAGCAACACATTACAAATTTGGATTTCATGACCAACACCTTTCCCACCCTCAGGCCTTGTCCTAAGCACCTCCCCTTGCTGTCCAGGCCTGTCTGGAGCCTTAGAGCTGTGCCCTGTGCCGACCAGAAGGTATGGGGCTGAGGAAGTCAATGATTGAGCCTTTAAAAAACACATGCAGTGCAGTTTGTAGTTTTACTACTTGCAAGTGACAAAAATCAGGGAGGTATAGGGCCAGGATTTGAAAAGCTGGAAAGCAGAAAATGAGAAAGGTGTGTCCTACATAAGGACTTTTTTTTTTTTTTTTTTTTAGTAAGTCAGGATACAATTTGCAGAATCACCAGGAGCCTTCATGCTCAGCTCCATGTCAACTTAACCAAACAGGGAAGAAGGCATTCCTTTGGCCCACAGGACACAAATGGTTTCATAAGCCTGTGCTGCCTCTGATGAAAAGGTAGTGGTTGTCTGGAACACTGTCGTGGGAAGGATTCTAATAATCACAATTTTCAGAAGAGAAAGGGGTAAAGGACTTGTCCAAGGTCACTTGAGTATTGATCACCAGAAACAACCTGGAGTGCAGTCTAGTCTACAGGCAGGCAAAACTAGGGCTCTTACCACTGTGGCCTCTCTGCCCTGCTCCCATCAGCTATATACAAAATCTCCTTTGCCCTGCAACTCCCTCTGTGGCCTTATGTGGGTCACAACTTCAACAGATGCCTGAAAATGAGAGGGAAGGGGAAGCGGGTGTGGATGCACCAGCCTGGGAGACCACACTGGCTATGAATGAGACATCTGTTTGCCTGCCCCTTGTGTCTGGAATTTTGTATGAAAACAATGAACTGGAAGGAGGTGAAAGCATGTTCCCAAAAGCAAGGCCACCACATGCCTGCTCTCTTGCTTATAAAGACCTGCTTTGTTTTGGAGCAAAGTAAAGGAGAAACTGGGGACTGTGCTGAGGATTGGGGAAGTTCAGGTGCTTGGGGTTGACATGCCAATGCCCAGGAGGAAGCAGCTATGAGAAAAATCAAGGACCCAGCCAGAATCCGAGGTTTCAGACTCCTAATCATCTTCATAACCACACTAATATAATGTTTTCCAGTTTGCAAAATGCTTTCTCAGACATTTTCTCAACAAAGTGAGGCTTAGGGAGAGACAAAGAGTACAGATTCATGCAGCTTTCTATCTTGCTGTCTGGGTGACTGTGGTGTGCCAGGCACTGTGGGGGCCCCCCTTTGTTCATCTCTGCCCCTGTCCATGGGAGTCTGACAGACTAGGCGGGAGTCCTGGTTTCTCCGCCTGCTGTCATTGAGACTTGCATGAATCAATCAACCATTGCTTCAGCTACGAAAGAGAGAATGACAGTGGCTGCCGGGCAGGATGACTGTGAGGATTAAACAAGCTCCTGAGCTGAGAGGCCTGGCTATGACAAGAACTTTTTAGCTGTTATGACCAGGGATAGTGTGATCTAGCCTGGAAACTTGAGTATGGTTGCCTGGATATAAGTTCCATCTAAAAAACAGGGTGTAAGCCGGGCGCGGTGGCGCACACCTGTAATCCAAGTGACTTGGGAGGCTGAGTCAGGAGGATCGTGAGTTCAAAGCCAGCCTCAGCAACTTAGCGAGGCCCTAAGCAACTCAGTGAGACCCTGTCTCTAAATAAAATACAAAATAGGGCTGGGGATGTGGCTCAGTGGCTGAGTGTCCCTGAGTTCAATCCCTGGTTCAAAAAAAAAAAAAAAAAAAAAAGGGTGTGGTGGCAGGGAGCTGCATCATGTCAGGTAGGCTGTGGATCAAGTGATACTTGGGTGGGGAGGGGCTCACAGGGCTGGGGCACTGGTTGAGTCCAAGGAGCTGGACAACTTTCCACTTCAACTATGCTGCACAAGTACTGAGCTCTAAGGAGGGTAAGGTTATATCACTGTCTTCTTCAGCCCTCCCCTGGGTCCCTATCTCAACTCAGAGGAATAGCTATAATCCTTACAAGAGCCTATAGGGCCCTAAAAATTTGGTTCCCTTTACCTCCCTGATGTCTGCTCCTGATGCCTTCTTCCTCACTTAATTCTGCCATGACCACAGTGGCCTTTTCCATTGTCCTTAAACACACCAGGAATTCTCTTGTCTCAGGGTCCTGGCATATGCTATTCCCACTTTCGGATGTTTTCCCCCAACAATATTCACACAGCTCCCTCGTCTTCTTTAGACTTCTGCTCAAACACCACCTTTTCAAAGGTGCTGTGACCACTTAATATAAAATAGCAATCTGCTGATTGCCATACCATGTTGAAGTTTCCTCAGAGTACTTATGAGCCCATGATATGCTTTATAACATAAACAAGTTTGTTATTTCTCTCTCCATACAATTTTGCAGGAGATCAAACCCAGGAGTGATTTACCACTGAGCTACATCCCCAGACCTTTTTAAAATTTGAGACAGGGTTGAGTTGTAGAGGCTGGCCCCAAATTTCTAATCCTCCTGCCTCAGTCTCCTTAGAAGAAACTGGGATTACTAGAATGTGTCACCATGCCTGACTTCTATAAATTTAAGTTCACGAGGGCAAGGATTTAAAAAAAAAAAAAAAAAAAAAAGCCAGGCGCAGTGGTGCATGCCTGTAATCTCCGCACTTGGGAGGCTGAGGCAGGAGGATCGCGAGTTCAAAGCCAGCCTCAGCAACTTAGCGAGGCCCTAAGCAACTCAGTGAGACCCTGTCTCTAAATAAAATACAAAATAGGGCTGGGGATGTGGCTCAGTGGTGGAGTGCCCCTGGATTCAATCCCCAGTACCCCCCCCCAAAAAAAAGTGTGTGTGTGTGTGTGTGTGTGTGTGTGTGTGTATTAGTTGTAGGTGGATACAATACCTTTATTTTTATGTGGTGCTGAGGACCAAACCCAAGGCCTCTCAGGTACTAGGCAGGCACTCTACCATGAGCCACAACCCCCAGCCCTGGATTTTTTTGGTTAAATGCCAGATTTTAGTACTATGTCTGGCAGGAAGTGGGTGATCAAAAAAATGTGTTGAGCCAGGCATAGTGGTACATTCCTGTAATTGCAGCCACTCAGAAGGTTGAGGCAGAAGGATCACAAGTTCAAGGTCAGGCTGGGCAATTTAGCAAGACTCTGTTTCAAAACCAAAAACAGGACCAGGGATGTAGCTTAGTGGAGAGTGCCCTGAGTTCAATACTTAGTACTGAAAACAAAAAACAAAAATGGTTGAATGAATAAACAATAGTTAAGAGAAAATAGTAGGCTGCCACAATGGTTTAGCATGAGTCCTTTTTTTGTCATCTAGAACTAACATTTGTTTGCAATTGCTTGGTGCCAGGCATTGGACTAAACCCTTGACATGCATTAGCTTATTTAATCAGGCACTATTGTTATCCCATTTTATACATGAGGAAACTGAGTCTTAGAAAACTTAGTTCCCATGCTGGGGTTGTACCTCAGTGGTGGAGCGTTTGCCTAGCACAAGTGAGGCACTGGTTTCGATCCTTAGCACCACATAAAAATAAATACAATAAAGGTATTGTGTCCATCTACAACTAAATATATATATATGTACATATATATATATTTATATATATAGTATATAAACTTAGTTCCCATTGGGTGCAGTGGTGCATGTCTGAAATCCCAGTGGCTCTGGAGACTGAGACAAAAGGATTGCAAGTTTGATGAGGCCAGCCTCAGCACCTTAGTGTGGTCCTATGCAAATTAGTGAGATTCTGCTCAAAATAAAATAAAAAATAAAAAGGGCTCGGGATGTGGCTCAGTGGTTGAGTGCCCCTGGGTTCAATTTCTGGTACAAACAAACAAAACAAAACAAAACAAAATTTAAAAAAGAAAAAAAAGGGACCCTAATGAGAGCAGCTGCCCATGATGCTTCTGGGTGCCCTTGAAGTCTGGTCTTCGGGAACTTGGTTAAAAGCTGGAAAATTTTGGGACCCCTGCCTCAGATAATGGCAGAGAGACCACTTTTAGGTGTGATGTTAGGATTGCAACTGTAACCTCAGGCAGCAAGGGTGGAGGTGGAACAGGAAGCTTCTTCCAAAAGTTCAACAGTATCACTTCTTTCCCTTCTGGATTCTGCTGTTGCTTCAAAAATGATTCAAAGTCTGTCATTGGCTGGCTTAATTGATGCTACCTTCCCTGAACTACGCGTTTGGCTCTGAAGCCAAGGCTTGCATTTCATCCAGAAACAACAGGCAGCCTTTTCCACAGATACCCAGCTCTATACTTCTGGGTTTCTGTCCAGCCAAGGTCTAGTTAGGAAGAAAGGAATTCTGTGACAACTTTTTGACTAATTACTTCAGATACATAAGATTCCCTCCCCCACATTTTGATTGCCAGTAAACACCATATTAGGGCAAGAAACCTGAACTCCTGGTAAGTGAAAACAGAAGAGAAGCCTTTGTTCTTAGGGAATACACACTAAAGTCTATAGGGGCAAAGGTAAACAGCTCAGAAAAAATAATTGTGTGTGTGTGTGTGTGTGTGTGTGTGTGTGTGTTTACACATATATAAGGATAAAGCAAATGGGGTAAATGTAAACAGTTGGTAAATCTGGATGAAGGGTAAATGTGAGTTACTTGTGTTATTGCAACTTCTCTGTAAATATAAAGTCATATCAAAATAAAAAGTTACAAAGAAGAGGAAGTCTATCTGCACTGAATTAGCTAAGGTGCTCAGTTTGGTGCTCAGAGAAGTTGAGCAAAGGATTTCGTTCCCTTTCTTGTGCTAAATCAATGCAGGAACTGGAAAAATTGTGATCACCTCACTCTTCTTCCTATGGCTCATTCTAGACCCTTTTAAGCTTCCTGGTATGGAAACCATCCTGCTCAGAAGAGAATGGAATCAGAATAATGTAATAAATGCCCAAAACTACAGAACTGAATCTTTGCAAGGGACTGCAGGAGATAACACACAAGGAGAGCCAGGCGGGGTGGCGCATGCCTGTAATCCCAGCGACTTGGAAGGCTGGCAGGACTGCAAGTTCAAGGTCAACCTCAGCAAATTAGGAAGGCCCTAAGCAACTTAGTGAGATTCTGTCTCAAAATAAAAAGCACCCCTGGGTTCAATTCCCAGTACCCCCCCAAAAGCGAACAAACAAACCCAAAAAACAAAACAGAAGGGGAAACTTGAGGGTCAAAATTTCTTGATTTTCTCTATGTACCTCCCAGGCACAGGGTGGCTCAGGTGAGTACACAGTCCTGACATTTAGTTAAATAGAGAAAGAAACCACACCACAGGATTCCTGCAGTGGAAAGTGTTCAGGGTGAGGAGGGTTACCAAATGTCCTCCAGGGACTGAAAGTAGGAGAGTGCTTTGGCAATTTTTGATGGAAATTGGGAGGGAGACAGAGGGACAGAAACAGAAATGCCCTGTGGTTTCATGATTGATTCTGCTAATGCCAGCTCCTTACAACCAAGATTCTGTATCCTCCCCTACAGTGGGGTAGCCTTCACATTTTGAGGGTGCATACCCAGACAGCTCCCTTTCACCTCAACAACTTCTCCCACCTGAAGCTTCCCCTTTCCTGCGTCTTCTCTAAATCCTGCTCTCCCTGTAGGCCTAGCTCTAGTCTGCATAAAACCATTCTTTCACACCTGACAGGTTCCCACCTTCCTCTTGCAAGGTCTTCCTCTTACAGCCCCAATAAGCCCAAGGCTAGTCTCCAAAGTCACTCCTTTCTCAGGTTGATCCCTGGGGAGAACAATTGATTCTGAGTCAATGTGAACCATCAATATAACTTGGATGTTCAAACATTTAATGCTCCTTCAGGATGTACAGATGTGAAAGTTTTTTGAACTGATCAAATCCCACTGCACTCTTAGCAGTTCAGATCCTTTAGGAAGCTGTTCTTAAAAACTCTGACAAAAGCTGGGCGCGGTGGCGCACGCCTGTAATCCCAGCACTTGGGAGGCTGAGGCAGGAAGATCACGAGTTCAAAGCCAGCCTCAGCAACTTAGCGAGGCCCTAAGCAACTCAGTGAGACCCTGTCTCTAAATAAAATACAAAATAGGGCTGGGGATGTGGCTCAGTGGTGGAGTGTCCCTGGGTTCAATCCCCAGTACCAACAAAACAAAACAAAACAAAACAAAACAAAACAAAACAAAACAAAACAAAACAAAAAAAACCCTAACAAAATACTTGGCACTCAACATCGAGGACAACCTTGCCACATGACAGGGAGCAGGAGAGCCAAGCTCAGTTGGACCCTGTACCAGCTTAGAGAGGTGTATTCCAGTAATTGAAGAGGATCATAAATGCAATTGAGTTTTGGGTGGTAGAGAGCAGAACTAGGACCATTGCAGCTGAGATACAAGAAGACAGAACTCTAGTGGAAAGAAACAGTTTACACTATGAAATGCTGTCACATGTTGTGCGCTCCTTGTTGCAAAAGGAAGTGAGATGAAAGTGAGGCAGTTGCATAATGATTTGTTTTAGCCAGGGCTGGGGTTGTAGTTCAAAGATAGAGAGCTTACCTAGCATGCTCAAGGCCCGGGTTCAAACCTCAGTATGGGCACCAAAACAAAACAAAACAAAACAAAAACTTTAGCCAATCAAAAGCACGCAAATATCCAGTTATCAGTGCAGTCTCTAGAGGTCCAGAGTGACCTGAGAAAAACAGGGGTACTGTGCTGAGGTTTTCATAAAGTTAGTGTATTTTTTATTGGTTTGTTGGGCTGGCACTAGGGTTCAAACTCAGAAGTTCATGAAAACTAAGCTTTTTGGTTTGGTCAAAATTCATTTGGCAGAAAACCCCAACTTGAATTGACATATGGTAATTTATAGCTTTTACTTATTCCACGTAGTTGAATATTCATATGGTTCACTGTAGAAATTTTGCATTTTATTATGGAGTACCATATTACCATTTATTTTTTCTGGTGCTGGGAATTGAGCCCTCTAGGTAAGAGCTCTACCACTGAACTACATTCCTAGCCCCATTGTACTAACTTTCAAAAATATAAATAACTAAAAATAAATAAATAAATAAAAATAACTTTCTGGGCTGGGGCTGTAGCTCAGTGGTAGAGCACTTGCCTAGGATGGGTGAGGCACTGGGTTCAATCCTCATCACCACATAAAAAATAAATAAAATAAAGTCATTTGTATCTAATTACAACTAAAAAATAAAATAAATTTCAATTACAAAATACATCTGGCCTTCAGGGTTTCATAAGGAACAGTGGACTAGGCTACATGAGGTACATCATATTTTCTAGGAGTTATAATAGCCTTTCTTTGACAAGTTAATAATATCTGTGTCTTGCTTTTTGTTTTTTAGACAACAGGATTGAACCCAGTGCCTCACACATACAAGGCAAGTAATCTACCACTGAGCTACATTAAAAAACTTTTGAGTCAGGGTCTCATTAAGTTGCCCAGGCTGACCTTGAATTTGTGATCTTCCTGCCTCAGTCTCCCAAATAACTGGGATTACAAGTGTGTGCTACTATGCCCAGCTCCAATTTATTTAAAAAAAAAAAATAGATTTGGGGATGTAGTTCAAGTAGTACACATGCCTAGCAGTTTCAATTACCAGTACTGCTAAATAAATATTTAAATAAACAAACAAACATCTATTTCAGTGACAAGCTGATGTCTCCTCCCTATTTGTCCTTCAGCCCACTAAATTTCATTCCCCTCTACCACTATTCCATAAGCAGATTTGGGAAGCTGGTAATGATACAGCTACTAATTATATTTTCTCTGGACAAAGTAGAGTGTTTTTTGTTTTTCATTCAATATTGTTTCAACTTTATTGGAGTTGATGCATATAAACCCAATTCATTAACTGCTATATAATGACCCATTACATAATGCAACTCATGTTTCCCTACTGAACATTTTAAGGTTTGTGTGTGTGTTCTACTAGGGATCAAACTCAGGGGTACTTTTTTTTTTTTTTCCCCAAATCCACTGATCCATTTAAAAACTTTCTATTTTGAGACAGGTTGGCCTTGAATTTGCTATCCTTCTGCCCTCAAGTCTTCTGAGTCACTGAGATTACAGGCATGCTCTCAATTGTGCCCAGTAAATTTTTACTTTTTTTTTTTTTTGGTGGTATTGGGGATTGAACCCAGGGCCTCACACATGCTAGGCAAGCACTCTAGCACTGAGCTACATCCCCAGCCCTATACATAAATTTTGCTATCACAAAGAATGTTTCAGTGAATGGGAATCTTTGTTTCCTGATGCATGTTTCTTTCTTTAATAGGTATAACTAGTAGAGAAGCTGCTCAAAGTACTATGCATTTTCAATGTTATATTTTTCAACTGTGTAAAGTATTTGGGGAAATTCCCTCCCTTATAATCAAGACCATAGGATCCAATAAATTCTACGTTCTCTGTCTTTCAGAATGGCACTTAGGGTTAGAGTCAAGTCTGAAGTTGATTTTGGATGATTTTAATTGGCCTAGTGACTATAAAGTTAAATGATGCCTTCAGGGTGCTGTTGCATTGGTCTAAAAATAAATTTTTGTGGAAGGTGTGGTTGAAGTATCAAGAGGAACACAGAAATGGGATTTCAGAGTTTACCAAATGATTGTATATGTTTTTGTGCTGTTTACTAACAATTTTCCCTAATTAACATTTACTTATATAGTTGAAAAGTATAGTTCATTTGCTTTCCTAAGTTGCTATATTGTTATAGTTCTACCCAAATGAGTAATTCCTATTTTTCTATACTTGGCTAAAAGTATATGACTGTCAATTTTTTCCATTGTGAAGGATAAGAAATATTTTAGTGATATTTAGTTTGTATTTCCCTGAATAATATTTGACATTTAATATTGAACATTTGGATTCCCCCCCCCCCGAACTTGCTAGTTCATATCTTTTGGAAGAGTTAGAGAAGAATTAGTACTAGTTCTTTATATGTTTCGTACAATTCAGGAGTTATGCCTTTAGGTCCAGGGTTTTCCTTTGATGGAAGACCCCCTCCTTCCCTCAGTATTGGGGATTGAACCGAGGGGTGCTCTATCACTGTGCTATATTCCTGGCCCTTTTTATTTTGAGCCAGGCTCTCATTAATTTGCTGAGGATGGCCTTAATCTTGTAATCCTCCTGCCTTGGCCTCCCCAAATCACTGGGAATACAGGTTTGTGCCACTGTGCCCGGTTGGGTTTTCTGCACAGATTAATCATAAGATCTAATATTATGTCTTCCTTTCCAACTCCTATGTTGCATTTCTTTCATCATACAGCTTTAGTTAGTTAAATGTCAAGGAGCTGGAGTGAGAATGGGTACCTATGACTAGTTCTTGGTCTTAATGAAAATGCTACTAAAGTCACCTCATTGAGTATGATGATTGCTGTACCTCTTTAAAAACAAAAACAGGGATGGTGGTATTGCCTTAATCCTACCTACCTGGGAGACTGAGGCAAGAGAATCACAAGCTCAAGGTCAGCCTGGGCAATTTAGGAACAATGTGTCTCAAAACAAAACTTAATCTTCAGTACCATATAAAAAAATGTCTTGTGTCCATACACAACTAAAAAAATATTCTAAAAAAATTTAAAAAGGCTTCAGATGTAGCTCAGTGGTAGAGTTCTTGCCTAGTATGTATGAGGACCTGGATTCAATCCCCTGTACCATAAAAACCAAAAGGAAATGATTGTGGGGCTGGGGATGTAGCTCAGCAGTCAAGTACATGCTTAGCATGCACAAGGCCCTGAATTCAATCCCTCGCAAAGGAAGGAAGAGAGGAGGGAAGAGGAGGAAGGTGGAGGGATTGTGGGAAATTTCAAACATGTATCAGGAGCTGAAAGTGTAGCTCAGTGGTAGATTGAGGGTTTAGCATGCATGAGGCCTGGCTTTGACCCTAGTACCCAAAAAGCCAGAACAAAACAAAACAAAATCCCACTACATATGAAAGAACAAATAGCATAATGAACCCCCATTTACTCTTTCCCAGTTTTGAGAAATGATGCTTTTTTTTTATCTACTCAGAATATAGTTTTTTGTTTTTGTTTTTTTTCCCCCATATATATATATATACTGGGGATTGAACCCAGGGGCACTCTACCACAGAGTTATATTCCCTATCTTTTTTGAGACAAGATCTTGTTAATTTGCCCAGATTGACCTCAAACTTGTGATTCTCGGGCTGGGGATATAGCTCAGTTGGTAGAGTGCTTGCCTCACATGCACAAGGCCCTGGGTTCAATCCCCAGTACCACAAAAAAAAAAAAAGAAAAAAAAAAAAAACAAAAAAAACTTGTGATCCCCCTGTGTCGCACCCTTGGTTTTTAGGCCTTATCATATATGTCCCCATGCCTAGCAAAAACAAAAAAAAAAAAAAAAAAAATTTTTTTTTTCCTGTGCTGGGGATGGAACCCAGAACTTTGTGTATACTCTACCACTGAACTGTATCCTCAATCATGGATTTTTTTTTTTTTAACATTTTTAAAATTTTAGATGAATACAATATCTTTTATTTTTTTGTGTGGCACAGACGATTGAACCCAGTGCCTCACAGGTGCAAGGCAAGCACTCTACCACTGAGCTACAGCCCCAGCTCTAAATGTGATTTTATTAGCCATATGAAGTGCTAGATTAGAATGCCAAATTTAAAACCTATACCAAATTTAGTTTGTAGAAGAAAAAAACTAATCAGTTATATACATGCTGTTTTCAAGAAAATTAAAATTTGGTTGAAAAAATTCAAAACTGGGCTGATGCTATATCTTACAACACTTGCTCAGTATGGGATAGGCCCTGGATTTGATTCCCAGCACCATAGGAAAAAAAAAAAAAAAAACCCACCAAAAAAACCCCCTAAGTAATTCTTTTAAGATTAGCTATGGAATGCAGAAAGGAGAGTGATAGGGGAGGCTAAATAAGCACAGGCTAATTATCCAGTAAGTTTTCAACCCAGAGCCAGGG
This sequence comes from Glaucomys volans, assembly GCA_020662805.1. Classification (NCBI taxonomy): domain Eukaryota; kingdom Metazoa; phylum Chordata; class Mammalia; order Rodentia; family Sciuridae; genus Glaucomys; species Glaucomys volans. The sequence goes on from JAJEJO010003113.1 coordinate 254,914, forward strand.
ATGGTGGCACACACTTGTAATCCCAGCGACTTGGGAGGCTGAGGCAGGGGGATTGTGAGTTCAAAGCAGCCTCAGCAATTTAGCAAGGCACTTAGCAACTCAGTGAGACCCTATCTTTAAATACAATACAAAAAAGGGCTGGGGGGATGTGGCTCAGTGGTTAAGCACCCTGGGTTCAATCCCTGGTACCAAAAAATTTTTCAACTCAGATCAAAATGGTATAACTATGCAAAAATTCTATGGATAGTGATGTAATTTATGGAAGGAATCTGGGATTAAAGAGAAAATAGTAGAGGTTTTCAGTGCTCTGGGAACTCTTCTTGTTTGCCTGCAGAAACTGCCATGAGGAAAGATTCTCAGCCCAGTGGGAAAGGATCCTATTTAAGATGGAAATGAATGCTATTCAAGTGTCATGCCTGCTTCGAATTTGTGTGGAATGAAATGATGGGACAACTAAATACACAACAATTTTGAATGAAAAAAAACTGAAGGATGCAATTTCACAGAGTAGAAATATGAATTTCTGCTAAATGAAGTCTGGCTACCAAATACACACTGGTCAGCTCAAAAGCAGAAAATGCAAGGATGAGGTGAACAGCAGCTGTGCACAGCAGGAGCATTAACCAAAAAAAGCTTCTCAACTTGCTCCCCCATCTCTTCCCTGGTCCCTTTGTCTATTTATTCTCAATATTCCTGTCTTTTTTTAAGGATTTACAGGCATTATCTCAGTGTCCTTGCATGATAGAGTAACAAATCATAGATATGGGCTGAAATATGGTAAATCTTTAGGAGGAAATATGTCACCGCATGATCTAATGAATGAGCATGCACTATAAAAACAACCAATATAAGATTGATGAACACATGCCTCCATTGCAAGGAAATTATTATCATATCCATCTAATTCATGCCCCAACCAATCAATGAGACTCCTTTCTTTTTCTTCTTTTGCAGTACTAGGGACTGAACCCAGGAGTATTTTACCACTGAACTACATCCATAGTCCTTTTTTTTTTTTTGCTACTGGGGATTGAACCCAGGGGCACTCGACCACTGAGCCACATCCCCAGCCCTGTTTTGTATTTATTTAGAGACAGGGTCTCGCTGAGTTGCTTAGGACCTTGCTAAGTTGCTGAGGTTGGCTTTGAACTCGCGATCCTCCTGACTCAGCCTCCCAAGTGCTGGGATTACAGGCGTGCACCACCGCACCCGGCCCATAGTCCTTTTTATTGAGATAGGTTCTTGCTAAGTTGCCCTGGCTGGCCTTGAACTTTCAATCCTCTTGCCTCAGCCTCCTGAGTTGCTGGGATTTCATGCTTTCACCACTATGCCTGGCAGAAGACTCCTTTCAAAGAGTCTGGCTAAACATTTTTCCACTGCTTAAAAAAAAAAAAAGAAAAATCCTTTACCAGTTGTCTGTTAGTTGCAAGGTAACAATTCAAACAATTTAAGATGGCAAAATCTAGGACAGTATTCCCAAAGCCTTAAAAATACTTCCTAATCACAGTGCCTGTTCTAAGAAAACTAATTTCAGATCTTAATGGTTTTCAAAGTCAAGTACTTCCAGAGAAACCAGCTCTCCTCCTTGGGCCATCTAGAAGTACAACTCACCTTTGGCTCTGCAGAAGGTTTCCTGGGCTTGGATGACAGGGTGGGTGAAGGTAAGAGAAAATGCACCCCTTCTCTATGGTTCCAGACCTCCTGTCTCTTCTGTTGCACTGTACTGTGTCAGCTTCCATGTCTGTATTTCCCCTCTACGCTAAAAGCTCTATGAAGATAGGGACTGAGCTTTGCCAGGATCCGGAACAGTGTCTTATATTAGACATTCGATAAGTGTTTGTTAAATGAATGATTATAAAGCACTTGAAACCTGGAGACACAACGTAGAATAACAGAAAAAGAAATGAAGATCTTGGTTTTCTATTTATAAATAAACTACTAGTATGATTCCAAGTCAAAACTCACTGGATCAGTCAGGCATGGTGGTGCACGCCTATAACCCCAGCACTTGGGAGGCTGAGGCAGGAGGATTGTGAGTTCAAAGCCAGCCTCAGCAACTTCTTTTTTTTTTTTTTGGCCGTGCTGGGGATTGAACTCTGGGCCTTGTGCTTGCAAGGCAAGCACTCTGCCAACTGAGCTATATCTCCAGCCCACGCCTCAGCAACTTAGCAAGGCCCTAAGCAACTCAGTGAGACCCTGTCTCTAAATAAAATACAAAATAGGGCTGGGGATGTGGCTCAGTGGTGGAGTGCCCCTGGGTTCAATCCCCAGTA
>JAJEJO010003113.1:257286-323752 GCA_020662805.1 Glaucomys volans
AAAAAAAAAGCCTAGAATTCAATCTCCAGTACAAAAAAGAAGAAAATGCAGCCTTGTTCCAAAAAAATTCACTACTGGGCACAGTGGCACAAACCTATAATCCCAGCAACTCAGGAGAATCACAAGTCCAAGGCCAGCCTAGGAACTTAGTTCCAAAAAAGTGGGGAGGGGAAGCAAATTCATACTGTATTAAGTAAAAGAAACATGACTGATGTAGAATAGCCTGGGTTGTATAAAGGAAAAAAATGTAGACATGCAGGATATGTTTATAGGAGGAACGCTTGAAAAGATGTATACTCAGACAATAGTAGTGGTTGTCTTTGAATGATTGTGTGTTAGCATCCATCCCATTAATGATGTCCAATTTATTTTTAGTAGTAAATACACGTTGGTTTTGCTTTAAATTGCAAAAATTGATTTTTTTTTTTTTTTTTGTTCTGGGGGATGAACCCAGGGGCCCCCCGACCACTGAGCCACATCCCCAGCCCTATTTTGTGTTTTATTTAGAGACAGGGTCTCACTGAGTTGCTTAGGGCCTTGCTAAGTTGCTGAGGCTGGCTTTGAACTCATGATCCTCCTGCCTCAGCCTCCCAAGTGCTGGGATTACAGGAGTGCCACCGTGCCCGGCTGAATTCTGGGCTTTGTATAAGCTAGGCAAGCACTCTACCAGCTATATCCCCACTCCTTTTTATTGAGAGAGGGTCTTGCTTAGATTGGCCTTGAATTTGTGATCCTTCTGTTTCAGCCTCCTGAGTTACTGGGATTATAAATGTGCCCACCATGCCTGGCACTAAAGCTGCATATTTTTTTGGGTGTGGCGGGGTATTGAGGATTGAACCCACGGCACTTTTATCACTGAGCCACATCCCCAGCCCTTTTTATTTTTTGAGACAGGGTCTCACTAATTTACTTAGGGCCTTGCTAAGTTGCTGAGGCTGGCCTTAAATTTGTGATCCTCCTGCCACAGTCTCTTGAGCTGCTGGGATTACAGTCGTGTACTACTAAGGCCTGGTTTAAAGCTGCATTTTTTAACTAAGTTGATTTACATGTAGGTTTTTCTCTTTGGTAGCAGATTCCCATCCTTTTGATTGTAGATATATAATCAAAGGAAAAAAACAAAAGTCACTGGGGCTCAAGTCTAGTGATTAAAACGAGAGATCAAACTATGCAATACAATTTTGACTATACAGCAATGTGAGTGGTTTTCACATGTGACTCAAAATGGCTCTGAACGATGGAGTACGAATTCCAAACTGTAATGGGCAACTGGTTCATTACCAAGCTAAGTATATTATTTCCGAAAAAGATAACAATGAAGGGGAAAAACTAAGTCAGGTGATAATGCCTTCTTGGGATTTATAATGTTGCAATTATATCTCATTCCCACACAAAAATTCTGAACAGGTGAGTCAATCAATTCATTTAAAATAGTTATACTGGTTAACCTAAAACTTTAATATTTGCAGTAATTTTTCAGTATCACATTCTCATAAACACTTATTTTATCACTTGAATGGTACTTCACATACATTATCTTTTTAATTTTCACACTACCACCATAAATATAAGTATTATTTTGCCCATTTTATAGATGAGGAAATGGAGACTCAGAGAAGACAAGTGATTTGCCCAAGGTAACAAAGCCACTAAAAGGCAGAGCTGTACGGTAAGATGTCAGTATAGATCTGTTTAGCTTTAAATACCATGTTGTTTTCATTTTCTGACCCTGTCATATAGCACCTTTGAATAATTCTTAAGTGTATCATTATAAGGTAGTTTGATTCTTAATTGCTGTGCTTAAAATTTCTTAATGACTATCACTATGGGGGAATAATCCTACTCTTTATTTAACCTAGAAGTAAACTGAACAAAACTGAAGGTATTGCTTATGAATAGGCTCATTCATGTTCTTGAGGAAAAAAACTGGAAGTAACTATAAAAACCCATTTATTCAATTTGAATAAAGTAAATATTGATACTAAACCTTATAGTTAATGAGACTTGTCTGGCAAGTGAGTCACATTTTAACAATAACCATATTAAAAGGGAAAAAAATTAGAATAGTAAGTTAAATAAAAGTTTAATAAAAACTGGAGGAAATAGCTCTGTGTTTCTTTTAAACCCTGAATAACACCAAACATATGTTATGTTTGACTAAAGAGTCATTCCAAGCAAGATTATTAACAACTGAATAGTAGAATCAGCACTAAAAATTTCAATGATGTCCAACTCAAACATGCATAGGGAGAGTAAAGTTATTTTATTAAATCATGCACATCACGTGTGTTAGTGCAAATAGTTTAATCTGTACTCCAGAAATTCTATTGTACTTTTATCTTTACAAAATAGATTTCAAACAATTATTTACTTTAAAAAATGTAATTCTGAAGTTAAGCATTTCAGAACAATATTTGCAATAACCTATATACAAGAGGTACTGGGTACCACTGGCATATTAGCATTCTGTGGTGGAGTGGCTTCCTGCAACAGAAAAATGATGAAATGAACTATATGACAGTATTTTCTACAAGTCTTTGTGACTAATTCCTCCATAAATCTAGTGATCCTCCCAACAGCAATCCCAAATAGCTTAAAATATAACCTTTAAGTATAAACAATAACTGCCAAACATCACAAGGCAAATCATATTCTAAACTCCTATTTCAATATTTGCCTAGACCTGTGTATTCACACAGAACATTCAAGCCAATTCACTGACATTCCCTCCAAGTCTTTATTGACCGAAAATTTTAACTATGTGATACTTTAGGATATTCTATCACCTAAATAAACTTTATTGACATAACTATGGTGCTGCACAAAACCATAGCTAAACTTTGACTTCTGTGTTTTAAATTTATATTATCAAGCAGTGTTTAGGTGCGTCACTGTGCATGGAACACTATCAATCTTGGGAATAGTGCTTCTAATTAACAGAAAGTTCCAATTAATAACAATAAAAAGAAAATAACCACTTGCATACCCAACCAGGGAACCTGTTGTTAAGTAACAGCTCACCTTGAACATGAATTAGCTCTGAAATATCATAACCAAATTAAGTCAATAAAAGCTTATATAAAGAGATATAATTCTTTCTTCGATGAAACATGCTTGGAGGAACAGATGACAGAAAAAAAAAATCATGCTTCCTAAAATGTTGTATATGAGAAAGTAACTTGGCTTGTAAAGAAAATATCTCTTTAAATACATGAGGTTTAATAAAATTACATTCCAATTGATTCAACAGTTTGGTTGACTGCACTGAAATTGTGTAATTACTATGTTTTGCTCCCAGAAATGCTTCAGGTTGCTCAAGAAAACACACACTCTCATGGAAAGCTTTTCAAATTTGATGTCCTCCACATCTTCAAGTCACATTAAGGCTGAACAAGCGTGCACATATTCCCCAAATTATCACTAAAACAGAGTATTTTCCAAATGTATTTTTCCTTAAACAAAACAAAACAAAACAAAAAAAACCCACACAAAGAGTTGTCTCTAAGTCTTGTTCCCAATAGCTCAGTGGTTTTATAACAAGTAAAAATGGCGTAAATATGTAAAAAATATATATATATGTGCATATATTTCAAACTGATAGGCACTGAGCACACAGGGCCTCTCTTCCCATGTATGTATTGGTTGTTTGGTTTGGGTAGTTATCGAATCAGAAAAATGAATTATCTGGCCATCAGAATTCAGAGTAAAATACCCATAAATTTAATGGTATAAATAATTTGGTGTGCCAAGAAGCCTACGTTAGGCCACCATAATATTCAGAATCTCAACATACTTATTTAAAAATTACATGAAAAATTGCAAGCAAATTATTGCTTACAGTAGAATAAAGTCACAATTTTATATTCTCTCTATAGACAGATACATTTTATATAATTTAAAGCAATGACCCTACAGTTGTATTCTTGCACTTCTGCTGTTTTAAGAGGTAAAAAAGAAGAAAATGGTTCTGTTTGTCCCCAGCATGAGTGTGATGCCAGCTTCTAGAGGGAGGACGGTGTACGGACTCAAGAAACGCTCTCATGGAGAAGCTCTGGCCAGACCTGGCACATACAGCACGATGGCTGTCACCGCAACCAGGGCAGCCAACATGGGCATCCAGGGCCAGGGTTTCTGTGTGGAAAGAAACCAAGAGTCAATATCACATTCTCCCCTCTCTTTTAATTCCTATTAACCCCTTGGTTCCACAGAGGCCTGAATACTTATCAGAATACTGGAAAAATCTTATCTTTGCATTTTAAGAATAGAGTGTAAAAAGAAAGAAAATGGGAAGAAGGAGTGCACGTATAAGGAGAGCTATATAATAGCAGGGTCATTATTTGGAAGCCCAATACTTTCCAGAAAAATCCTGGGCAGTTTTCAACTTTATTATAGTTGAAATGGAGTAGTGACCTTTAAAAATCCTTTGGGTTCGGCCTGCTTTATTTACTCTGGTACCCACAGATTCCAATATAACTGATGCCTGCAGTATGTTTCTTCCTAAAATGTTTATTTCTTGATGAAAACCAGATCAGGTGTTGGGATAGTTTTATACAATTCCTGGTGGCTAAGGTGATAAGAAAAAAATAGTCTAGACTTTGATCCTCTAACTTGAAACTAAAGAGAAAATCAGAGAGGTCAAGATGGGGAAGTGCCATTAAGGACACTGCCTGTCTGATACTTCTGATAAAGACCTTGTCCAATGTAATAAAGTCATGTGATCCATTTCATATGTTCTACTAATATGCATGCTAGTTAGAGGCAAGCAAGGATTGGCTATTTCCTGCTAACTTTCAGAAGGCTTTATAATATGACTTGTTTTTATTGGTACCTTTATTGTTCTAAGAGTCTTATTGAAGAAGTGGTTTTCAAAGAAATACTCTGATTTGCAGATCAGGATTCAGAAAAAATATGGGATCCCTACAAGTAGATTTCTACTGGGGCTTGAGATGGTGAGTCAATGGTTCATTATGCCAATCTCATTCTCTTTAATCTTCCTAGCTAAAGTGCAAACAGGCAAAGGGTTGAAACAGAGAAACTATGCTATGGAAGGGAGAGGAGAAGGAAGAAGGGGGAGAAAGCTGGCTGAAAACTTCAAAGATGCAAACTCTTCATTTCTCATTCAAATCTGATTATAACACATAATTGGGAAGAGGATACTAATGTAGAAATTCACTGTTTACTCCAGTTTGCTAAAGATAAAGATTCAGTTAAAGGAAGCACATTAACAACTGGTTAGGTTGGAATTAATTCATGGTTAGCATTATTACTACAAAGGAAACAAGACAAAATGTTATGTGATTAGTTAATTGTTCATTCATTGGTATGACACAAATACATGGCATACTAAATGAAGGGTTTGCTTCAGGTAACAAAGTATCTGTGTGGTTTTGCCATGCACTATATTACAAATATGGCACAAATAGGTGACGGGGACAAACAGACAAGGACTCAACAGTAGTGCTTGTACCTTTCTCTACCACAATGGACCGAAACACCAAAACAGGAAAGCCAGGAATAGGCCGATGAATACGGCTGGGACGGGTTGTAATATGGAAGGCTAAAGAAGGGAAGGGATATTAAAATCATTTTATGCTATGAAAAAATCAGATAAGATGATTTAGACCCCAGGAGGGTGGGAGGAAGGAAAGGAAGACTGAGGTAATAGAAATATACCACTCAGGTTTTGCACTGATTCAAACGTTTTAAAGACATCTAACACAATCCAGAATGATGGACTGTGGTATGTATGATGGCAAGCTACCACTTCAAAAGGAACAGCTGGAGACAACAATCAGTGTGGATGTCCCTAATATTCAAATGAAACCTACCACATTAACAAGTCAGAGTAGGGACTTTACCACATGATGCTCTGTTTGACAGTATATTAATTTTGTTCCATATCTGAAACCCATTACTTGATAATACGCTCCCTTTGCAAAGGCTAATGTTTATTTTATTCCTCTATCAAAAACCTTTTGCTTTTTTCCAACCCAAACTCTAGTTTATAAGCTAATACTGCTTTTGAGCTTAAAAATAAATGCTCTGTGATCATGTGTACTTCTTAAATCAGGCAAAAGATTTGATACAATGTATGAGAAAACACTTGGTATATAAAGAAAAGGCAGCTGAGTTAGGATTTTCAGTTATGATACCAGGATATAAATGAATTTTTAAATATAATTGAATGTATTAAACCATAAGTTCAATATCACAAAAAAGGGAAATTCATCCCAAAGGTAATTTTTTTTTTCAACTATAAATAGTAACAGCAAGAATACTTTTGAAAAGATTCTAAATATACAGGGAGGTCCATTCTGATTACGTTAGATGTCTTCATAGGTTAATTTAGCAGGAAGTGGACTGAAATTTCATCATCAGAGGGATATGAATATAAAAAGGAAGTGATCAAATTATTATGATCTGATTTTAGAAGAATTCTATAATCTACATTTAAAAAAACAGCAGAAAGCCTTCACATCCAATTTATCAATTTCTAAAAGGCTTCTACCAAAGCAATGATCCTTTACTGCTTAAAATCTAATGTGCTTAAGCAAAGGACAGTTGGACACAACTCATGAACATTCTGTGTACAACTGTGTAACTGGATGGCCATGCAACATCACTCTTTTGTACTTATGCTGTAAGTTAAGCAAAGTGCCTTCCTCCATGGAAGTATGTGGCTCACATCCACTGCAGTGTCCAAGCCATGACAGAGTTTGAAATAAGTCAGAGCACAACTAACCACACTGAACATCCATCAGTTAGGGCCCACAAAGGTAATGATCACCAAAACATACAACATGACATTTATTTAGTATAACATCTTTTAAAATACCTTTCTAGAGCAAATGAAAAACAAATATTATCAAACTCAATTCATATCAAAACATTCCCCCACCTCTGCCTGTCTGCTTTTCTCTTTCTTTCTCACAAATATACTTTCTCTTTCCCTCTCAGCCCTACAGAATTTCACCAAATATTTCCTAAAACTTACAGAATGCCAAAGAGACACTAAGCTTTTTAGGAATGTGCCTTAGTGAGAACATTATTAGTATTAAATGAAAACCATATCAAATTTCTCCTTCTTGATACAATCAAATGCTGAGGATCAATATGTAGTAGTTTTTCTTAAATGGATCCCTGATGTGGTACAGTGCTTCATCCCAGCAGGAAAGAAACAAAAACCAGATGACAGAACTTCAGTCTCATATGAGAAAAGCTTATAGTTCTTAGGTAAACTGTTTTATTGCAAACAAGGTTCTTCCTCTAGAGAGTCCTCAAGCTCTTTTAGGGGCATAAGTGAAAGGGGTAAATTCTCACTAAAAAATCCAACAGCACAATGATTCATCATAGAATGTCATAATGAAAAGCATATTTCATCTGTACCCAAGGCCAATTAGTTTCTCAAATCAGTAATAAAGTCCTATGAAAATCAATTTCAAGTCTCTCGCCTTTCTCTCAATTAAAGCTAAGCCAAGTTGGCAAAGACTTACATTATTTCCTTTCTCTCGGAGCAGCTTCAGGTTGTCTTTACATTGTTTGAGCTCATCTGTGATTGATTGCTTTTCCTGCTCAGTCATTTCAAACTTCAACTTCAGTTCTGAGAGTACAGTCTGTGTCTTTTCATACTAAAGGCAAAGAAAAAAGAGTGTGCAGACTTGACTTAAAATGGGTATGAAGTAATGGTGCTAGTCAGGCTTATATACCAGACCCCATTTAGTCACCTTCAACACCAAAGTCAAGCCTTCTGTTTTAAGGAGGATGAAAATCATTTGCACTCATAGTAAGAAGTCCTTAATGTTGACTTGATTCTATATAAGAATTTTCTGGTCCTGGAGTTTAAAAAAAAAAGTGAACAGAAGACATCACTTTGTCATCTGTTTCTAATATAAAAGGTCACTTTTTCCACCAAGTGAATTATGGGAGAAAAGGGACATTTCAAACTGAGCAAAAGAAAAGCAGGTGAAGAAAAATTTCATAGTCTAGTTAAATGGCAATATTAAGGAAGCCTGAGTTTATATTCTGGTAAGTATGCAATGTCAGCCAAGCTATTTTAGTTTTGAAGTAAGAAAAATAACAACTTCCAATAGGACTTTATCCAGCATCAGCTGGTATTAAAGTGTTCTAGCTAAGTGATTTTTTTTTAGTCAAATGAAACAAAGAAATGTACCTAAAGTACCCAACACCATGATTGGGAACTTTCTCCACTTAAAATCTATCAACATAAATTAAAAATAATTTTAACAAATTTGTTTCTATAGAGAAAATGCCACTTTCTAGTTTGAACATAGTTCAAACATTATAATATAAACACATCTATATAAAATATTTAATATGAAGTTATATATGACTTTCAGACAAATTACTCCTAGAATACAGGTAAAATCAATGTAATGAAGAGTGTTGTTTGCCCCCACTTTAAATATCCCCAGAGAGCTGGTATTCTAAACTGTTTCCACTTCTAGATATTGCATCCTACATACAAACTGCTCTCTTTGTAGAGACTGTTCTCTACAAAGAGAGACTGTTCTGCTGCTGGGCATGCCTTTGTCTGTTTCCACTTCCCCCTCTGCCCTCTCTGAATGTTTCAGAAGGAAGAAGGAAAGTCAAGGACTACAAAATAAATATACCATGAGTATAGATTCTCAGAAAGTTTCCTCCTCTTCCTGAAATATAGTTTATGAAGCTGAAAGGTTTCCAGTTCCTATCTACCTATGTCCTAAAATTCCTCAACAAAAGACACCTTTAGAATGGTGCTTCTCCCCAAAATTCAGATACCTCAGAGTGACTAGAGCTCATTGTTATGTTCAATAAAGATAAATATTAAGAAGGATGAAAACGTGTAATTAGGAGAGATGGGAGGGAACAAGGGTCAGAGTCAACATGGACATCACCAGAAAGGGGTAAGAAAAATGTGAAAGAAACTCCCTTTTGGGCTGGGTTTGTGGCTCAGTGGTAGAATGCTTGTCTAGCATGTGTGAGGGAATGGGTTTGATCCTTAGCACCACATAAAAAATAAATAAAATAAAGGTATTGTGTCCATCTACAACCAAAAAAAAAAAAGAAACTCCCTTTTACTTAACAGTGTTCTCAGAACAAGCCAGAGAATGAACTCAAGAGTAAAATTCACAAGTTTTATGACACTTTTTTTTCCAGTTGATGTGAGGGCCTGTGGACTTCTTCCTGAAGGCAGAAGGTTACTGGCAGGCTGCCAAGGCAAAGTCAGTATACCTAGACTAGTTTCTGTACCTTAGAACATAATCAATTTTCAATGATCCATGAACTGATTCTTAACAGTGACTAATAAAGCATAAGTAAAAAGTGCTCTATTGACCAAAATTTTCCCTTACTTTCCTTTTCCATCATTCTTGCATCCAGACTGCCCTTTACACCAAAGCACTTAATCATTTCTCCATTCCAGGAGTTTGGAAGCAGAACCACAGGAAGGCAGTTCAGGAAGATCCTGCTGCTCACCTCTGGCAGGGGTGTGGATAGGGAAGGCTGGCCTCCACAGCAGAATGGTGAAGCCAAATTCTTTGTTTTTCAAACAGTGCTGGGGATTGAACATTGAACTCAGGGCCTCACACACGCCAGGCACATGCTATACCACTGAGCCATGTCCCAGCCCCGCCAAACTCAAGAGTCTGTAAAGTAGACATGTACTCAATGTTTTAGGAACTCTTAAATTACAGATGTTCCTATTAAATTAAAATATACAGATGCTTTCTGAAATAAAATATAGAGATGATATATCATTATTTTCTCTGAATCCTGAAAATTAAAATTCATTTTTCTCTATTTCCTTGTAAAATATTCATTCATATGAAAACTGCCACATATATAAATTTAATTAGTGGAACGAAATCAACCTCTGCAGCCTTGGTTTCACACCTTGCTTGGATATCATGTTTTTGCTCCATCTTGCTTTTTAACTTTTTTGGGGGGGTTGAGGTGGGTGATAGTGGGATTAAACCCAGAGGTGCTCTTCCATTGAACTACAGCCCCAGCCTTTTTTATTTTATTTTGAGATAAGGTCTCAAAAAGTTGCACAGTCTGGCCTCAAATTTTGGATCCTCCTGCCTCAGTCTCCCAACCTGCTGGGTTTATAGACACGTATCACTATGCCCAGTTTTGTTTTCTAACTTTGAGGTGAGAACCAAGCTCAGTCTTGATTAAGAGGGACATATCACATATATCACCAACACCTTTGGTTTTTCTTCATAAAAATAATCATATCTGGGCTTTGCTTAACTTGTAATAGTTTGGTCTGTTACAGTGTTGAAAATACATAATCATGATACTATGCATATTAAGTATGATTTTGAGAGAAAGGAGAATAAAGGGAAAATGTTGAAAAGGAATAAATGTATATTAATAAAAGATTTGTAGTGGATTACACAGAGATAGGAACCTCATTAAAGAATATTTTACATACTAGTATTAGTATCTAATACATTGACATTAGGACAAACAGAAAGAGCAATTCCACATTACAAAGGAATATGATGACTACACATCATTTCACAATGGAAAACAGTGAACAAGAAAATAGGAAACATATTGACAAGCTCAGACATATTTTTAAATGTGCTGCATTTAATGCAATCCAAAGACTATCAACAGTTTAGACACTGTGACAACATGCCACTGCCATTTGTGGAAACAGTTAAAGCATTTTGCACTGATTGCTCAGTGACCTAAAACGGGTAAACAAATAATGCAACAAAACGGCTAAATGCATTCATAGTAACACACACAACAGAATCATCTTCCAATCACAGCATTCTTCCCAGATTTTCAAAGAATTATGGCATATGGACTGGAAGGACACAAAGTGCTTACAGTATTAAATACTAGGATATTTACTTTGGCACAAAATTTGTGTTCCAACCAAATAAAATTATATTTCTCCTAATACACATATCCTTAGCAAGGTAAAGACAGACATATTACAAAATCAATGAGCCTACATGAAAATAAAAAAATGTTACAGTTTTTTTCTTTAGGAACAAACACAAAGACAGACGAACAGTAATCATTTCAAAATTCAGGATACTACAAGGAAAGCAAAGCACAAAGAAAAATTGCATTGATTAAACAGATCTTCAAAAAACAATTTTGGGAAAATTCATTATTAAAGACAAAAAGTTGTCTTCAACTTCCTTCTTATTTATAAAGTATCTTTCCTTTAAGTGAGTCTACCACTGGGGTGGTCCCGGATGAGCAGAAGAGTTTTACCAGCCTTTTCTATCCCCTCCCTGAGCTGGCCAGGAGACAATACAGGGAGTGATATGAGGCCGCAGGACTGATCACAGGTCTTACTGCCCTGTTATCAACTTAAAGGAAAGGTACCTGTGTTGCTCAGAAAGAAGCTGGGTACAATCTCTGTTCCAAAGACAGCTCTCAGCATTTTTTAACATAATTTTTTTTAAAAGTCACCTAAATCAAAGTTTTAAGCAAATGCCTTGAAATTTGAGTGTGCATATTCATGAAGAAGGGAAAACAGGGTGGAAGGAGAAAGTAAAAAGTATGTTTGGCAGGCTGGGCATGAGGTGAATTTTAAGTAACTTTTTAGGCTAGTTTCACCCAGACATAACCCCAGCATTATATAGTATGGCCCCAGCTTGCTTTCCAAAAGAATTCTAAGTTAAATATGATAATCTCTTTGAAAGATAAACAATGGATCAAGTGATCTGGTATGAAGGGCTTCTCATGTAGGTCAACTAACTGGTAAAGGAAAATTAAAATGTACTTTTGTATATTTGTAATTTTCAGACCAAACCCTACTGATATATTCTCTAAACATGGACCATGCTACAAAGCTAGAAATCATCAAGCAGGGATGCTTCAAGTGTCAACTGTGTGACAGGTAATGGACTTCTGCTTCCCTTTATTTCTAACTAGCATGGATATCTGATTTGCTTTTGGTTTTAAGTCCAACCATAATTGGGTTCATAATGTCTTTTCGCTTTACCTCTTTCTGTACATCCTTTGCTTGGTTTTCAGCCTTACTGAGAAGAGTTTTTAAATCAGCTGAATCCCGAAGATGCTGCTCTTTCAAGGATCCCACTTGGTTCTCAAGTTCTTTCCTAGTCACCTGAAGGATGCTGAGATCACTGGTAAGCTCTAAACTCTGCTTCTGAGAACTGCAACATAAATATTGACAAGTTATTCACAGGTAGAAACTGGACACAGCAAGAAGTCCAATTTCTTAAATATTTCATTAGGTGAGACTGGATTTCAGATGAGGAAGGAAGTTTAAAAAACACAATGAGACTTTTTCAATCAATAGAAAGCATTAAAACACTAAAACTACAAGCTCAAAACTGTGTCCTATCAGATATATACAAAGGTTGAAATTTTAAAAATAGAAGAAGCCAGGAGTGGTGGTGCATGCCTATAATCCTAGTGATTTGGGAGGCTGCAGCAGGAGGATCTGAAGTCTGAGGCCAGTCTCAGCAAGTGAGTCCCTTCCTCCCTCTCCCTTCCCTCCCTTCCTTTCAAAAATATATTTTGGTACTAGGAATTGAACTCAGGTGTGCCATATTCTTTACATTCCTAGTCCTTTTTATTTCAAGGCAAGGTCTCACTAATTTGCTTAGGGCCTTGCTAAATTGCTGAGGCTAGCCTCAAACTTGCAATCCTCCTGACTCAGCCTCCTGTGTCAGTGTATACCTTTCTTAAAATAAAAATAAAAAGCTCAGTGGTATCCCCTGGGTTCAATCCTCAGCACTGCAAAATAAAAAAACAGGAGGTTATTAATTGTATATTTTGCTTTATAAAATTATATTAATTGATCATTAAAAAATTCAGGTAGGTCTTATCTAGAAAAAGAATATGTACATTTCAACTACTTTCTGGTATGTATAAGTACCTGACAAATATGATGGGTGCCAGAAACTTAAAGCTTGGCATTACTACCAACTTAAAAAGATAAACCTGCTCAAATGAGAAGCAACATCAAACTGGGAGAAATGCATGGGGTAAAGAACTAGGAAGCTGAATCTAGATCCTGGCCCTGTTACTATTTAACTGTGGGATGTTTAGCAAGTCTATTAATGAGTAAACATTATTCTTTGTTTATTTATTTGCAGTGCTGGTAATAAAAACCAGTGAGGCAAGTGCTCTACCACCGAGCCACATCCCCTGCAAAACATTTTATTCTTTGAATAAACATTTCTTGAGCTCTTAGACCTGTGTCAGGCACCATGTTATAAAGACACAAGTAACAAAAGGGGAGTGTCAGTGTCTTTCAATATCAAACAAGAGGGCTGAACTCAATCATTTCTGAAGCGATTCTCCAGCTTAAGTTATGTGATTACTTTATAATTTGATATAAAAATATGATTTACACTTGAGAAAAATGGCTTGATGTGTGTGAATAATAATTGCTTGTTCAAGCCAGGCCCCATGGTGCATACCCATTATCCCAGTGACTCTAGAGGCTGAGGCAAGGAGAATCACAATTCAAGACCAGCCTGGGCAATTTACTGAGATCCTGTTTCAAAATTAAAAACAAGGTTGGAGATGCACATTAGTGGTAGAGTAGTTCCTAACATGCGTGAGGCCCTGGGTTAAATCCCTAGTACTGCAAACAAACAACAATAAAAAAGTAAGATTTTTAAGGTGACAGTGTATGGTCTTTCAGAATGGATCATAAGAATCAGAATCAGTTTAATATTGTAACTGAGGCATGACACAGTATAAACTCTATCCTGATTATATCAGATTGTATGCTAGACAGATTCTTAGGGATGATCCTGATGGTGTCAGGGCAATACAGCTAGGAACTAAATGGCACATAAGATCCTGTAGTGGTTCCTTTTTCTAGGATCCAGAAAATTAGATTATGGGTCATCTGAATAAACTCACGTAAAGTATATAAGACAGATTGATTTTGTTTCTTAAAATTTCTGGTGTAGTTCTCTAAATTCATTTGATAGGCTTCCCCAGCATTTACGTAGTACTTAGAGGGTAGCTTTCCTTTATAGAATTTTTTTTTTGGGGGGGCAGGGGAAATGTAACTGGGGATCGAACCCATGGGTGCTTTACCATTGAGATACATCCCCAGTTCCTTTTTTTTTTTTTTTGCAGTGCTAGGGATTGAACCCAGGGCCCTGTACTTGTGAGCCAAGCACTCTACCAACTGAGCTATATCCCCAGCCCCCCAATTCTTTTTATTTTTTATTTTGAGATAGGGTCTTGCTAGGTTGCCGAGTCTGGCTTTGAACCTGTGATCCTCTTGCCTCAGCCTCCCAAATTGCTGGGATTAGAGGCATATAGCACCATGCCCTACTATTCCTTTTTTTTTTCTGACCTGGGCTCCAAACTCCTAGGCTCAAGACGATCCTCTGCCTCAGTCTCTGAGTAGCTGGGACTATAAGTATGCCATGAAGCCTGACTGAAGCCTAGTATTTGTAGGCCATATTCTTCTACTCCCAAGGAGTCTGCAGACATGCTTTTGAACACTTTCTTTAAAATACCAATATTTCTAAAACAAGAATAATTAAGATAATCAATGCTAATAATTAAACACTGGTACTTCTTGCTTGATAGAATATCTAACTGGATTTACCAAGATCCTACTGTTTTCCAAACATGGAGAACTTGGATATCTGCATCATTTTACACACATTCCATACCAAATAATTTATTCAAATGTGTTCTCATTCTTGTCCTCTTTCACACACACACACACACATATACATATATAGGTATGTATATTTATGTTCTGGGCCTTTATTATGTCCTATTCATATTTTTGAAGAGCTTTTATGAACTTTTACATGTTATAAACAAACATTTGTTTTATTCTTTTTTTTTTGTACTAGGGATTGAACCCAGAGGCACTCCACCACTGAGCCACATCCCCAGCCCTATTTTTTTTTTTTTTTGTATTTTATATTAGAGACAGGGTCTCACTGAGTTGCTTAGGGCCTCACTAAGTTGCTGAGGTTGGCTTTGAACCCGCGATCCTCCTGCCTCAGCCTCCCAAGCTGCTGGGATTATTATAGGTGTGCACCACTGTGCCCAGTTTGTTTTATTCTTTATTATTAATTATCTCCCCACATTCAAAAAGTAACACAAAAAGTTTATGAAAAGATTAAAGAAAAGTCATAATACTAGAAGAGAAAATAAAAGTGCTTTATAGACACTTATATTGCAAATGCAAGGCATTGTAAAGAGGGGCTATAGAGAAGAAATCAGTACATCCTGTACTTTCAGTTAGTTAGTTCTTATTCATTTGTTTACTTTACCACTGGGCTACATCCTCAGTCCTTTTTATTTTATTTTTTAAACATTTTGAGACAGGGTCTCACTATTTTGCTGAGGCTGGCCTTGAACTTGTGATCCTCTTGCCTCTGCTTCCCAAGTTGCTGGGAGTACAAGTGTGTGCTGCTGAGTCCAACAGTTCTTAATGTTTTAAATGTATAATCAACATTATAATTGTTTTTTATAAACAGAAAAAGAAACATTAGGGGCTGAGGTTGCGGCTCAGTGGTATAGTGCTTGCCTAGCATGCGTGAGGCAATGGGTCTGATTCTCAGCACTGCATGTAAATAAATGAATAAAATAAAGGTCCATCAACATCTAAAAAAAAAATTTGAAAAAAAAGGAAAGAAACATTATTTTCTGATATAGGTAGTACTGTCATTATTTTCCTCTAAGGTTTGATTTCTGTTTTTGCTAACCTTAATACTCTCTAGGAGTGAAAACACAGGTTAACAAGAGGGTGATTTCCATTTTTGGGTGTTGGGGAGGGGGCTGAGATTAATTAAGAGTGGCTTCAAAAAGAAATGTTACTCCTCAGCACCGCCAAAAAAAAAAGAAGAAATGTTACTTTTCATAACTCTGAATTGGAACATAAACACTGATTTAAAAAATTAATATGAGGGCTGGGATTGTGGCTCAGTGGTAGAACACTTGCCTAGGCACTGGGTTTGATCCCCAGCACCACATAAAAAAACAATAAACAAAATAAAGGTATTGTATCCATCTACAACTAAAAGTAAAAACAAATTAACATGAATGACCACATTTTAAAGAAACAAATTTTGAACTTAATTTAAATAAGGCAAATGTGGGTGGTAAAACAGGACTCCAGTAAATTTGTTGATGTAAATCTATTCCATTTATCAGTTTACTTGCAAGGTACTGGATATTAGATTTAGTTGGTTTTAGAGAATTTTTGATTTTACATATTAATATTCTTTATATAACCCTGCCTGAAATTCAGAAACTGAATTTATACCTTAAAATAGTTCAAATTCTTTATTAATCACCTGATCATTCTTAATAGAGGGAATCACAGATGCAAAAGAAAAACAATTTGTATTTGAAATTTATTATCATTTAGTTTATAGATCAAGGTCAATGACTAATTATAGACCTTTGCTGTTTGTTTGGTTTGTTCTGTTTTTTTTGTGTGTGAGAAAAGGACATTTAATGAATCAGTATTCCACGACTACACCAAAAGGAACGTACATGTAGGATGATGGTGGTGGAAGAAAAATATGATTAGGTATTTATTTATTAG
Source organism: Glaucomys volans (assembly GCA_020662805.1). Classification (NCBI taxonomy): domain Eukaryota; kingdom Metazoa; phylum Chordata; class Mammalia; order Rodentia; family Sciuridae; genus Glaucomys; species Glaucomys volans. The sequence continues at coordinate 273,821 of JAJEJO010003113.1, forward strand.
CATGGTTACCCAGCCAAAACCCACAGTTTGGCTGAACATTTTGCTCCCAAAAGGTATTTAAGTATCAAAATTATATTTAATTTAGATAAAAATTTAAGACAAATATTTTTAAGCTAAAAAAGAGAGTTCTTGCATACTTGTGCAATTCTTTTTCTTGCCGCTGCAGTTCTGATGATAGCAAAACATTTTCCTTTTTTAGAGAATGGCACTCGGTTTCCAATACATTCCACTCCTTTCTTAACTTCTCCAGTTCACCTAAAAGAGTTCCAAAACATATTATTAATATAGGAACATAACTTCTCTTATTATTCAAAGGATGAAAGGAAATATTTTAGAGAACATACTCTCACCCAAAAAAAAGGCATGTAGAATTTTATTTTACACAGCCATTTTTTGATTCCTGTTACTTTGTATCTATACTTCTAGGAAGTTCCATAACCTTGAACTTGAGTAGTACTTTTTTCTACTTCACTTTTTTTTTTTGAACCAGGGATTGAACTCAGGGACACTCGGCCACTGAGCCACATCCCCAGCCCTATTTTGTATTTTATTTAGAGACAGGGTCTCACTGAGTTGCTAAGGGCCTCGCTAAGTTGCTGAGGCTGGCTTTGAACTCTCGATCCTCCTGCCTCAGCCTCCCAAGTCGCTTGGATTACAGGCGTGCGCCACCACGCCCGGCCCTACTTCACTTTTTTAAAACAATTTTTAATAAATTAATAGTCTAGAATTGTAAAAATTGTAATTTATTGTAGAACTTGTAGACCTGAAGAATATATTTATAGTTCTGCTTTATATAACTGATCCCTATCAAAGAGAAAAACATGGCTGGTTATTCTATGTAAGTTATAATGTTATCTCTATCAGGAGTTAAGAGCTTTATGTAAATAAAATATATCTACTACCTTGCAACCTTGTTGCTTCCACTCTCTGCTGGTCTTCACACTGTTGACATCGAAGCTGAAAACTGTTTTGCAGATTTGTGATTTCTTTCTCATACTCAGAGGCTGCTTTCCGCCACCGCTCAAGCTCAGCTCGCACCTTCTTAAGCTCATCTTGTAAAGAAGTAATGTCAGTATCCCGCTCAGAGGCAGCCTTTGCAGCTGCCTGATGAAGCAATAAAATTTCATCTCGGGCACTAAGCAATTCATCTCTAGTGCTTGTGATTTCACCATCTTTCTCTTCCCGGAGATTCTCAATATCAATGTGTAACCTCTGCAGCTGGGCTACAAAAGTATATTTATTTATTATTTTCTTAGTCCACAGAAAATGATTTTATTAAGAGTATTTTAGGGCTGGGGTTGTGGCTCAGTGGTAGAGCACTTGCCTAGCATGTGTGAGGCACTGGGTTCGATTCTCAGCACCACATGTAAATAAATAAAATAAAGGTCCGTTGACAACTAAAAAAATATTTAAAAAAGAGAATATTTTATTAAGAAAATAACAACCCAATAGAAGATTATTGCTACTGCACAGTCTAGCTGTCAGAGCTATTGCTTTTGATTAAATTGCATGAACAATCCACATTTGATGCAGAAAATGCCAAAATAAATGTACCAAGAGAGTAGTGGGGACCAAAATGATCTTTATGTTCCCTATACAGAGAAAATTTTAACATTTTTGTATTTTTCAGCTTTTTCTTATATCTTTATATGCAATACAAAAACATTAAGTAGGAAGAGGTCATAATATATATAACATTAAATATATTTTATATTCTATATCCTCCTGCTCATGAAAATCTTTCAACAAAAATAATTACACTGTAATTTATTTAACCAATCCTTTCATTGTGGACATTTTAGGCTTTCAATTTTTAATCATTACATACAATGCTGCTCATAATGCAATCCTGATTATTTTCTTTTTTTAAACATTTTTTTTACAGACTTCATTTTGATTCACTGTACACATGAAGTACAAATTTTCATTTCTATGGTTGTGCATGATGTACATTCACATCATTGTTGTTAATCACACATGTACATAGGATAATGATGTCTGTCTCATTTCTTTTAGTTGTCAATGTACCTTTATTTTATTGATATGCGTGTTAAGAATCGGACCCAGTGTGTCACACATGCTAGGCAAGCGCTCTACCACTGAGCTACAACCTCAGCCCCTTATTATTTTCTTAGCATGAATCACAGAGGTAGAACTGCTTGGTCAAATGGTAAGCATTAAACATCTGATGTTCTCTGGATTCAGTTTTCTGTTCAAACGTTAATTCCTTAAATAGGTCTTCTCTGATGAATTATCTAAAAAAATAGCCATATGTCATTATCTGGTCCTTTACTCTGTTTTAATTTCCTTCAAAGCTCTTATTGAATAACACATTACATATTTTTTGCTTACTGTTTATCTTTTGTACTAGAAGATACATCTCATGTGTGCAGGGCCTTTGTTTTGCTCAGTGCTTTATCCCCAATATTAGGCAGTGCAAACAATAAAAAATTATTGGTTGAATTAATGAACTTACAGGATTATTAAATTTTATCTCTAACTGAAGAGGTGTGTTTTTAAAAGATCAGGTCCTGTGCCCCATGACCCAACCTGGAAACAATCTGTATAAAGTCATATTTGGCTCAGAACTAGCATACTAGTCTTGATTATCATAACAACAAGGTGATTATGAATAAAAAAAAGTTCCAAAGGATAATAAAATAATTTAAGAGGACTAAGGGCTAGGACAGGGGGAGGTTGCTACATAAACATTAAAGATGACAAGAGACCTTTCAAATTTGTAGGCAAGATTGAGGTAACAGCTTCAAAATCTGAAAAGGCACAATAGCCAGAGATAAGTCTTGTTGATAAAGTCTCAATATACACAAGCTGGCACTAGAGGGCAGTCAAGGATGCCCAGGCAATATAGCTTTAAGACATGCAAAAATGTCTCAGAACCTTTATGGAAAATTGCCCATATATGCTATATGCTATAAGATGGAAATATAGAAGCAAGTCAGATTTATATAAGATAATGGATAATGGTATTAAATCACAGTAAGAATTCAAAGAGTATTCAGTTTAGAACACATACAACCCACCCTAGAAATTCTAATTTGACCATAAAAACATTCAGAATTTTGAATAACTCAAATGTTCCACTCAAAAAATTGACTCAAAAGACTAGTTTTTTTCTGGGATATTTTTGCACAAATATCAAAGGTGTCATGTGATGACTCCCCATCTCTTCTGAAGTTTGATTCTTTGTCTACTTAATTTCTTTTCACTTTACCTCTTCAGCTTAAATTTTAAAGTAACACTGGTTCCTTTGTTGACAATGAATTTTGTTTTAGGAATTCTACATTGGCCTAGGAAAGAAAGACTTCTCCTGGGTTATTTCAGAATTACAGCCTCATAAGACTGGGGATTTCAGTTTGAAGTAGACACCTGGCAGGCAGGGGTCTCTCTAGTGACTTCTTTCTTCTTTCTTTCCTTCTTTCTTTCTTTTTTTTTTTTTTTTGCGGTGCTGGTGATCTAACCCGGGGCCTTGTGCTGTGAGGCAAGCACTTTACCAACTGAGCTATATCCCCAGCCCCTTTAATATACATATATATTTAGATGTTGATAGACCTTTATTTTACTCACTTATTTCTATGTGGTGCTGAGAATCGAACCCAGTGCCTTACACTTACAAGGCAAGTGCTCTACCACTGAGCCACCACCCTAGCCCCATCTGGTGATTTCTTTAATGATCTCATGATAACCCAAAGGGACAGCAAAATGGTATATGTGAAGGGCAGCCATTACCAGTGAAGGAAGTGCAGAAACCACTGTTCTATTCCATGGTGTAATACAGTGTGTTTTGAGCATTAAATAAAATGACACCAGCAATATAAAAGTGCAGAGGCACAAGTGAGGCTCAGACAGATTCCCTGTCCAAAACTTTCTCTGTAGCAACACATGGCATAAACAGAAATTGTCAGTCTTACCAAATCCAAATCTTTACCCCTGCTCTTTCCACTCGTTGTCTAATAATGGATTACTGGAGAATCTTCCCTTACATCTCCTTTAAGGAAAAAAGCTTCAAGAACCCAGTTCTGTCAGGTTCTAGAGAAGAACCATGACAAATGGGGACCCTCTGTACTCTTATTTTCTACTCCTTTTGAATGCTAAAAACAAACAACAAAAACCTCAAATAGCATTGGGATGCTCCATACCTTGAAGAACTTGTATTTGTTTTGCAGACTCCTCAACTTGATTTCTATAGGCTTTTCTTTCTTCTTCCAAAAGAGCTAAAAGTAAAAAACACAGTGTATCTAATTTCATGAATTAAAGTACTCAGAATTGAGCAGCTGGAAGTGCCTAAGAAACTCTTCTAAAGCTTACTGAAAGGAACAGTATTATTATAAGCAATAAGTATTATCAGTATTAGTAGTTAGAGAGTTCAAAGATTTTAGGAACATAAAATAGTAGTAAATAATAAAGTTATTCAACTGAATAGTAGAGGTTGTTTTTTGTTTTTAAATTGTTTTTGGTAGTAGGCATTGAACCTAGGGATACTCTACCACTGAGCTATATCCCCAGTCCTTTTTATTGTTTTTTAAAATTTTGAGGCAGGGTCTTACTAAGAGGCTGATCTCGAACTTGCAATCCTCCTGCCTCAGTACCCCGAGACATTGGGTACTATAGTCATGGAGTAGCTGAGTTTCCAGACATTCTATCACTAAGATAGTATGTGGTATTCTTTACAAGAATTATTCTTCATAACTGTTAATCATCCATTTTTAGTTTATATTTTTTAAAAAATCTTAAAATCCTCATATTTACTGTCAAGCACATTGTAAGCACTGAACTAAATAGTTGGTGACAGCTGAATATAGTTTCATTGTAATTAAATACATTAGCCTGGACAGGCATGGTAGTGCATGCATATATTCCCAATGACTTGGGAGGATGAGACAGGAGGATCCCAAGTTCAACACCAGCTTCAACAACTTAGTGAGATCCTGTCTCAAAAGATAAAAAGGGTTGGGGATATGGCTCAGTGATAGAGCTCCTCTGAGTTTAATCCCCAGGACCCTCTGCCCACATACACAAAAATTGCCTGGATACTTCAAGTAAAAGGAATACTGCCAATTCTTTTGTTTTTCTTTTTGGTAGTTTTGGGGATCAAATCCAGGGCTGCAAACTTGCCAGGCAAGTGCTCTACCACTGGGCTGTATCACTAGTCCTCAATTCTTTAAGATAACAACTTCTTCATGAAGCAGGGAATAATAAAAAATTTCTAGTTTCTTCCTGGGATGTGAATTTTCTCCTGATCAGGAAGACCATCTTAGAGAACATGGAGACTGCATAGGTTATTCACTTTCCTATTTTAAGATGCTCCAAGATATTCATTATCTACAAAAAGGTAATTACAGTGAATAAGTACAAGCTCTGGGGAAACAGCATAGATTCTAATGGTTTGTGACACTAGATAAGTGAGCTACTAGGAAAGAAAGTGTCCAGGATATTAGATGATTCAATGCCATAATCTTGCTTGGCTCCTCTCATTTCCTGAAGAATATATCAAAAAAGTCAGAGGGAACATAAATTTCCCTTTTCTTTGTACTGAGTATCTAAAGTTAAATGTAACTAAAACTTAGAAAATTTATATTATGTTTTTTCCTTTTGTTGCACAGGTTGAGATCTCTAATCTGAAAATCTGAAATCTAAAATGCCCTGAAATCCAAAAATAGAGGTTAAGATCACATACATATATGATAAAGTTGTGGACCTGGAACAAGGAACCACATCTCTGGACTTCAGTTGGGGCCAGCCAGCCATATTAGGCTGCCTCCTCACATCCCCTGACAAATCAAAGTAATCTTGATCTCACCTTGAAGTTCAAAGCATTTTTGTTTACTTGCTCTAGCTAGCTCCTGGGCTTCGATCAATTCCTTGCGAAGATGCTGAATTTCTTGTTTTGCCTCAATTTCTGACTGCGCACCCTGCAAGTCATCTGACAGAAACATGTTTAATTTAAAAGCAAGAGTTAGTATCACATTATAATCTCCACAATCAAAGACCGGTAATCTTTCCCATATTTAGACATGCATAGTTAAATAACAGTACAATTGAGTTAAATAAAACTTAGAAGCAAATTATAGTAAGCATTAAAAAAAAGTATAGCAAGGATTTTAGTCATTTTACCCTGGAGAAATAATACAAATACAGTTATATAAACAAACGAAAATGATTATGCACATATATATTAGTAATTCATGGAAATGGAATTATAAAATATATATTAATCTATATTAAATGATATATTTCACTCATGTACTGCTGATACAAGCCTGGAAATTCCATAAGATAGACATAATGCTATTCATCGATTTCGAAATTTTTGGTAAGTCAGAAAAATTTCATTTGGAACTTAGCTGGAAATGAAAAAACAAAATAAACTCTTCTTCAAGAAGAAAGAAAGAAACATAGAAAAACAAAAAGAATAAAAGAAAGAATGGAAGGAAGGAAGGAAGGGGATTGATTTTAGCATCATTACCCCAGTTATGTAACAAAATAAAAACTGGGGCAAGGAGTTCTACTGAGCCTACTTTGTCATCACCATTTCCCCAACACTACACACATAACAGATAAATATTTGTTGAACTATTAATGATATAAGGGGTTTAATTCAAATAAATTAAATCCAGTATTGTATCTCAAATATGCCACCTTCCCTAACCTTTAGCCTCTCTGGTTTTACTACTCATCTTTCATTCAATTAAATCTTTCTGCTACTGAACACTGACGGATAAACAAATTAGGTAAGCCATATTCTTCTACTGCGTTCTATTTGAGTATGACTTTAGTTTATAAATACTTTAGCCATAACAACTTTGGTCCTTCAAAATAGATCTGAAAACATTTTTTCACAATTAAATTATAGTAGGTCTCGGATGTTACTTATATGCATGTATTTTTTTTTTTTTTTTTTTGAACCAGGGATTGAACTCAGGGACACTCGGCCACTGAGCCACATCCCCAGCCCTATTTTACATTTTATTTAGAGACAGGGTCTCACTGAGTTGCTTAGGGCCTCGCTAAGTTGCTGGGGCTGGCTTTGAACTCACGATCCTCCTGCCCCAGCCTCCCAAGTTGCTTGGATTACAGGCGTGCTCCACCACGCCCGGCTTGCATGTATTTTCATACTCATAGATCACATCTTATTTTCCCTGTTAAAAATGTTGATTCAGGCCAGGCGTGGTGGCGCACGCCTGTAATCCCAGCGGCTTGGGAGGCTGAGGCAGGAGGATCGTGAGCCTCAGCAACTCTGTGAGGCCCTAAGCAACTCAGTGAGACCCTGTCTCTAAATAAAATACAATAGGGCTGGGATATGGCTCAGTGGCCAAATACCCCTGAGTTCAATCCCCGATACAAAAAAAAAATTTTTTTGGGGGGGGGAGCTGGGGATATAGCTCAGTTGGTAAAGTGTTTACCTTGCAAGAACAAGACCCTGGGTTCAATCCCCAGCACCGCAAAAAAAAAAAAAATTTTTTTTGATTCTGGGTTCATTTACACTAGTCGATCTATTAATTTATCCTTCAAAAGCTCTTTTGGTCAGGGTGGGGAATATAGACAGACATTTTTGAGTGGCAGGAGACACTATCACATCAGCTACAAATTCTCTGACAGCTCTTTCCATACAGTCTGTTGAAGTTCCTGGTCTCCATCTCTGGAATTGTCATTATATAGGGCAGGCCCCTAATTTTCAGAAATATTTGAGACAAGTGTCATGATGCCTGTATCCTACTTTCAAGTGGTTTGACAATAGGGAAAAATATCTACTTAAAAATCACTGAGTAAATATTTTCCCAGCTTACACTTTTCAACCTTAATGCTACAGAACAGTTGGGTGAATAATACTTCATTGAGGCGGCTGCCCCGTGCACTGCATGACAGTTAGTAGTTTCCCTGGTCTCTACCCAGATGTCAGTAGATCTCCCTGAGTCATAACAAATAAAAATGTATTTTGCCAAATATCCCCTAGTGGGTAAAGGTCCCATGTCAAGGATTACTGCTCTAACTTGATAACCATGAAAAAACAATACAAGCAGACCAACATATGGGTTTCTTTTCCACAGAAATACTGGCCAATAATTCAACATTTACTTACTTTTTTCTTTTCTTTTTTTTTTTTGGTACTGGGAACTGAACTCAAGGACACTTTACCACTCAGCTACATTCCCAGTCCTTCTTATTTTTTATTTTGCAACAGTGTCTCACTAAGTTGCTTAGAGCCTTGCTAAATTGCTGAGGCTGGCCTTGAACTTGTGATCCTACTGCTTCAACCTCCTGAGTCACTGGGATTACAGGCCTGTGCCTCTGTACCCATTGAATCTATTTCCTGTGTATTCTAAAAATGATCAAAGAACTATTTTGTACAGCCAGGCGTGATGGTACATCTTTGTAATCCCAGCAGGTTCAAAAGATGGAGGCCAGCCTCAGCAACTCAGTGAGACCCTGTCTCACAATAAAAAAAGGGCTGGGCATGTGGTTCAGAGGTTCAGCACCCTTGGGTTAAATCCCCAGTAACCTCCCACCCCCCCCAAAAAAGAAATACATTGTAGATAAAGGGATCCAATTTTCTCATTGTTAGAGAAGAAAGTTAGAGATATGGAAATAAGAAAGATAGAATTAACTGGCATATGAACTCTAACAGATTCAATTATACAAATATAGATATAGAAATTAATATAGATTTGTGTTATAATATGTAAATATACACATATGTAAATATTGGAGGTATGTGTGAAAATAGGTAACCACATCTCTCTCTTCCCTTCCCACTCTTTCCTGTTTATAGTGCTGGAGATTAAATCCAGGGCCATGTGTATACTATACGAGCAATCTACCAAGGAGCTACATCCTCAGACCCACATCTATTTCTTAAATCTGTCTATTGAGTAGGCTTAGAATAAATGATGCTCCAGTAGCAATGAGGACACCAAACATTTAAGATCTTGGTTTCTAAATACCAGGGCTCTTTGAAGAAATGGTTGACTTTAGGGCTAAGGGAAGGAAAGTACAAGATTAAACTAGAATAACTTTTGGGCTAGAAGTGAGAAAGAGCTAAAAGAATTGGTTTATGTAAAAAAAAAAACCGCACACACACACACAAACACACACACAAGTATCTCCTACTGGCCAAATATGTGACAATCTGAGCATCAAAGCAAATGATAATGACCCATTAAATTATAACTCATAAATAAATAAGAAAACTTAAAAAAACCCCAAAAGACCTAGTAAAAAGCTCACCAATACACATAGAAGGAATGATTGGATTAAGAGATCACTATTTAACAACTACTATGGTAATGATTCATTAGGCAAGAATCAACAGTGCTTGGCGTGGTGTAATCCCAGCAGCTCAGGAAGCTGAGGCAGGAGGATTCTGAGTTCAAAGCCAGTGCTAAGCAACCCAGTGAGACCATGTCTCTAAAAAAATACAAAAAAGGGCTGGGGATACGGCTTAGTGGTTGAGTGCTCCTGAGTTCAATCTCCGGCACACACACACACACAAAGATCTGAGCAGTTGAGCTGAAGATGTGGCTCAGTGGTAGGCACTGGCCTGGCATGTGTGAGGACTTGAATTCAATCACCAGCACTGAGAGAATTAAAAAATAAAAACAAGCCTCAGGAATAACAGGACATTATACAGTCTTACAATAGCCCCCGTACAAAACAATAACTTAAAAAAGAAAATAGTAACTTTATAATGGAGAAACCTGGGAGACAATACCTTAAACAAAAGATCAAAGTTAATATCACCAGTAACAGAACAATTCAAATCAGGTGTCTCCTGATATAATAACACCTACTATTATTTTTGTTACATTTTTGCCAAAAACATATGCATCTAATCATGAGGAAACATTAAACATTCAAACTGGAGGACATTTTAACTGTTTTGTGCTCTTGAAAAATATCACTGTCATGAAACATAAAGAAAGACTGAAGAACTCTTCCAGGCTAAGGGAGAAAAAACAGACATGACAACCGAATGCAATGTATCATGCAGGATTGTCTTTTTTAATCAAAGACACTGAGACAGCTGTCAAAATATGAATAAGGCCTATAGATTTGAGAATAGTAACACATTTCAATGTTAAATTTTATTTAATTTTGAGAATCATATGGTAGTTATGTAAGAGAAATAGGAACTATGTATTGAAGTATTTAGGAGTAAAGGCTATCACATCTGCAACTGACTCAATGATTCAGGCAGAGCAGAAGAGAGCAAGAAGGAGGAAAGAGAGAAATAAACATTAAACTATTAGGCCAGTGTGGTGGCGCATGCCTATAGTCCCAGCACCTCAGGAGGCTGAGACAGGAGGATCTCAAGTTCAAAGCCAGCCTCAGCAATGGCAAGGTGCTAAGCAACTCAGTGAGATCCTGTCTCTAAATAAAAATACAAAATAGGGCTGGGGATGTGGCTCAGTGTGGTTGAGTGCCCTGAGTTCAATCCACTATATCCCCCACAAAAAGATTAAAATATTAACAACAAATAGGGGTAAAATGTTTATATTTGGAGAATCTGAAAGAGCATATGGAATTCTTTGTTCTATTATTTCAACTCTTCTGTAAGTCTGGAATTATGTCAAAGTAAAAAGTTAAAATAAAAATTGTAATAAAACAAGGAAGAAAATACGGCAAACTGGGCAAGGTGGCATATACCTGTAATCCCAGGGACCTGGAAGGCTGAGGATTGTTAAGTTCAAGACCAGCCTTGTCAACTTAGAGACACCCCTGGCTCAAAAATTAAGGCAAAAAGTGGGGGAGCAGGATGGGGATGTAGCTCAGATGAAGAATGTTCCTGGATTCAATCCCTAGTATGTCTATCCCACCACACAAAGAAAGAAAGAAAAAGGAGATAAAACAATTGTTAAATCAAGGTAATGGGCATAGTATGACTATTTTTTGTACTTTTCAACTTTTCTCATGTTTATTATTTTTCTTAATCAGAAATTACCAATTATAATGCTACCTTCTTAGAAGAAGCCCCAATCATTTCTGCTTAAATTCCTGTATTAACTTTATCTTGTCTCTCTGCATTTATTATTATAAACTTATTAATGGTAAATGAATTACTGCAACAACTAAAAGACAACTTTTCTGCTTCAAGGAATCATTTTATAATGAAGAATTATATATAATTCATCTCTAAAGTCTAGAACACTTCCCTTTTTCAATGATGCTGTGAAACAAAACTAATATAGTACTTGCTTTTCAAACTAAATAATGGAACAGATTTTATGTTAAGTAATTATGTTTCAATAAACAATAAAATCAAGGCAATAATGAGATATGCTAGCTCATGGTCCCACTATTTGCAAATTAATTCTCTGCACCATATAATGAAAAGGACCAGCATTTTAATTAGGACATTTGCCATGTATCAAATTATGCAAACATACAAACTCTTTACAGTGTTTAAACAAAGAAGTAGAGATACTTCTATAACCTTTACAAATCAAGTTTGATAGAGTAAGTATATTCAAACTCATAAGTAATTAGTGTGCAGATCCTCCTTCCAGACAACCAAGTGCCAATTTTTTTTTTCTACCAAAGACTAATGAGCCAATCTTTTGTGCTAAGGTTGATCAAGACTTACTGTATTTCATATGGTCGTGTGGGAAAATGGATTATTAGTTTATTGTGGCTTAGATTTACACTCATGGTGTTTCACTTTTGTCCTCAAAAGGGAATTTTTATTTTAATATATTTCACAACGTTTAGAAAAGTCTGATGATAAGCATTAGTGCAAAGTGTTCAGATGAAGGGCTGGGGATATAGCTCAGTTGGTAGAGTGCCTGCCTCTCAAGCACAAGGCCCTGGGTTCAATCCCCAGCACCACAAAACAAACAAACAAACAAACAAAAAAACCCCAAAGTGTCCAGATGAATGTACATGAAAGCCTTCCTGAACCAAATCCAGTTTATTTAGATATATAATTTAAATGTAAATAAATGTTATTTAGGAGTTAATGACAGGTGGAAAAATTAATAGAATCTATTTTTCCCCTTAACACAAACAGTATATCTTTTTTTTAAAGTTGTATATGGACACGTATGTTTATTTATATATTTTAATGTGGTGCTGAGGATCATACCCAGTGTCTCACACATGCTAGGCAAACACTCTACCACTGAGCCCCAGCCCCAGTCCCCAAATGGTACATCTTTACAACGACTTGATTTACAGTATGGGCCAGGGACCAGTTTTTCTTAGACTTAAGGCTAAATCCTTTATATTCACACTATGCATGAACCACTAAATTAATCAGACCTGGCCTATGGAATATCTACATACCATCCTAAATTAAACTGCATGTCACCAAATTAGCTTCAGAAAAGTGGCTGGAGATTTCACTTAAACTCTGATCTTCGCTCTAAATGTAGTTGAAACCACTTGGTAAAGAGTCAAAGCAAAGCATTTTCCCCCCAGTCTATTTTGCATGTGCATGCTTGTTGAAGGATGATCTAGCTACAACATATGTCCCATCAACTGACAGAAATGATCTAGCTGGGACAGGAAACACTACCATTGCTTCTCCCTTTAGAAAGTCTGGCAGTTCCAGGCTTGGCTTTTTTTTCCCCCCCAATTTTTAAATTTTTTTAGTTGTCGATGGACCTTTATTTATTTTATGTGGTGCTGAGGATCAAACCCAGTGCTTCAGCATGCTAGGCAAGCGCTCTATCACTGAGCCACAACCCCAGTCCCAGGATTGGCTTCCAAGAACAACCTTCACAAACTTTAACTTTGGAAGAGGCCTCTTCACAGCTGATTCTCACCCCTTTGTCATTCTTTCTGACCAGCCAGGCTCCTTCATTGACAGTTGGATATTTTGTTGGTTCCTCTGTCATTCTAATTGGTTTTACTTTCTCTAGAAATTCCTCCTTCTACCACCATCCATTCTCATGCAAAGTAGTCCCAAACCTGGGCATTGTCTTCTGTCTGCCCAAGTCTTATCTTCACTCTATTTGTCCCACCAGAGTTTATGTTCTACAACATGGCTGCACTTGTACACTTGACTCCTGACAGGTGTTATTCCCACTCTAAACATATATTTGTAAATGTTAGTATTATTTTAAAGAACTGCTCAAGCACTCAAATACATCCCAAGCCCTTTTCCTTTTATTTTGAAGACAGGGTCTGACTAAGTTGCTTAGGCCAGCCTTACATTTGTAATCTCCTGCCTCAGCTTCTCAAATACCTGGGATTATAGGCACATGCTATTATGCCCATCCTGAATTCAATCAAAAAAAATTTTTTTTCCCCACAGGGGAGGTGGTGATTTCAAGTATACAGAAAACTGTGGTTTGATCCACTCTTTTTTACTCTTTAAAAAGGGGAATAAATAGTTGCTAGGCATACCTATAATCCCAGTTTCGTGGGAAGCTGAAGCAAGAGGATTAAAAATTCAAAGCCACCCTGCACGATTTAGTGAGATCCTGCCTTAAAATTAAACAATAAAAAAGGTTGATGATGTAGTTCAGTTGAACAGTACCATTGGGTTCATTCCCCAGTACTAGTGGGGAGAAAGGCATAAATTGATTGAAATAAATGTATCAGGAAAAAGGTACTACTGCTATTATAATTTTATTTACATCTCATTATGAATGCTTAGTCTACTCTAGATTATTTTCCCAATCCTAAATGAATAACATGAAAATTATTACATGAAAATTTTCAATAAAGCTTTGGTGGTTTTTTAAAAAGGGAAATAATAAAATATGAAAATAAGGCATAGGAAGTTGGATAAAGCATTTTGATGAAGAAAAAAATGGGCCCCTTACGTGTAATTCCTTTCTATGGCTCTAAAAGTTTACAGTGAGGTCTAAAAATGTATAACCTTCCCTTAGGAGAAGATTATGTCAGGACACTGAAGAAGATTAGAAAGATTATAAAGCACACAATCAAATGTAACCCAAATGTTTGTAATATGTATCAGCAAATACATTATTTTAATAAAACTCTTACAAAAGAAAAACATAATCACCATTTAGAGTTATGGTGATTATTTCTTAGAAACTCTTCTAAAATATGCCTGCTTCTAATTGGGTGATTTTTCTTTTTATCCAATCACTGACAAATGCAACTTGGGTCTGTTCTTAAAATCAATCTGCAAAATCTCTCAGTAGGTGTTGATAAAGACACTATTTCATTAACAAAAGTTGGCCATCATATATAATATAAACACAAGGAAAATTTTGAGGGTTCTGTCACTTTAGTTAAAGCAAGGTTGAGGAAATTTGACCCATCTTCATTGATAGCACCTGAAAGAATTACTAGCAGTATTTGCATACCCACCTTCCTTCCCCAGGTTACATTGTGGGGAGTCTGCATCTGTCATTTTTATAGATTTTAGCCTTCCTGTGACACAGATTTAAAAAAAATTTTTCCCTGACAAATGCATTATTTATTGGAAAAGATTCATTACCAATAACTGCTTTTTCCTAAAAGATAAAGTAGGAAATACTTAAAAATCCCATTAATTTTATTCTATTAATGAAGAGTTGCTCAGTTCTTCAACAGATAGGTCTCGTTTTATCAACCATTACCACCACTATCATGTGTTTTCATTGTGGTGGTTGACATGTTACCAATATGGTACATGGTCCATGTGTATTGTTGCATGTACTCCTCACAATAATTCTACGAAGTCAGTTTTTCCCAAACTAATAAATGAGAAAAAGCTAAAGCACTTTGCCCAATGACATATAACAAATAAGCGATTTGCCCAATTACATATAACAAATAAATGGCAGTCAGGATTGATTAGCATTATGGCCAGAATGTGTTACTTTCCTAACACTTTTGAGGTTTCATAACTTAGATGTAAGAGGCCTCTTATTAATTAATTCACCAAACACCTAAGTTTAAATGAATAACTGGAATTGTAGGCAATGGGATTAAAACCAAATGTAAAACAGACTGACAAAAATAGAAGTGACAAAAGCACTAAATGCTACTACTTACAAACTAATCTGAACTTGGCTGCAAAAAAGATTTCTGGGAAATTTCTGTAGTATAAAAGACCATAAAAGGGCTGGGGTTGTGGCTCAGTGGTAGAGTGCTTGCCTAGTACGTGTGAGGCACCACATAAAAATAAATAAAGGTCCATCAACAACTGAAAAAAATTAAAAAAAAAAAAAACATAAAAATTGCTACTTTTGTATGAGGGATGTTTATTATTCATTCACCTCCCTTCTTGCTTTTCCATGTTCCCACAAAAGGTCACAGGTTCTGACATATTTTTTCAGTATCGAAAACAACATTTTATACAATAATGGTATTTGCATTTCTGGAATAAGATTTCTGTACTTGTACAAACATTAACATATTTATTACCATGACACTAGGAAAAAAGCATGCATTATTAACATCAAAGGTCCCCTAAGAAGAGTATCGATCATTAAATGTGCTGGAAACCATGATCAAACTTAAGAACAAATTGGCAATTGGCTGCCTGGGTCAGCAGACTTCAGGTACTTCCCTGGCTGTGGAATTCAATCAAAGGTAGTCTAAGAAGCCTTGTAATTTTCAGTATCCATGGGGTGAAAAAGAAAGGCAAAGAAGTTCAAACTAAAGGACACTGAGAAAATCTTGAAAATCTCCCTCCATCCCCATCACTATACAACTAGGCCAGCAGTTGGGTCTTGTAGGGTGAAATTAGGTCTCCTTTCAATATAATCGCAAAGCTCAGGGTCTGACTGTGATATCTCTTAATATCCCAGACAGAACAATAGGCACTTCTTCAAAAAGAAACTTCCTCAGGCTATTACTGTTGCTCTGGTCTGAGAGAGCTTCTTGGTGTCAGTCTACCACTTCCAACATGCTTAACCCACTGGGTTGATATTATATGTCAATTTTTCTTGTGTATGATAAGGCAATATAAAAGAGAAGAAATGCTGACAATCACAGGTTTATCAATAAGACACCCCAATGGACTTCAAGGACACTTTCATAAATATTGATTTATTTCCTACCCATTTTATCTAAACAAATATCAAGAAATAAATGCACTTCTTTTTGAGAGGTTGGAGACAAGTAAAAGATTTAATTACAGGCATTGCTTATTTTAGCCGCATCTCAAATTTCTCAGTCCAAAATTTTTTGACAAGTGCCCCCAAAACTAGGGACATTAGAAAATTAGGAAATTTACACTGCTATCACATGAAAACAGCAAACAGGTGATCTAAAAAATTAAGGTTTTTACCTTGTCATTATTATATTAAAAGTGCTAATAAGTTCTGATAAGAGACACAAAGGTAAACAACACACAGCTGTACTTTATGTTATACTACTTACTACTTTGCCTTTCATAATCTTAATTTATCCAAATTATTCTACATGTTAAATATAATTTTTTAAAGCACTGGGCACCAACATCAACACTTTAGATTTTAGTTCCTGCTACTTTACACAATCTATTTTAAACTCTTAACTAAAACTTAAAACTTCACACAATATATGGCACAGATTTTTGTGGTGAAAGGTGAATCTGATGCCCTGGTTTATAATGTTATAAAAACTATTAAAGTACCTTTTAAAAGAGACACTTTAGCAAGAGGTTCATTTAGGTCTTGCTCATCCATTTGGGCGTCTATAGAAAGGTGAAAAAAGAGATAATTACAGACAGCACTCAGAACTATCAGCAATCTATTATTATCAAAATAAGTAATTATACACAGCTACTGTATTTGGATAGTTCAAAGTAGTTTTTAACGAAATATCTAAGAGTTAAGGGAGTGACTTGACAAATGAAAGCACACTTCTCCCCTAAACACAAAGTTTGAAATCTTCACCACCTGTGTACCTAAACAGCTATTAACATCCATAGATTTGTGAACAGTAGGTTAAAACTCACCTGTAGTGTCGTCACTGCTTTTCTCCTTGCTTGGACTCAGAGTATCTGATAAGTCAGATTCCTTTGCTTTTGCCTGGTTTTCTACCAAGAAAAAACATAAAAGTAAAAATTTCATTATAATTAAATACCTTATATCAAGGAAACTGCTTCAGGATATGAATGCTCAAAATATATTAATTTTAAAATTAACTGAGATCACTGAATCTTACTTTGTCACCACCCCAGTCCAAAATGGAATGCTGGTTATTACACGTAGCTCACATTAAATTATAATGTGACTGTGTCTGCTATGCAGAGGGCTGGGGCTTTTTTGTTCAAGGCTGTCCACTTGCCAACTGGAAATAAAAATGAAGCAAGCTTTGTTGAAGTATTCAGAGAACTGCAACAAATATAGCAAAATTCCAGTACAATGTGGACACTGTGTGAAGAGGATGAAAGGAAAAGGCTTTATTATGTAAAAACACTAACTAGAAGGTTGCCTTAGTAATATTTATACTCATGTAATAAAATTCTACAAAAATCACATGTTATAAAATACCCTTTAGAATAAAAAAAAAATCTATTTCTTTAGAAAACATAACTATGAATCGTACTGAGGGAAAACTTTTTAAAAAGTTTGGAATTTATTTGCAAGGGATCTCTGCAAGATTTGATGAAGATATCCTAGGCCTAGTTTTCAACTAACTGCTCTTAAAAATCCTAATTATAGGCCAGCAGTTTATTAAAGATGACTGACAATTAATTAGGCTCCAGAATCTCATCTGTAATACCATATCTGCATACACTATGCTATTCTTTAGGACAGCATTTACAGAGAAGGCAATTTTTTTGCCTGAAATCCTCTAGCCTCATTCTCCAAGAGCTCTCAGCCAAACTTTACATTACAGAATTTAGCCATTAGTTCCTCCATTAATTCCCACAGAACTTTGGCTTGAGTGACTACAAATGGTAAAAGGAAAAAGAAGCAAAAGTTCTTTATAGGGTTAAGCACACCAGCTCATAGTAATCTATAATTTTTTGCTTGAGTAAGTACTTTCCTATCCTCAATAGCCATCCTCTCTACTTGGCCTATTCATTCTGTAAGATAAAGCTGAAGCCCCCATTATCTCTAAGAAAGTTTTCATTTCTCTAGGATGCTGTTCCTTTTTGTAACTAATTTTCTGTCTTATTTATTTATTTGCAATTAATCATACTATTTGTTTTATTTTTGAGAAAGGGTCTTTTGAAAGTTGCTGAGGCGGGCCTCAAACTTGCAATTCTCCTGCTCAGTTTCCTGAGTTGCTAGGATTATAGGCATGAGCTACCATGCCTGAATTTGTGTGTGTACATCTTATCTCCCTAGTGGGATTATAAATTCCTAAGTATGTAAGTAATCACACACTAAGTGTATGATTATTTCTTAAAATATTATGTGTTTATACTATTTGTGGAAATATATCAAAACTCTAAACATGCAAACTCATCTCTAGTACTTTTTCTAAGGAAACAACAGTCTATGTATGGTATATTAATGCTCAATACAGTATAGTTCATTATGGAAAAATGAAATGTGTATACTATGGAATGGAAAATATTCAAGATACACTACTAATATTAAGTAAAAGAGTAGTATGTATAACATAACCCCATGAAGAAGGGTTCATGGTGAACATTTATTAATTTCATATAGTCATAGATTATTTCACATTTTTGTAGTGAATATACATTTTTTTCTAATTAAGAGATTTTTTTAATTTTGAAAGATATTTTTTCACCAAAAATATCACCAATGAAATCATTAAAAAAAAATAAATCTAAAACCACCAGTACTATCAAAATATTTAACATATTAAAATGTATCTTGTTGAGGGTATTTCATTAAAACACCCCTACAATTTGTGGCTTTACTTGTGAAAACCTTTGCTTCTTTTCTCTTTTACCTTTGCTTTTTTCTCTTTTCTCTGTAGTCAAAAAGTCAAAAAGTCAACTGTTGAATGACAAGGAAGTTAGATTAGAAGTGAAATTACTTATCATCAAGGTCCATGGGAATGTAAGCTGTGACCTCTGCTACATTTACAGTGTGCCATTGACAGACATTTCTGAATGTTCTAGTTTTGTTCACAAAGTTACATTCTCAAATAAAACAGGCTTATACACCTAATCTCTATAAATGGGCGGAAAAAGAACCATTTTGGAAGAATAGATGGGAAAATGGCTATTCCCTGATTTTAATATTTTTGGCAATTTTATGATCTTGACTTTGAAAGAAAGCAAGCATATATTTTCAAAAGTATTCTTTTGGCTTAGAAGGAACTTTTGTTATTTATTTATTTATTTATTTAGGAACCAGGGATTGAACTCAGGGACACTCGCCCACTGAGCCACATCCCCAGCCCTACTTTGTATTTTATTTAGAGACAGGATCTCACTGAGTTGCTTAGGGCCTCGCTAAGTTGCTGAGGCTGGCTTTGAACTCGCGATCCTCCTGACTCGGCCTCCCAAGCCGCTTGGATTACAGGCATGCGCCAACGCGCCCGGTCTGTCCTATATTTAGATTATTAGCTTGTGATATAAAATTGTCTTAAATGTGGGGCACCAAATCTTACATCAAGATCTCAGTAAGGGCTGGGGCTTTATAGCTCAGTTGGTAGAATGCTTGCCTTGCAAGGCATAAGGCCCTGGGTTCAATCCCTAACACTGAAAAAAAAAAAAAAAAAAAAAAAAAGATCTCACTAAAATGTAAGCTCTTTAAGAGCACAGCTTTTTGTCTGCTTTATTAACTGTTACATTTTCCATGCACAGAACAGTGGTGAAAGAGATGAAGGAAGGAAGGAAGGAACTTGATTGAAGGCACACATCTACTTTGGAATAAGAATGCAAGTTTTTAGCAAGTCAAATGACAGTCCACCATTGTTGTGGCCTGACACTACAGTTATTATATAAAAGCAAACCAACTCTATTCAAGAATGAAACACAGGATCAAACAAATGAATGTTAGACTACTACTTGTTTTCAAAACATCTATTCTTCAGTTAATACTTTCTAGTATTAAAAAAAAAAATCGGGTTGGGGATATAGCTCAGTTGGTAGAGTGCTTGCAAGCAAAACCCCCAACAAAAAAAAAAAAAAAAAAAAAAAAAAAAATCTCTGGATGTGGTAATGCATGCTTGTAATCCCAGAGATGTGGGAGGTTTAGGCAAGAGGATCACACGTTTGAGGCCAGACTTGGCAACTCAGAAACTCAAAAAATAAAAAGGGCTGAGGATAGAGCTCAGGGATAGAGCACCCAAGTTCAATTCCCTGTAACACCTCCTACCCCGCAATCCACAGCCATTACTGATTGTCTCTGCAGGACTGATATAAGATATATACCAACAACATAAAGAAAATAGAAGAAAGCTATTATCGATAACAAAAGTGTTCCCAAACTGGGAATCCTAAAAAAAGGTATATTTGAGTAGACATAAACACAGATGAGCAAAACAAATTTACTGGTCATATACCATTTCCTGTACCACTGGAACCATTACTTCGAAAGAAAACAAAGTTAAATATAAAGAAGGGTAAAGAATTAACATTTGTTGAATCTGGGAATAGTGATTCCTGCTTAATAAGAAGTATTTCATTAAATTCCCACAACAATCTGACAAGTGAAATTTCATTTTACAAATGAGGAAATGGAATTAATTAAAGAGCCACAGTAAGTTGCTTGAAAGCAAATAGTTTTTTTTTTTTTGCGGTGCTGGGGATGGAACCCGGGCCTTGATGCTTGCAAGGCAGGCACTCTACCAACTGAGCTATATCCCCAGCCCGCAAATAGTTTTTTAATGGTAAAATTATCTCCTTGTGTTCTTTCTGTTTCCTACTTCCAAAGCTACTGTACAATGACCAAGTGGAGTTAGGCCTTAAACAGAAAACATACAATTTATGATTACATACTACATTAGGTGAAACTCTAGAGGAAATACTAAGACTGTACCAGTTTGTAATCGTCAATTTCTAGCAACTGATATTTTCAATGCAAAAAAGAAATTTCACCAAAAATATCACCAATGAAATCATTAAAAAAAAAAAAAAAAAAGCTTTATAAGCAGACTGAGAACATTTAAAATGTAACATATTTTAGCCATCCGGTTTGCTCTAAAGATTAAAGCACTGTGAGAAGTGCTAACAAAATGTTGACTACTGATAGAAAAATCCCTGAGTATATAAAATTTATCTTTATACTTTCATTTTTAAAAGATGAATTTTATTCACTGGCATGGACTTATTTGCCATAATTTATTTAATAAATGTCCTTATGAAGCCGGGCACAGTGGCGCACGCCTGTAATCCCAGCACTTGGGAGGCTGAGATAGGAGGATTGTGAGTTCAAAGCCAGCCTCAGCAACTTTGCGAGGCCCTAAGCAACTCAGTGAGACCCTGTCTCTAAATAAAATATAAAATAGGGCTGGGGATGTGGCTCAGTGGTGGAGTGCCCCTGGGTTCAACCCCCAGTATCAAAACAAAAAAAAACCCCAAAAAACAAACAAAAAAAATTGTCCTTATTAGACTCTTACGGTTTCCTTTCTTTGCTTTTAAAATAACACCGAGCAAGTCATTGGTAGTCCCAGCTACTTAGGAGGCTGAGGCAGGAGGATGATGGTAAGTTCAAAGGCCAGCTTCAGCAATTTAGAGAGACCCTCTCGTAAAATTAAAAAAATGAAAAGGGCTAGGGATGTAGTTTAGTGGTAGAACAACCTGGGTTCAATCTCCAGCAATCAAAACAAAAAACAACACTGAAACAAACATCCTTGCACATTTGTCCAATTTGTTCCTTAAGATAAAATCCCAGAAGTGGAATTGCTAAATCAAAAGCATATTCTTTAAAACTATCAATGCATATTTTACACACAGATTTAATAAGAAAATCAGCAATACTGCACAAAGATTTTTCAATAATGGTACATGATTTGAAGAAAACATATTGAAATTTAGAATGCATTAAATAGAAGCATAAAACAGCAAGGGCACTTTTCTTTAATTAAAGAAGCACTGATTCCTCCCCTCCCCCAAGCTTTACTTCCACTTCAAAGTGCTGGCTACTCAACCAACTAATCTGAATAGGTATTTAGGAGATGAAGTAAAAAGCTATTTTAAAGTGTGCTCTCATCTCCCTTTAATAAGATGAAATAAATTGCCATTTGTACTAAAAATAGTTTGCTATTCTGAAACTCAATGCCTGTTTGTCAGAACAATATTAGTGATGCATATTCTATGCATTCTTTCTCCAAATAAGGTATCTGTGGTGAAAGGAATTTCAGAATAGAAGCCACCAGATATCTGAAATAACAACATCTGTTTAGACGTTGTAAAAAGCCAATGAATCCACTCTCTTTAACATAACAAAATATACTAAAACTAAGTACTGAATTTTTATCATTCATTGTTTTAACTGATCAAAAGGATTGCTAGTTTTAAATTTTACACTGGCAGTCTGACAGAAGTTCTACTACGACAATGAGCACATTCCACACAGATTTATTTGCCTAATTTCCTCATACATAAAAGTGATTTGACAAAATGATGCTTTAAAACGCACTTTTCTTCTGTAAGTCTGACAACTGTAACAAACAGAAAAAATTAATACAACAAACTTCTTTGGCCAATTGCTGGACTATTCATTACAAAATGCAAGACAATTCTGCACAGATGAAAGTCACTAGTTTTGTTTAAATCGAACTGATGTCAAAAATCAACAAAACAGGAAATATAAGAAATTTTAAAGGCACTATAACCCTCAAGTGAAACTGCAAGCATTTTCCCTATCATATAAGATTTACATTGTGTTTGATTAAAATTTTGAGATCAAAGCTGAAATATGCCAATACTGGAAGTGAGGCAGATCACAACATAATTTTAATGCCTGAAGAAACCTATAACAAGCATTAACTTTCAAAAAACAAAAACATGCCCACTTTGAAAGAAACTTCCCAATCAAGATATCTTTCTTAAAACTATTTTACATAATATCTGATATTGTTACTAGATTGCCATTTTGTAAACTGCAAGAAATAACTGATGGCTAAAATACCATGACCTTCAAAATTTAGACTTGTCTATCTTCATTATCCCAAAGAACTATAGAAAAACATAGAAAAACCAGAAACGAACCTTTTGAAAGCTTTGTTTCTTCTACCACTTTGGTTAGATGACCCTCTACGATCAGCTTCTCTGCCAAAGAAAATAAATGTTACTATCCAAGCCCAAACGGAGCCGCATTTCCCTGAGCAAGGCAGGGTAACACATTCCATGACCAAATTTAAAGATGATAACATTACTCCTATGACCAAGCTTGAACAAAAACTTGAACCTGGAAGGGGAACTAAGAGAATTTAAACTATGACAGAGCAATCAGGTTAATGCAGAAAACTGTGGGTAGGGAGACAACTGCTTTTTATTTTCATTAGATTTCACCTTATTTAATAAGTAAATCATTGTGAATTGACTAACTTGAAATAATGAATGTATGTATTACCTCACATACTTACAATTTTTTGAGGTGAGAACATTTAAAAGCATGGACTATGTGAATATGCCCTGCTTCTATAGCTTTTGAAGTTTAGAAAATTAACCTCTACCAGTTATTAGTAGATAATAAACTGCTGTTTACTGCAATGAATTAGTTTGTTTTGTCTAATACCTATATATTTCTAAAAAGCTCTAGACATATATATTTTCCACTTGAAACAGGATTTAATTATTGGTTTATTCCTATTTGAAGTCATAGGTCAAGTCTAACTATACTATTCTCTAAAATAAAAAAAAAATTTTAAATCCTTAAAAAAAAAAGTGTAGATCTTTTTATGAAGAAATCAGAGGAAACAATGCAGCCTTCTTTAAATCAAGGATATTGAGCTGAAATAAAAGAGTTCTTAGAAGGTATTTTACTTAGACAAAGAATAAAAATTATGTCATACTAATAGTTTACTTCTCCCTGATGACACAACTCAGCAGAGATGTTTATATAGAACATACTTCAAGAAAAAGAAAAAATTTTCAACTTAAATAAAAATAGTTTTGTTTTATGGAGGATTCTCAGTAAAGGTACAATGTATCTTCTTTATAATTTATTTGAAGTAATACTTTCATATTCTACATTTTACTGGAGAGTATAACTATTCTGAATAACCCTTTTAAAAATCCTGTATGCCAACTGATCTCCTTCAATTTACTAATTTATCCTTTTTTTTTTATTTATTTATTTATTTTTGCGGTGCTGGGGATTGAACCCAGGGCCTTGTGCTTGCAAGGCAAGCACTCTACCAACTGAGCTATATCCCCAGCCCTATCCTTTTTTAAAAAAGTAGTATTAGGGATTAAACTCAGGGTTGCTTTGCCTCTGAGTAATAACCCTAGGCCTTTTTATTTTGTATTTTGAGACAGGATCTGGCTAAATTGCTGGCCTCAAATTTGCAATCCTCCTGTCTCAGTCTCCTGCGTTGTTGGGATTATAGGTGAGCATCAATTTGCCTGGCTACCTCCAGCCCTTTTTATTTTGTATTTTGAGACAGTCTCACTAAATTGGCAAATCTGGTCTTGAACTTGTAACTCATCTGCTTTAGCCTCTCAAGTCTCTGGGAATAAAGATGTGTGCCACTGGACCCAGCATCTTCAATCTACTTTTGGAGTATGTGAAATAATTGTTCTATTCTTTTACTATTCAACCAACTGCAACTCGGTCCATACCCACCATTCAGCCACTGAAACCATCCAAGATCATTACAAACTTTTGTCTGCCATAATCTACAGCTATTTCATCTAACTTTCATTTCTTATGGACTCTTTATCCCTGTTTTCTTAAAAACAACAATTCAAAGTAAAAGAGTTAGATAATTTTAAAAGACATCAGTCCTATAAGAAGTAAAATGTAAGCTGTCTGTTATGGTTTAGATGTGGTGTCCCCCAAAGGTCACATGGGAGACAATACAAGGTATGGAGGGAAATGATTGGGTTACAGCCTTAACATTATCAGTTAATTAATCCCTGATGATATTAACTGAGTGGTAACTGGACGCAGGTAGGGTGTAGCTGGAGGAAGAGATTTCACTGGGGACATTGCTATGGGGTATATCTGTGTATCTGGCAGAGTGGAGTCTCCCATTGCTTTCTGATCACCATGTGAGCTGCTTCCGTCTACCACACTCTCCTGCCGTGATGTTCAGCCTCACCTTGAGCCCTGAGGAATGGAGCCACCCTTCTATGGACTTAGACCTATGAAACCATGGCCCCTTAAATAAACCTTTTCTTATCTACAGTTGTACTGATTCAGTCCTTCAGTCACAGCTGCTAAAGAGCTGACTAAAACACCGTCCTAGGGGCTGGGGTTGTGGCTCAGTGGTAGAACACCTGCCTGGAAGGCACTGGGTTCGATCCCCAACACCACATTAAAAAACAACAACAACAAAAACTAAATGAACAAAATAAAGGTATTGTGTCCATCTACAACTAAAAATATTTATTAAAAAAAAAAAAAAAAAAAGCTGTCCTACCTGTCCTCTGTTCTACTCCATTCTATTTCTGAAATTCACTTCCTTCCTACAAGAAACAACTTTTAACTTTTAGTCATTTTTTGTTATTTACATTTATATTACTAAATAATAAACTGATTTTTAAACTCTTTCATTGGAGACATTACTTACTGACAATCTTATACAGGATCACTTTACTATTATCCTCACAAGAATGACATTTTGCTAATCTAAAATCAGTATTCTTATTACTACTTTATATGTGTCAGATGTTATGATTATATTTCCTTTCTTAGAAACGACACAGTATTTTTGCCTTGTTTTACTGATTTTTAAAAATATATCTATCTCAAACACAGTCCAAGTTTTAGTAGAACAATAAAACTCCTAGATACTGTCAAATATCCAGGTCATCTATCACATTATTGATCCATCCCTCCCTTCTCTCAATCTTGTAATCTGTGTGTGTGTGTGTGTGTGTAGGGGGGGTTTGCTGGAAATCAAACCCAGGAGCTAAGCTCTACCACTGAGCGACATCCCCAGCAGTTTCTACTTTTTATTTTGAAACAGGATCTCTCTCTATATTGCCAAGGCTGGCGTGGAATTTGGGATACTTCTCCTCCGCCTCCTGAGTGGTAGGGATTATAGGTATGTGCATTGTACTCTGCTCAGTCTTTTAATCTTACTGTTCTAGCCTGTGTTGTATCCTGTACAAAACTCCAGCTCCCTAGATTCTAAATCTTCCTTTCCAGTTCTATTCTCTTGTTTTTTGTAACACATCTGATAATTTCCTGAAAAGTGGTGGATTGTGACTTTGTTCCTCTGAAAATGTTATGTTCTACCCTCACATTTGATTGACAGTTTTTTGGTTTTTTTTTTGGGAACCAGGGATTGAACTCAGGGACACTCGGCCACTGAGCCACATCCCCAGCCCTATTTTGTATTTTATTTAGAGACAGGGTCTCACTGAATTGCTTAGGGCCTCGCTAAGTTGCTGAGGCTGGCTTTGAACTCGCGATCCTCCTGACTCAGCCTCCCAAGTCGCTTGGATTACAGGCGTGCGCCACCACACCCGGCTTTGATTGACAGTTTGATGAGACATAATTCTATAAGAAATAATTTTCCTTTAGACTTTTGAAAGCATTTTATTTCCTTTCTTACACAATATATCTTCTAGCTTCTACCTAGAAGGTGAGTCTGATGATAGGTTGACTCCTGTTCTTTAGTATGCATGCATAGTAGAGACTTCTTGTGCCCAGTTATACCTGGTTCTGACTGTTCTTTCTGAGTATCTAGGAGGACTTTGTGTCTCAATTCCTTAAAACTGAGGAAAGTCGGCAGAACTCATGCTAGTCAAGGCTAAAGCATTAAAAAGAGAATGGACTATTCTACCCCCTCTCACCTTCCACTATAGAAACTCTGAAAACATGAAGACAGCAACATTGTAAGATGGCAGGCTCCATCAATCTAGATTCCTGAGTGACAATGTGTGTTGTTCCCATCATGCACACGTACCATGAGTAATAAATAAATGTTTGTCAAATTTAAGCTATTAACATTTCAGGTTTTGGGGCTGTGATTGCAGCTCAGTGGTAGAGTGCTTGCCTATCATGTGTGAGGTACTGGGGTCAATCCTCAGCACCACATAAAAATAAATAAATATATAAATAAATAAAAAGGTATTAGAAAGGTATTGTGTCCATCTACAACTAAAAAATTAGAAGTTTTTTTTTAAAACGATACAAGGTTTTGAAAAAAAAAAAAAAAAGATTTCAGGTTTTGGAGAGAGGAGGAAAGGAGAAAAAGGGAAAAAAGGAATTCCAGAACTTATTGGCCACTAAATTATAATTGGCCTTACTATGATTAATGAGAGCCTTTGTTTTTCTCTAGAAGTTTTCTCAATCTTCTCTCTATCCTGGGGGGTCTAAATGTCTAATTCCTCAGCATATGACCTTTTTTACACCCTTAATTGAGATGAAATTCACCTAACATATTAAAGGAACAATTCAGTAGCACTGAGTACATTCATGATGATGCACAACCACCATCTCCGTCTAGTTTTAAAACACTTTTATCATTCAAAAGGAAGTCCCATAGTCATTAATCATGTACTCTTCACCCTACCTCCCCAGGCCCCGGAAGTGACCTATTTGCTTTCCATTTCTATGGATTTACCTATTCTGAATATTTCATATAAATGGAATAATAAAATGTGTGACTTTTTGTGGCAGGCTTAGTTTACGCTCTTTAAAAATACATTGTGCTGGGCATTCAGGGCATCTTTTCAGTTTACAAGTTCATATCTTTGAATTATGGTGAATTTTCTTGTATCCTCCCCTCCTTTTTTTTTTTTTTTTTTAAAGAAAAAAGAGCTTGTCATTTTATTTATTTTCTGGAATATTTCCTCTATTTTCTCCTACATTACCTTTGTGATTAAAAAAAAAATCTAATATCACAATTTCTCTTCTTCTTCCTTCCCCTCACCCTTCCTTTCCTTCTCCTTCTTTTTTTAAAATTTTGATTCATTATACACAAATGGGGAACAACTTTCGTTTCTCTGGTTGAACACGAAGTAGAGTCATCACACCATTTGTGTAATCATACATGTATCTAGTGTAATGATGTCTCATTCTATTATCTTTCCTTCCCCTTGCCCCCTACCCACCCCTCATTTTCCTCTATACGATCCATCTGTTCTCCATTCTTGCCTCCCCACCCCCCGTTATGTATCATCATCGACTTATTAGAGAAATCATTTGGCCTTTGGTTTTTGGGGATTGGCTTTATTTCACTTGGCATGATATTCTCCAACTCCATCCATTTGTCTGCAAATGCCATAATTTTATTCTTCTTTATAGCTGAATAATATTCCACTGCATATGTATACCACAGTTTCTTTAACCATTCATTTGTTGAAGGGTATCTTGGTTGGTTCCACAATCTAGCTATTTTGAATTGAGTTGCTATAAACATTGATGTAGCTGTGTCACTGTACCATGCTGATTTTAAGTCCTTTGGGTATAGGCCGAGGAGTGGGATAGCTGGGTCAGATAATGGTTTCATTCCAAGTTTTCTAAGGAATCTCTATGCTGCTTACCAGAGTGGCTGCGCCAATTTGCAACCCCACCAGCAATATATGAGTGTACCTTTTCCCCCACATCCTCACCAACACCTATTGTTGCTTGCATCCTTATTCTTTTTGGCACTAGGGATTGAACTCAGAGGCACTTTACTACTGAGCTACATCCTATCACTAGTCTTTTTATTCTTCATTTTGAGACAAAGTCTCATCAAGTTGTTGAGCCTGGCTTTGAACTTGTGATGCTCCTGCCTCAGTCTCCCAAGTTACTAGAGTCATAGGAATGTGCCACTGCACATTAACTTGTACTCTGTTCCTTTAAAAAAATTACATCATCTCAGCCAGGTGGCACATATCTTTAATCCCAGCTACCCTAGAGGCTGAAGCAGGAGTATGTCAAATGTGAGGCTAATCTGGGCAACTTAATGAGAATCTGTCTCAAAATAAAATTAAAAAGGAGTAGAAATGTAGCTCAGTGCCTAGCAGAGTTCCTGCCCAGCATACACAAGGGCCCTGGGTTCCATCCTCAGTACCACACAAATATATACATACATACATACATACATATATAACCATCTTTATCTTGTTTCATCCATGAAACATTTATCTTTCTGAAATTAATTTTTTTTAAAAAAGCTTTTTTTTTTTTGTTTCCTATTTCTTCCCTACTCACATTTTGTTTGTTTTTGGTTTTTATCTCTGTTTTGCTCAATAGAGAATTTCCTCAAAAGTCTGGTCATCTTGGCTGTCTCTTTATATTCAAGGGTGAGGCCATAAAAAGCTGACACAGGGCTGGGGATATAGCTCAGTTGGTAGAGTGCTTGCCTCACATGCACAAAGTCCTGGGTTCAATCTCCAGCCCCACAAAAAAAAAAAAAAAAAAAAAAGCTGACGCAGTTCAATATGTATATGTACCTGCTAGGTGACACAGTGGCCATTTATGGGGAGACCTTTAAATGTCCTTGAAAGAGCCGGGCGTAGTGGCACATGCCTGTAATCCCAGCACTTGGGAGGCTGAGGCAGGAGAATCACGAGTTCAAAGCCAGCCTCAGCAACTTAGCAAGGCCCTAAGCAACTCAGTGAGACCCTGTCTCTAAATAAAATGCAAAATGGGGCTGGGGATGTGGCTCAGTGGTGGAGTGCCCCTGGGTTCAATGCCCAGTACCAAAAAAAAAAAAAGTTCTTGAAAAAGATAAAGTTTAGAAACATTTTGTCTTTTGTCTTTGATGAGTTTCTCTGGAGTAGAATCTTCTAACTACCTTTCTGAGGAGTATAAACTTGGTGCTGAGCATCCTGATTTACTGCAGAGGGTTTCGTTTATTTCTCCCATTTTCTTCCCCCCACTAAGGTGCTCATGCCCACCCACCCTCAGCAACATTTGAAGTATCCCAATCTACAGATAATACAGCTCCAGAGAACAAACTTCAGGTCTTTTTGTGCAAGGAATTTTGCCTGTCTGTACAGACTGGGGTAAGGAAAATGAGGCTCAAACGATTCCCTGTATAAATTTTCAATCTTGATTGCGGCATCACCACATACTCTTGCCCTTCCTCAGAGGAACTAGCACTGCTGATAACTAAGCCATAGGTTTGACTTTTTTCCCCCTTTTTCTTCACCATTCTTTCAGCCATTAAAAAAATAAAGTTTAAGCCGGGTGTGGTGGCGCACGCCTGTAATCCAAGCGACTTGGGAGGCTGAGTCAGGAGGATCACGAGTTCAAAGCCAGCCTCAGCAACTTAGCGAGGCCCTAAGCAATTCAGTGAGACCTTGTCTCTAAATAAAATACAAAATAGGGCTGGGGATGTGGCTCAGTGGCCGAGTGTCCCTGAGTTCAATCCCCGGTTAAAAAAAAAATAAAGTTTAGAAACCTGTATCTCTTCTTAGTAAATTATGTGTTTTATATCTTCCAAATTTATGTTGACATCTATTTTCTACTGCAGTCTTTTCTCCTCTTTGTCCTCAAGACCTTATATCTTGAATAGTTTTTTGTTATAGATGGGCCCATTCACCAAATTTAATCTAAAGTTTCTTACCTCTTTTCTCAAACTTTACTCCTTTAAGTTTCAGGCTACTCTTCCTCCTCCTATGTACTTTCTCATTACTTGTTTCTCTGCCTTTCTTGCTCCCTGATTATAATCTAAATGTGTGTTAATCTTCAAGATTTCTGTCAGAACAAAACAAACTCTTTTTTAATGGCTTTGACTACTTGCTGCATTTGAATAATTTCTAAATACTGATGCCAAATCCAGCACTGAGGTTCCAGAACCCTACATGCCTAACTACTATCCAAATGTCCTCTTCCAGAAACCCCATAGAGGCTTATTTTCACCATGTCTAAAACTGAATTTCTCTTCTCTTCTTATCATCTAAATGGTTTTGCTATCTCTCCTCTCTAAGCTTCCACATATTCATATCTATGTGAAGGTATACTGCAACTACCCATTATATAATGTCTACCTTTCCCTGAGGAAGTATACTAATCTCTTCAAATATTTAGTTTGCATCTGGCATGGTACTAGTAACTACCCAAAGATTACAAAGCAATGTGATAAATCTAGGAATTTAGGGTTTAGCCAAAGTAGGGAGGTATATTATCAATAACTTAATTCCCAACACAGATCTGACACATAATAGATAGCAACAAATTAATACTTAAAACAGCATATAAACACAGATTTTGAAAACTCTTCTAATTGTTCTATAGTAGTTGTTCTATAGTATACTGAAGATCTAAGGATTAGCTTATAAAAACACATCATAAAATTGTAATGTATTGCTGAAAACTTTCACCAACCCTTAAAACAAAACCAGAAGTCCTCACCATAATGTACAAACTTCATATGCTTTGCCCAGAGGACAGAAAATTATAGTCCCACAGGTCAAATCCAACCTGCTGCCCATTTAGTCAATGTTTTGTGGAAACATGGCCAGGTTCATTCATTTACATAATACGATGGCAGAGTTTAGTAGTTCAACAGAAATTTTGTAGCCTGCAAAACCTAAATATTTACTATCTCACCTTTTATTTTAAAGAGGTGTTTGCAGTGTTCTAAAACTCTATAATCTCAGTCTTAGGTTATCACATGATTTCTTTATTTATTTATGTGTGGTACTGGGGATTGGACCCAAGGCCTTGTACATGCTAGGCAAACATCCTCCACTGAGCTACATCCCCAGCCCGTTTATACATTTTATTTTTAGACACTGTCTTGCTAAGTTTGGGATCCTCCTGTTTTGGCCTCCAGAGCAACTAAGATTACATGCATATAGCACCTCAACCAGCCACATGATATCTATCTTATATACTTTCTTTAGATATACACAATACTTACACAGATTAATCTCATTTCTGTTCAGCTACCTACTACCTTTGCTGTTTCCTACCAACTTAAATTCTTTTATTTTCACTGAGAGAAAATGAAAAGCTAGGCTGCAGTTAGAATGTCAAAACATTATTCACTAAGAAAAAAAAATTATTTTATTTTTCTTTAGTGAGCTTCCCATTACCTAAGATATTACTAGTTTTTTTTTTTTTTTTTTTTAAGTTTGGTCCCTTCAAGAGAATGTAAACTCCATTAATGCAAAGTTTTCTATGCCTCATTCACTGTTTTGTTTATTTAGTTTCATTTTTTTTGGGGTTTTTTTGGTATTGGTGAATGAACTTGAGGGTGCTTTACCATTGAGCTACATCCTTTTTATTTTATGTTGAAGCAAGGTCTCAAAATGCTAAATTCACAATCTTCTTGCCTTAGCCTCCAGAGTTGGTGGGATTACAGGTGTGAGCCATGGTGCCTGGTTGTCTCATTCACTTTTTTTTTTTTAGGTGTTGATGGACCTTTATTTTATTCATTTATTTATATGTGGTGCTGAGAATTGAACCCAGTGCCTCACACATGCTAGGCAAGTGCTCTACCACTAAGCCACAACCCCAACCCTCCTATTCACTTTTAAAGCCCCATTAGCTAAAACAATGCCTGGTACATATACAGTAGGTGCCTAATTAATATTTGTTGAATACATAGATTGAGTTTTTGTCGTTTTTTTTTGGTATCAGGAATTAAACACAAGAATGCTTAATCACAGAGCAAATCCCCAGCTTCCCCCTCTGATTTTTAAAACCAAATGATATTTATATTTAGTGTAAGTAAAAGGTTTTTCTGGGTCCTCTAATTTTGGAAAATATAGAACTTGTGTTAAAAATATGAACTATACATTAATATTCATATGATATATTTAAATTTTTTAAAAAATTTTTGATTCAGGCTGGGGATATAGCTCAGTGGGTAGAGTGCTTGCCTCATGAGCACAAGGCCCTGGGTTCAATCCCCAGCACTACAAAAAAAAAAAAAAGGATAAAAAGAACAAAAAATTTTTTTTGATTCATTTGTACACAAGGGTGCAACTTTTCATTTCTCTGGTTGTACACAATGTAGATTCACACCATTCATGTAATCATACATGTACATAGGGTAATGATGTTTGTCTCATTCCATTATCTTTCCTCCCCCCTCATGATCCTACACAATCCAACGTTCCTCCATTTACCCCCACTCTTTAAGTATCAGCATCCACTTATCAGAGGAAACATTTGGCTTTAGTTTTTTGGGATTAGTTTATTTCACTTAGCATAATATTCTCCAACTCCATCCATTGACCTGCAAGCCATAATTTTATTCTTCTTTATGACCCAGCCCTTTTTAATATTTTATTTTGCGACAGGGCCTTGCTAAGTTGCTAAGGCTGGCTTTGAACTTGCAATCCTCCTGCCTCACCTTCCTGGGCTGCTGGGATTATAGGCATGTGCCACCATGCCCAACTAAGCATCTATTTTTAAATTAATCAAACTTGGAGAAATTATTTGAATAATTATTAAATAATTTTATATATGTAAAAGTTTTGAACAGTACTGGTGTATAAGTGCTAAATAATAATTACCTGCCACTATTATCACTATTAAATTATTTAAGGTTATCAAGTCCAATGTATCACTAATGGCCTATAATTAAGGAATTCTAAAATATATATCACTTAAAAATATGTATCATTAAAGAAAAGTCTCTAACCATTAAGTCTCAAACATGAAATGGAGCTTGCAATGCTTCAGGGGTACTAAAAAAGCACTGTGGTAACACATACAGTCCAAACAGTTGAGAACCAGATCTCTGCCTTTGACTCTCACAAAGAGAACTTTCATGTAATGATAACTACACGAGTCTTGAAAGAGCTACTCGACTCAGCTCAGTGGCAGAGAACTGCCTAGTATGGGTGAGACACTGGGTTCGATCGTTAGCACTACATAAAAATAAACAAAGGCATTCTGTCCATCTGCAATACAAAAAAAAAAAAATCCTTAAAAAAAGACAAACATGGTAAATAAACTGATATTAGAACCAACATCACATAACAACGAAAGTAGAAAATTGGGCTGGGGATATAGCTCAGTTGGTAGAGTGCTCGCCTTGCAAGCACAAGGCCCTGGGTTCAATCCCCAGCACCACAAAAAAGTAAAAAAAATTACAATTAGTGTCCAACAGCAAGGCAACAACTTCTCTCCTTTCAGAGAGTAGCAATTCACAAGGAGAAATACAGCTTTAGGACCTCAAAGGAAAGGCTCTATGCTACAATTTTAATAATGCAGACCTTCAGAAGGTTATACATTTCTGCAACAAAATAAAATTAGTTACACAGTTCTCTAATGTATCCTAGAATGGACAAACTGAGGACAAAGAAATAATAAATTAGCTCCATCTAGTTTTCCTATACCAGGGACATAACTAACCTACTAGGAGCAAGGAATCACATCAAGTGCCTTCCATTTTTTGCCATAAATTAACTGTTTTGGCTTAGAGAAATAAATTTTCTTTAAAAAAACAGAAGTTTAACAATCTGTTTCAAGGAAAATATGTAATCAGAATAATCCTGAGATTGCTTGTAGAGGCTAACTTCATCGAGGCTTGAAAAGTAAACATTCAGTCCCACAGCAACACTGATTCCATGCGTTCCTCCATATAAGGTAATTTCAACGTGAGAGCAAAGCCCTAACAGGAAGGAGGGAAGAAAAGAAGCATAGAGATAGTGACTACAATTTCAAAATGGGGATGGGGAGCAAGGAGAGAATTTTTTGAAAATCAGGGGAAAGACCATAAAGATATGAAACATTAAGATAATTAAATTTTTACCTAATAATAACAGAAACAGTAAACATGGATTAAGAATACAAAGACATAAAGTTCATTTCAGGGGATAACTAAGTTCACTATCACAAGAAGAAGATAGTCCTGGGGGAGGGGAAAATTTATCTCTAAAAGGTAGACTTCAGAGGAAAGTTTCTTTGGTGCCCACAAAAATGCATCTGCCCTTTGCAGGACAGACAGCAGCAAGAGAAATCAAAGTGGCAGGCAACAGTTCAGAGAAAGCTGACTTTTACTATATCTGTGAAGGGATGGCAGATCCACATCCTTAGATTAGCTACCTTTCATCTGTCATCTTTTTGCTCAGCTTGCAAGTCAATCAAGTGCAAAAGTTCATGGACATGGAAGAAACAGATTGAGGCACGCACAATTTGTTGACTCAGAAAGCATTGTTAGCAGAACACAAAAGTCTCAAGGTACCCATTAAGTTTATACAGTAAACCTGAAATAATTAAAATGTGCAGGGAACATTGAGTGTGGAGTTCTGACTAAAGCAAACTCATGTTCTGAATCCTAGAAGAAGAAAATATTGCTAAAAGCTTTTGAGTAAATTTTACTTGGTACTTTTTAATTCTAGATTTTATGCTATAAGCTCTTTTTAATACAGAATACTTACTTTGTGATTAGGGAATTATGCAAAAGGTTCAAATTACAATCTCTTTGCCTATGATTAAGAGCTTTTGGTCAAAAGGAGCATTTTTAGAAATAGTCTGTTTTCCCATAAAAGGAAAACAAGTTGAAATGTGTTCTAACATTTATTTTCCACAAAATCAATTTGTTCTCTTATGGAGAAAAATTATGCTCTCTTATACATATAAACTAAAAAATGTATCAATATAATAAAGAAAGATATAAAGAATCCAAAGGAAGCCAGGTGTGGTGGTGAATGCCTGTAATCCCAGCAGTTTAGGAGGCTACGACAGGAGGATTGCAGATTCAAAGCCAGTCTCAGCAATTCAGTGAGGTTGTAAGCAACCTAGTAAGGCCCTGTCTCAAAATAAAAAATAAAAAGGGCTGGGGATGTGGCCCAGTGGTTAAGTGCCTTTGGGTTCATGCTCTTGGGTTCAATCCCTGGTACCAAAACCAAACCAAAACAAACCCAAAACCACAAAAAAACAAAGGAAGTGAATTATCTGCTTTCTAATCTTTAAAGTACAAGGTGAATTTATTCTATATAAGCACAAGTAAATAATGAAGGCAAAGTAATTAACATTTGCTTTTTAAAAGACTGGAAGAAACTGAGAATATGAACATATACTTTATACAGTATAATGAACATATACTTTATGATCAAGATCATAAACCAGGCCAGGTGTGATGGCACACGCCTATAATCCCAATGGCTCAGGAGGCTGAGTGAGGAGGATTAGGAGTTCAAAGTCGGCTTTGGCAATTTAGCAAGGCCTTAAGAAATTCAGTGAGACCTATCTCTAAATAAAATACAAAGAAAGGTTGGGGAAGTGGCTCAGTGGTTATGTGCCCTTGAGTTCAATCCCTGGTACCAAAAAAAAAACAAAACAAAAAACTAGATCATAAACCAGTTTAAGATGCTTATCAGTGAAAATAACAGCCAAAAAACAAACAAACAAAGTCTGTGTAGGCTTGTCAATAAATATTCCAAAATTGTTTTATTAGTTTTTCAAAAAAAATTTTTTTGTTTTAGATAAACAAAATACCTTTATTTTATTTATTCATTTTATGTAGTGCTGAGAATTGAACTCAGTGCCACACATGTGTGAGGCAGTCGCTCTACCACTGAGCCACAATCCCAGTCCCTCCAAAATTGTTTTAAAAGTGTTGAGGCTAAGTTCACTTGAGTAAGATGTTTGCTGAATCTGCCTTGCCTGCAATAATACTCATTAAGGACAATAATTTCTACAATGACACCTTGTCATAAAATAATGAAAATGTTCCTTCTGACAATAAATTCAGCAAGAAGTAACCTGTACTATTCCAACTCTGGCTGCACAGATTTAAGGAACTAAACAAATTTAGAAAATTTTGAGATACAACTGGAATCATCAATAACCAAACAATTGCAACTTGTTACTTGAAACTCAAACCAAACATTTCAATAATAAGCCTCTCCCTAGTTATTTTAGCTTACAGTCTAAACTTTCACTATTGGCACTCAGAGACTCAGTGGATTCAGATACTTAGGAATGCTTGCATTTTATTTTTTCCTCATCTTTGGTCCACCCTTTGTATACAGGAATGGGATTTCATATGCTGATTTTTTTCTTCTATGTACCACATGTTTGATATTTTCCCACGTAATTACATAGTCCTTATAAATATAATTTTATTAGCTACCAAATATTCCCATCGAGAGGATTTGTAATAATTTACATAACTTCTGTGCTCTCTCTTATGTTTATTTGGTCCATTTCCCCCATAACTACAATGCAATAAAACTCTCAAACATCTTTTGCTTTATTTAAAATAAACATTGTTCTGTATTAAAACTACAAATATTTTATAATATTAATTTGAATGAAATGTTTGATAACGATTAGAGATTAAAAAGTCTTTTGTTTTTTAAAATATGCAAGCGATAAAAAGGCTAGTGACCTTCTCTTATTACTAAAGTGAAAGAAGGATTTCTGCAAATTGCAACTTAGTGAAACATTCTTGCGATAATTTTCTCTTCTTATTTTTTGGACTCAAAATATAAACTTTAAAAGTTCAAAATAAAAGTAACTTATCGAAGAATTACCACATGTTTAAGCATAAAGTTTTCCTTCTAAAAAACTTATATTTTTAGGGTGCTGGGGTTGTGGCTCAGTGGTAGAGTGCTCGCTTAGCACGCATGAGGCCCTGGGTTCAATCCTCGGCACCACATAAATATAAAATAAAGGTATTGTGTCCACCTATAACAAAAAAAAAATTTTTTAAACTTATATTTTAGATTACATACTCTTTTCCTGGCTTCAGTGGATACCAATTACCACTACTGGTTTTCCATAAAAGTTAGATTTCATAATTAGAAGATAACAAAAGATGCACTAATCTTTGCTTTATATTTTGAAAGAACCAAAAAAATGCCATATTCATTAAGTAAATTGCCTCAAAGTAGTATTAAACTTACAATTAATACTATAGCATCTAAGACTGACAGAACCAGAAGCTCTTCTAAAAACATTTAATGAAATTTCACATTTCCTTAAATATCTCTAAGGAGTATAATTTTTGACCTGTTGAAATGGTGTCTGCTGTAAATACCAGGTGTGACTCTCATAATTCTCAAGTCCTCCTGAAGTTGTGGATGTATGTGCATAAAAATTTGGAAAACCATTCATTTCAAATAGAACAGGAAGAAAAAAGTGCTTAAGAGTGTTAGCACAGAAGGAAAAAGCATATACATCATCAGCAATCTTACTACATGTGGCAATCTACTTGTCACTAACAAAAGAATACCACCTTTTCCCCCCTGAGCCCTACCACCTTCCCCTGCCTCCCACCCCCCCCCCCGTCCTTTCTAAAAGTTTTTATTTTGAGACAGGTGCTTGCTCAGATGCTCAGGCTTGCTTTGAATTTTCCATCCTTCCTCCTCAGTCTTCCAAGTAGCTGGAATTATAGCCGTGTACCACCACACCCAGCTGAGAATATCACCTTTTGATTGTTATAGATTTTAGCAGCTAAATAATTTTCAGATAAAAAGGAATTCACATGATTTTTGTTCGGAATTCAGAAGGGATATAAATAACCTTGAAAGACAGTTTATCTTTAAAATATTCTTAAAGATAGCCTATAACAACTTTCCTGGAAATAGAAAGCTCCTACTGAGGGCCATCTTCAGAACTCAGTTCCCGAACTCAATAGTTTTTAAGGCTTCATTTAAGAACTTTAGTTAAGAACCTCAAAATTCAAATCTGTGACTGAACTACAACTTAAAACAGCTTGTGATTTCCATCTCTTCACTAAGTATTCACATAGAAAGCTAAGGTGCTTGACAGCCCATTTTATTTCCTGCACAGTAGTGATTGTTAATTGTTAATTAACAAGTTTCAAATTTCATCCTCTTTTTTTTTTTTGGTACTGGGGATTGAACCCAGGGACACTCCACCACTGAGCCACATCCCCAGCCCTATTTTGTATTTTTTATTTAGAGACAGGGTCTCACTGAGTTGCTTAGGGCCTCGCTAAATTGCTGAGGCTGGCTTTGAACTTGTGATTCTCCTGCCTCAGCCTCCCAAGTGCTGGGATTACAGGCGTGCGCCACCACACCCAGCTTCATCTTTTTGTGTGTGTGTGATGAATGTGAAATGCTCTGTGAAGGTTAATACAAAAAGAATATATTTCTCAAAAAACAGAAACAGTCTGAAAGGTTCACTGCTGTCTGAAGATGGCTCTTTGTGTATTTCTGCCATAATAAACACATCAAGATCCTCATTATTCCTCTCACTTTTCAATTTCAGTCTCTGACTTTATTAAAATCAATGTGAAAAATACTCTGTACTCACTCTGGCATTCTATGAATTGATGAATAAAAGTGCAGTCCCCGCCACTCTTTGAAAGCAAGTGCTCTAATGAAGAAAGAAACACCTTTAAGGACATAGTTTGTTGCTGCCTTTGAAAACTAACAGCAAAGGCAGGAAAACTGAAATGTATCAACTCTGAGAAGGGCTAATAAAAGCTGAAAATATATTTTAATATTAAAAGCAAACATATTTTGGAATGACTGAAATGACTGAAATATATACCATAAACATACTAATTGCTACAGAAATTTGAAATTTAAAAATTTTAAACAGAATTTATCAGAGCTAACTAAAGCAAAACGAAGCCCTCAGTAAAATAGTTACTACAAAGATAAAAAGCTGTTTTACACAAATTCTAGCTAAGCTAGAATGACTTAAATGACTGAAAATCGTGACTATAGAACCATTAATTTATACCCTGAATAGTGAGCTTTTAAAGGTGTAGTTTTTATCCAAAGAGCTCAAACAAAAAAATCCAAAATAAAACAAAAAAATCCAAAATAAAACCCCCAGACCAAAACAACAACAACAAAAAATACTCAAACATACTGCCTTAAAGAGCTGCTCTCACTTTCAAAATACACCTTTCTCCTATAACCACAGTTAGTCAGGAGGCTGAGACAGGGGAATCAAAAGTTCAAGGCCAGTTTGGGTAACTTAGCAAGATGTTGTCTCAAAATAAAATTTTAGAAGGGCTAGGAATGTAGCTCAGCAGGAGAGTACTTGCAATCCCCAGCAGTGTGTGCGCACACACACAGATAATTAAATTAAATACCCCTTATTCCATGAAAGCTTAAGTATTAAAACTATATTTCAACATGATGACTGTCTGAAAGGTGTGAAAGCACTAAAACCTGTGAAAAAGGATACAAGACAGCACCACTCTCGCTGTAAAACTCTCCTTTCTCTCCTCCATCTCAGCCTATCCTACCTCTTTAATTATCTCAACTCGGCATGATGGTGCCTCATCCTCAGTTGCCTTCTTTACCTCTACTTTCAAATTTATTATTCTTTATCTAGTTACAAGTCCTTCACTTTACAGTCACCATCAGTATAGACAAAAACATAAAGAAAAAAAGATTGATATACTTCACATTTTAGAAAGATGAATGCATTACTTGGTTACAACATAATACAGAGATATATACCATAAACATACTAATTGCTACAGAAATTTGAAATTTAAAAATTTTAAACAGAATTTATCAGAGCTAACTAAAGCAAAACGAAGCCCTCAGTAAAATAGTTACTACAAAGATAAAAAGCTGTTTTACACAAATTCTAGCTAAGCTATGATACTTTCAAAACTCAAAACTATTTAAAATCATGTTAAATATCAAAACTCATTTGGAACCAAATTTTAACCTCACTAAAGGATTTTATGAAATTTATCTGAAGCCAGAATTCAGACCAATATCAAAGGACTCAAATGACATTTACTAAAAAGTAGGTTATCCCAACCAAGGTAAACATCAACCTTTTATCTGCTCTGATTTTAACATCTGAACCTGACAATAAAATGTTTATTATACTTGTTTAGATAAATTCTAAAATTAATGTAAAAAGATAGATACATATGTATCCCTTCTATAAAGGCATCTCTTAAACATTTAAGAAAACTATCTTACAAATAGTATACTTAAAGCTTTTAGATTATGACACTTTCAACATTCTATTACTTGACTTAAGGCCTTTGGGAAATCACTCTGCCAAAGCTACAAAAATGTGTGCCACTGATAATTCAAAAGGAAGCAGATACTTATTGGAGAGAAAAGGGGTCTCTATGATACCAAATAATGTAGGAATGTAAAAAAGACAAATATGGAAATGTAAAGTAGAAAACCACTCTACTTAAAATGAATTCTATTTATACGTGTGAGTTTCCTATGGATTTTAATTTTTTATGCCTATGTTGTTCATTACTATAGCCACTAGCCAGACATGCTACTGAGCCTTTCAAATGTGGCAAGTTCAAACTGAGTTAGGATTTCAATTATAAAACAAAGAGACAATGAATTCAAATAGTAAGAAAAAATAATGTGAAAGGTTTCACTAATAATCTTTGAAAACTGGTTACATGTTAAAATAACATTTTGGATATTGTGGGTTAAATAAAATATGCTATTTAAATTTGTTTTACCTGCTTTTTATATTTTTAATGTGGTGACCAGAATAATTTAAATTATGCATGTGGTTCTTATTTCTTTTAGATAGTATTATTTAATACTAAGATATGTTCAAATTATGCTTATTAAATAAAATACAAAAAGTAGCACAAAACCTGTACTTTTAACAGCTACATTATACTTAATTTCAAAAGTTCAAAGGCTGGGGTTGTGGCTCAGTGGTAGAGCGCTTGCCTAGCATGTGTGGGGAACTGGGTTCAATTCTTAGCGCCACATAAGAGAATAAAGATTAAAAAAAAAGTGGAGCTCACTGGAAGAAATATTAATTTTAACATATTCAGACATCTTTGAAATATTCTACAACCCTTCTTGGTGTACTACTATTAAAAGAATAATTTTAGTTAAAAACTCATTTTATGGTTCTAGGCTTTGGTAATATTGGAATGCTTGGTAATTGGTTTATTATCAAATCACAAGTGATTCAGAATGTTATTAGTGACCCATCTCAAAAGTTCACTATGTAAATCTAGTGTGATGAAGTTTTTGTGTAGATTCAGAAATTTACTCTTATCTTCTTTTAAAATATCCTATTAGTCACTCTCCACACTACTCAATTTATCACCACCAAAAGCAAACATGCCAATAATGAAAAAATAATTATATCAAGAAGTTATCTTTAAATATTTAAAATGTCTTATTTAATCTTAAATAAAGGAGTCTATAATATAAAAAGTCTATTAATCCCAAGTCAGTTGGAACTGGCAAAAAATTTCATGCAGTAATTTGACAAATCTAAACAGAGAAAAGATGGTTCTGTATTAATAAAAGGATTCTCTTAATTGAAGGAAAAGGAGGTTCTCAGTTTAGGTTAACATTAATACTATGAACAAATACATATTCAAGTCAAGAAAGTGATGGACTGATTAAAAAGTGTACATACCAGAAAGAAAAACAAATAACAACAGAAAATACAAAATCATTTAAGGAAGACAAAGTTTTAGAAGATAAGGATTAATTCATTTATATCAGTTTGCTAAGTATATTTAATAAAAAGTAAGTCATTTTTCTACAATGAA
The DNA here is from genome assembly GCA_020662805.1 of Glaucomys volans. Lineage (NCBI taxonomy): Eukaryota > Metazoa > Chordata > Mammalia > Rodentia > Sciuridae > Glaucomys > Glaucomys volans. The sequence continues at coordinate 316,121 of JAJEJO010003113.1, forward strand.
TATAAACTACACCTTTAAAAATTCTCAAATTGAAATTCATTCAAATTGGAATTTTTTAAATTAATGCATTTTACAGTCAAATAGCAATGGTTAAAGAATTTTTTTCTTAATTGAGAGTTCCAAAATCCATTATAAATGTAATACTAGGTCTGGACCTTGCAGCGCACATATACATGATCACCTGAGCCTATTTTGCCAGTTCTTGGTTAAAAACAAGCCAAACAAAATGGAAACAAACCACCTCCTAACTTTACTAGAATGTGACTCTTGCTCAAGAACTACAAAGATATCCCCTGATATATGGAAAAAATCTTTAATGGAGTTTAAATATTTTATGGAAGTTCTGGTATGAACCTTGACTTCTTCCAGTAATTTCTGTATAAAAATTGAGATGAGAGGCACATAGATCAGTATACACAAGAAAATAGTTTTATTCTTTTGGTACTCTGGTGCAGAATCTGGCATAGCTGGCACTCGGTCAAAACTGGTTGAAAAAGGAAATGTAAAAGGTAAACAGGGATCTTCAAGACTAAAGGATTATAGAAGCTATTGGGCAAAAAGTACTCTATATGTAACAGAAAAAAATCAATCCCTAATGGCTTTAAGTTTTGGGAAAGAGAACACCTATGCTACCTAGAAAAAAGGATCATAAACCAAGAACTAACAAAGAATTTTTTTCTGATGGCAGAAATGACTGACTTTAATCCTCCTAACCAATAAACAGACAGAAAAAGAAGGCAGTTTCTACATGCCCAAGGCACAATGGTCTTTCATACAAACTCACACATTAAATATGATTAACCAGAGTCAGAGCTTGATGGAACAAAATGGTAGTCTAGCTCCCTAAAAATGAAAATGGGAGAAAAATACAAGCCATTGCTAATGCTGAACTTTATAATTTTTTATTACTTAATTGAAATTTCCATATAACAAAGGATATCTAATAACAGATCATGGCATCAAGTCTTAAAAAATAAAGGGAAGCCTGATTTTAAAAGACAGAATTCAATAATGTGCAAATGGTATGCTTTGCCTTCCAAACAGTTAAAACCTTAAAACCCTGAATTTCCTATTCTGCTTAAACAGTAGAAGGTATCATGAAAGAAAAATATTTAAGTTTTTTACACTACCTTTTTCTGTGCTCCCATTTATTTTAGGTAAGAAGTCATCAACTTGTATCCCTAGGATTAAGACAGTATATCATTGCCTGATCAGAGAAAGTAATATATTAAGTATTACACTTGGTCTCAAGTGTAATCATGGCATTTTGTATTCCTATTCACATTAAGACTGTATAGAACACTTTATATTTATTTTTATAAGACGGATTCAATATGCTATTTTCCATTAATTCAGGCTTAGTGGCCTTCCAATGAACCTCAAAAGAAAAAGGATCCTACTGTTCATGGATTTAAGCAGAACATTCTCAGATGCAGAAATTTCATTTATCTCAAGGACTAAACAATGGTGCCCACTGGTGGCAATCCAGCATATTTTAAAAGGAAATTTTCTAAGAATGTAGCTATTTTATACCTAATATGTAAAACATCACTTACGTGTGTACAACCAGTGAAACAATAACTGTACTCCATTTGTGTTCAATGAATCAATAAGTAAATAAAAAAAAAAACATCACTTACGGAAAATAAGAACCTAATATGAAATAGTAAACAAAGTCAAAAGTTTAATAATGACAAATGTAGCTTTAAACAAGAAATTTGGATGACACCTACCTAAGCTGCTGCATTCTTTAAGAGTTTTCTCCTGAAGATGTTCTAACCGTACTGTAAATAAAAGTCCAAGAAAAAGATATTTCACAGACAAAAAGAAAAAAAAATCAAATCAAAACAATTTCTATGTTAGCTAACTTACCTTGTAAAGCTGTTAGCCTTTCATTGGTGAAATCATTATCAGCTTGTAAAGCTTCTATTTTTGCCTGGAGCTCCTGTTCTTTTTCTTCCATTTCATCTATCTTATGTTGTAATTCTTTCTTCTCAGCTTGTCCCTTCTGTTGAATCTCCTCTTGTCTTCCCTCTGCTACCTGTTGAGAAAGAAGATTCAAACCTGATATTGTTTTAAGAGGCCTAAGCCAGAACTGCCTTTATTCAACTTCTAAGGAATGTATATGAAATTATAGAATTTATTTATTTATTTAACATTTTTTTTTGGTACTTGGGATTGAACCCAGGGGCACTCCACCACTGAGCCACATCCCCAGGCAAGAAGGAGGAATGATAGGGCATGTTCCAATGACATCGCAAGAAGTCTTTGCAAAGGAAGAAACCAAGATTGTTTCTTTCCTTTCTCTTTTTTTTTTGAACTGGGGATTGAACTCAGGGGCACTCGGCCACTGAACCACATCCCCAGCCCTATTTTTGTATTTTATTTAGAGACAGAGTCTCACTGAGTTGCTTTAGGGCCTCACTAAGTTGCTGAGGCTGACTTTGAACTCGCAATCCTCCTGTCTCAGCCTCCCAAGTATTGGGATTACACACATGCGCCACCGTGCCCGGCTTAGAATGTATTTATAATGCTAATTTTTCTAAACCAGCAAAGATGATAGACAAAGACCTGATGTCAAAAGTGATCTGCATTGGGTTCACACCTTCATAATAGCACCTAAGAGAAAACTTTGTAGCAAGCAAGCAGTCTCATTACCTGTAGAGATAAAGGGTCAAAATGAAAAATTCTTGTTTTTAAATTTTTTTGGTGGTGCTAGGGATTGGACGCAGGGGTTCACGCACGTTAGGCAGGTGATCTAACACTGAGCTACATCCCCAGCCCCCAACCACCACATTTTAAAATGGGAAGTAATGTAGCTCAGTAATAGGGTGCTTGCTTAACATGCACACACAAGGCCTTGGGTTCAATCTATACAAAGATTAATGGAATAAAAATAAAACTATCCTAGGTGAACCAACCACATAGAAGAGAGGTATATGTTGGTTTTCTCTAATAAATTCATATCTTCCAGGCATTCAATTCATGGTTTGAATTACATTAATATGGGTTTTCACTAACTCAGTTATAAGAATTCATTCATTCATTTTACAGTACTGGGGAATGAACCCAGTGTACTTCACCACTGAATTACATCCCCAGTCCTTTTTATTTTTTATGTTTGAGATGGTGTTTTGTTAAGTTGCCCAGACTGGCCTTGAACTTGATATCCTCAGACTCCCAAGAGCCTGCTTCATATATAAGATTTCAAAGGACCAATTAATCATTACCCTATGATCTGATCTATCCTTATACTAAATGTCCCACAGCTGTAGGGAATGGCAGAATCAACTGCATCCTTGAAGGTTAACAGGAGTCCAGCAGATTATTCTAAGATTTGTCTGGACTTGTTCCAGAAGTAAAGCTGGGCCCTACCTTTGGATAAAAATCCCTACCTTTTATATTTTGTTGATTCTCAGTAACTTCCTTGTGTATATCAAAAGATGCCAATTGTGAGGCACTGATTCATGTTCATCTCAAGGAAATACATTAGTTTTTACAGGCTTTCGATTATCTATGGTCATAGAGATTGAGCTAAATAGAAAAGAAGCATCTTATTTTACAGGTATTCATCAAAATCTAAACTTTTAAGCTATCCAGGGAGGTACAGACTATTAGATTAACAGGTTTTCAGACTGAATAAATACATACCTTTAATTTATCAGATAAATCTTTAATCTCATTAACTGCTCCATTATATTTATTGGCTAATTCTCTTAATTCTTCCTGAGTCCGCTCATTCATTTCTTTTAGGTGGGTACATTCATCTTCAGTATTACTCAGACTTCGCTGCAATTCAAATTCACAGGCAATTCATTTTGAATAAATGCACATCATTTTGCATTCCTTCTAAATTCAATTTGTAAAAAATATAACTCTATGGGTTATTCCAAATCAACATATTTCCTGAACTTTACATAAAGCTGAGTTAAATAACACAAGGATTTCAATTTTTACTACAGGTACACACTAAAGCAATAAACAACTAAGAATTAAAAAAAAAATGTTGTGAGAAGAGGGGACACTTCAATTATATCTTTTTTGTTGTACTGGGGATTTAACTCAGAGGTGCTACTCAGCTATATCCCAAAGCCCTTTTAATTTGTTATTTTGAGACAGAGTTTCACTAGGTTGCTTATAGCTTCACTCAACCCAGAGGTGCTAAACCATTAAGGCACATCCCCAACCCTTTTTGTATTATTTATTTAGAGAGAAGGTCTCACTGAGTTTCTTAGGGCGTCTCTAAGTTGCTGAGGCTGGCTCTGAACTCAGGATCCTCCTGCCTCAGCCTCCGAAGCCACTGGGATTACAGGCGTGCACTACTGCACTTGGCTAAGCCTGTTGATTCTTTTAGTAATATGCAGCAATTAATACAAAAATGAGAAGATAGCTAGCAACTTCCATTGCATAGTAAATGAATTAAATAACAATGAATTAGGCACTCTGGGATATGGTCATTACAGAAATTATCCCTGTACTAAGGGTATGCTACTATTTAGTTTAAGATGGACATTTTAACCAAATTGAGGGACAGATAATTTCTGTGTTAATTATAACATGGAATAGTAAGACCCATATTATGAATTAGGTTTTTTTTTTCCCTAATGCAATGAGAAAAAAGTATATATGTGTTTTATATAGACACTTTTTTTTTTCTTGGAACCCAGAGTTCTATCTACACAACCAGTCCTGAGAATCACATTTTGATTGTTCCTAAAAGACCCAGAAAGGGGCTTAGAGATTTTTCCTTTGAGCTTCCAAAGTATAAAACCCAATTTTCCTCTCTAGAGGATGGGTGAAGTAGGAACACGTATGTAAGTTCTTGGTCTTACAGTGACCAAGGGAAAAAAAAGCAAAATCTTATGCCAGAGGATCAATTCCCGGAAACATATCAAGGTTCATCATATGGAGGCTGAATCCTTGGCAGTGTGCAAACAGTCAGATTCTCTGATTAGGCTCTTTGGTCTGTTTGTTTGTATCAGGGGCTGAATCCAGGGACTGACCCAATGAGACACATTCCCAACCTTTTTTATATTTTTTACTTAGAGACAGGGCCATGCTAAATTGCAGAGGCTGGCTTTGAACTTGCCATCCTCTTGCCTTAGCCTCCCAAATTGCTGAGATTACAGGTATGTTTGACCATGTCCAGCTAGTTAGGCTTTTCTTTTCTTTTTTTTGGAACCCGGGATTGAACTCAGGGACACTCAGCCACTGAGTGTCCCCAGCCCTATTTTGTATTTTATTTAGAGGCAGGGTCTCACTGAGTTGCTTAGCGCCTTGCTGATGTTGAGGCTGGGTTTGAACCCGCAATCCTCCTGCCTCAGCCTCCTGAGCCGCTGGGATTACAGGCGTGCGCCACCACGCCTGGTGGCTTTTATTTTCTTAGCTACTCACTTGGGACCGGAAGCACCAGAATTCACATGATTATATTGAGAATGCCTGTCAACATAAGCTGCACACCTATTCTTTCCCATTTGACAGACTGAAAATATTTCCCAACCACATAATAATACCTAAGTTTAAAGGGGCCTGGAATTTTTAAAGTTAAAAAAAAAAAATCATACTACTACTTGGTATTTTTAAAAGTGAAATACCTCAACTTCTGAAAGTTTTCTAACCACTTCAATTTTCTCCTGAAGAACCCGCCTCAGGGACTCTTTGGCTGTTGTCTCATAGTTGTGTTTATCCTCCTGTAAGGCTATTAGTTCCTTCCGTAAACTATCTTCTGTCTGATTCTAGAATTAAAAAAAATTTACAATTATAGCGAAGTCATTTTTTAAAAAGCCTCTAACATTTGAAACAACTAAACACATTATGATGCTTTTTAAATTCTGTGTTAAGTCACCTCCAAACACAAACAATGCTGGCCCTGTATTAACTGAAGCTATATTTAAAAGTTGCATCAGTAAATTATGTCTTGACAAATATGCCTTGCTTCCAATAGAAAAAAAATCAAAGGCAACTAAGAATTTTTCTCAAATATGTAAAATTACTCTTACATTTGTCATATTCTCTGCAAGTCACCATATATTTACATTGTAGGAAAAAATAATTACCTTCAAAAACACTAAGTATTTTGAGGCAAATGTATTATCTTCTGGTAAAAGAACACATTATTATCCATCATGTTTTGGCAAGAAACAATAAACACAAAAGACCCCCTAAATTATTATTTTTTTTTGGAGCTTAATTTTGTTTTATTCATATGGAGACTATAAAAAATATGAAATTTATATATATATATATTTTTCTTTTTTTTAATTTACTTATTGATTCATTGAACACAAATGGAGTACAGCTATTGTTTCAAGGGTTGTACACAAAGTAGAGTCACACCATCTGTGCTTTCTTGCATGTACACAGGGCAATGATATCTGTCACACACTCTGTTATTGATTTTACTCCCCACCCGCCCCCACCCCTCCCTTCCCTCTATGCTAGCTATCTTTCCTCCATTCTTGCCATCTTTCCCCCCCACATTATGCATCATCATTCATTTATCAGAGAGACCATTCGGCTTTTGGATTTTTGGGATTGGCCGATCTCACTTAGCATAACAGTTTCCAACATCATCCATTTACCTACAAATGTCATAATTTTATTCTTCTTTATGGCTGAGTAATATTCCATCGTGTATATATACCACAGTTTCTTTATCCATTCATCTACTGAAGGGCATCTAGGTTGATTCCACAATCTAGCTATTGTGAATTGAGCAGCTATGAACATTGATGTGGCTGCATCACTGAGGCAATCTGATTTTAAGTCCTTTGGGTATAAGCCAAGGAGTGGGATAGCAGGGTCAAATGGTGGATCCATTCCAAGTTTTCTAAGGAATCTCCACACTGCTTTCCAGAGTGGCTGCACCAACTTGCACTCCCACCAGCAATGTATGAGTGTACCCTTTTCCCCACATCCTCGCCAACACCTGTTGTTGCCTGTGTTCTTGATAAAAGACATTCTAATTGGGGTAAGATGAAATCTTAAGGTGGTTTTGATTTGCATTTCTCTTATAACGAGTGATGTTGAACATTTTTTCATAAATCTGTTGATTGCTTGTAGATCTTCCTCTGTAAAGTGTCTGTTCATTTCCTTGGCCCATTTATTGATTGGGTTATTGGTGTTCGTGGTGTAAAGATTTTTGAGTACTTGGTAGATTCTGGAGATTAGTGCTCTGTCCGAAGTGTGTGTGGCAAAGATTTTCTCCCACTCTGAAGGCTCTCTCTTCACATTGCTGATTGTTTCCTTTGCTGAGAAGAAGCTTTTTAGTTTCACTCTATCCCAATCATTGATTCGTGCTTTTATTTCTTGCGCTTTGGGAGTCATGTTAAGGAAATCTGGTCCTAGGCCAACATGATGAAGATTTGGACCTATTTTCTCTTCTATTAGGTGCAGAGTCTCTGGTCTGATTTCTAGGTCCTTGATCCACTTTGAGTTGAGTTTTGTACAGGGTGAGAGATATGGGTTTAGTTTCATTTTGCTGCATATGGATTTCCAGTTTTCCCAGCACCATTTGTTGAAGAGGCTGTCTTTTCTCCATTGCATGTTTTTGCCTCCTTTGTCAAGTATGAGATACCTGTACTTATTTGGGTTTGTCTCTGTGTCCTCTATTCTGTACCATTGATCTACCTG
>JAJEJO010003113.1:330616-376500 GCA_020662805.1 Glaucomys volans
TGTGGTGCTGGGGATTGAACCCGGGGCCTTGTGCTTGCAAGGCAAGCACTCTACCAACCAAGCTATATCCCCATCCCCAAAAGAATGTTTTTCTAGCAAGTAATTACAGCAGTTTCAGATCAAATTGTGTTAAAACTGACTTTCAAAGATAATGAAGGAATAATTTCTATAAATTCATATTTTTGTGCTACTTCTGTGTAGGAGTAAATGTTGAGTAAACTAACTGGGTAGAACATGTCAACAAATATCTTGACAGAACTGATTCAGAATAAAAAGCTAACATTTTCTTATCTTTGGCTAAGAGTAAAACAGGTATTCCTAGTTTACACAGTCAATAGTTTACTCGAAATTACAAGGGTTTTTCCAAAGAAACATTCATCCTAAATTCTCCAGATACTGAAAATCAGATTACATTAAATGTATAGTTATATACGCTCTACATGTTTTATTGTAAAAGAGAAATTTCTAGGTAGAGCATATTAAAAACAAACATTTTAAAAGCAATATTAAAACATCAATTTAGAAAAAAAAATAATCATTAGCAACTTACTTTGTCAACAGGACTTGGTAATGGAGCATGGATGACACTGAAAAGTAAAATTTAGAATTTTTATCTAATTTCCTGACAAAAGAGGAAACAGAGCATGACAGTACTAGAATATCTTAAACCACAAAATTGATACATTTGCCCTCATATAATTAAAAGAATGTGAAACTTTCAATCCTTCATAAATGGATGAAATCCTTAGAAAATAAAATACATATTAAAAATTACTTTTTTATACATTAATGTATTTCTAAAAACAAATTTGCAAAATCAAATTGTATTAAATGTTCTTTGAAAATCCACTACTTATTGTGAGCTATGGTGAATTCCTTGCTTTTATACAAAAAAGAAGTGCTATTTAAATTATCAATTTTGAATTGTGCAACATATAAATTATTTTAAAATTAAAACACTCTTATATGGAAAGTTTTAAAAAGCAAAGTTCACCAAAAAGAAAAACTGTAATATGAAAACTTGTTCCAGTAAAGAACGACTATAGATGATCATAACAGTAGCAACTATTCTCCACCCAGCCACTTACACGTATGTAAGAAATGGAATGTAGAATATTATTTTAAAACAAAGCATTAAACCAGGCACAATGGCACATGCCAGTAATCCCAGTGACTCTGGAGGCTAAGGTAAGAAAATTGCAAGCTTGGTCAGCTTTAGCAACTTAGCAAAACTCTGTCTCAAAAAAGACTGGGAATGTAACTTAGTGGTAAAATGCCCCGATGTTCAATTCCCAGTACTACCCTCCACCCCACCCCACATACCCACAAAATGGAAAAAAAAATTAAATAAATGGCATTAATTGGTACTAATTTCATTTCATTTTTGGCCTGATAAAAAACTACTGATAAGTAATACAGTACCAGGTAAGCATATAGGCTTACAAACTGTACTATCTGGGTTCAAATTCTGGGTGTACTTACTAGCCGAAAGGCACATTGCCTAATCAAGATAGGTCTTAGCTTCCTTGTCCATAAAATGGAGGTAATTATAAAACCAATCTCATAAGGTTATTTTGAGTATTAAATGTGTTAACATAAATAAAGAGCTTACAACAGTGCCTAAGATATGGGAACAATCGATAATCATGACCACTTCCTATTTTACAATGCTCTATAACAAACTGTATGTGAGATGAGGGTGGGTAGTGGGACACAGAGTAAGGTTGCCATCCATCTACTCGTTGCTAATCACTCCACATCTTAGAAGCCACTCCAGTGATAGCCAGCTTGAAACCTGACTAGGAAAAGTTCCCAGATTCCTCTGGCTAATCATGTGTAAGAAACTGACATGGCATGACTTATAAAATAGAATATTAAGCACCAGCATCCACCTCCCTTCTGAGCACCCATGATATCCTGTATAGACTTTGCTGAACCTATATAATCCTTTATTGTACTTCTCTGATTACACCTGTGTCTCAGGAACTATTATCAGTTCAACTCTGCATCCCTAGAAACTATCACAGAATCTAACAAAGCTGGTGCCTAGTGAAGGTTTAAAAAGTTATGTAAAATTTAAGTTTTTCACTTTCACTCTATAAAACTAAAACAGACATTTCAAATGTAAGTTTATTTTTCTTCATTATATAAGCAATACATATTGATTATGAAAATATGTGAAGTAAATCATGAAGAAATAAAATCATCCAATGCCAGTATCCAGAGATAACCATTTTGAATATATATCCTTTTCTCTTCAGATATGTGCATATAGAAAACTGAACTTAAGAAGTCTAAATGGAAGCAAATAGTATTAATAAGAAATTTTAATACCAGTTTTCCCAGTGACCCAAGTACAAATTCTTCTGTTCCCATGAATATCTGGTTAACAAATGAAAGGCTAGAAAATCCCAGCATGCACAAGGCCCTGGGTTCAATTCCCAGCACTACAACTTTAAAAAAAAAAAAAAAAAAAAAAAAAAGACTAAATATCCATCAACACAATCAATAAATGATATTTGTATCTTAAAATACTACCTTTGATATGGTATACTTGGAGTTCTTTAAAAATCCACATGCATACAAAAAGGAGAGAAAGGGAATGTAGAAAATAAAAACTGTTTTTTGATGTTTGGGTGATGGGATTATAAGCAATATCTCTGCCTTTCTTCTTTCTTTTTTTTTGGTACTGGGATTGACCCCTGTCATACTTTATCACTGAGCTATATCCCCAGGCTTTTGATTGTTTATTCATTTATTTTCTGAAACAGGGTCCCACTAAGTTGCTTAGGGCCTTGCTAAGTGGCTGAGAGTGGCTTTGAACTTGAGATCCTCCTGTCTCAGCTTCCCGAGTTGCTGGGATAATAAGCAGGTGCCACTGTGCCCAGCATTTCCCCATTTCTTATCATTTGAAAATTATTTGTGCAATATAACAAAAATGAAGAAAGAAAAAAGTCAGCCATCTGAGAACCACCTAATGAAGACCTTAAAAGCACTACATGGTATTTACACAGTGGACTTAAACTTTAGGCATTCTAGCATACCCCAAATCATATATATTGCTAATAAAAAATTAGATTATAATAACAGAAACAGCTAATATTTGTTGTGGATTTATTATATGCCAGGTAATACACTAACCTTTTTAAGTACACAATCCTCATAATCCCCCTAATTCCTGCTCAGTAGGTACTATTATGATCTTCTTGTATCAAATGAGAAAACTGAGGCCCAACTAAATCACAAAACAAGTCATGTCAGGCTTTGAACAGGACTATCCACTTCTTTTTTTTTTTTTACATTTGGAAAAATAAAACTTTATTAAATAAAAAAAAGAAGACAACTGATAATAATCAAGAATACAAGAAATAATAAATGCAGGTGAGGATATGGGGGAAAAGCAACACTTCAACACTGTTGATGGGACAGTAAATTAGTACAACTTCTAAGGACCATTCCAATCTTCTATCACAGTAATGGGAGGACCTCTCTCTGTTTCATCTTTCCAACTCGTTATTCTTAAACTCTAGGCATTGTGATGTAACCCAAACCAAGTTGCTAATAAAAAAAAAAAAAAGTTATAATCGAAACAGATTTTGCAGGGGCACTGGACTGAACCCAGGGGCACTTTACCACTGATCTTTATCCTCATCCCCCTTTTATTTTTGAGACAGGTTCTTGTTTAATTGCCCAGACTGTCCTTGAATTTGTCATTCTCCTGCCTCAGTTTCCCAAACTGCTGGAATTACAAGCATGTACCACCTCAGAAACAGAAATAGTTGCCAGAAACAGCTTTCCATGGACAGAAAATATTGAGTACAGAAAGAAGCTTCTACCATATTCAAGGTTTTCCCCAATTAAAAAAAGTTGAAGTTTAAATATTGCTTAATTTCCTTCAACACTGCATAATGTTAATCTGAAAAGCACAAGATCAAAGTGTACTTATATTTACATTTTAAAATTTACATTTTATGAGGAACCTTTATGTTGCTTTATATAGAAGACTGAAATATAACACTGGGAAAAAACTTTTAGAAACTCCCAGCAAAATAAGCTACTAACTATATTATCATCATCAAGGTCCTATAAGATGATGACACTGCCGTTAACTTCAGAGGCAATCACAGTTTAAGAAGCTTTTCCTTTAATGAAGATCAAAGGAAGACATTATCATTCCCCAATAACTAACACACTCTAAACATTTTGAGAAGTAACTAATTATCTTTCCATATATAAACTGTACAGCTACATTTGGAAACAAAATAACCTCTGCCTCTCATACATTATTATTTACTCGAATTGCAAGTAATGTGAAAAGCAAGTATACTTCAAAAAGCACTGTCAATTGTGTAATAATGAAATTATAAAATTATAAAATAATCCTGAAGTATTAGCATTATATAATCATCTAATATTATTATCCAAGGTAATTAATCCAAAAACTTCACAGCACTAAATTATACTCACTCTGAGCGGAGCCGGGCTTCCATACCATCTGGTAGAAAAAGTTTTATTGTGGAAACAATACACCCATGGGTAACTGGTTGAAACAAACAAATAACATGAAATAATTGTTTAAAAATATAAAACTTTGTATCTGTCATATCTACATGTATATTTTATTCTTAAAAGCAATAACTTCTGGGGAAAAATAAATCTGGTGATTACTGACAATATTTATTACCCAGGAGAAAGATCCCTGTCCATAATGAACCACAAATGCAAGGAAGAATTACGGATAGAATTGTTACAAGAAGTATCCTATCTTCCAATTCCATAAATAAATAAATGGCCAGTTGAATGTGTATAAATATAACTCAAGAGGGAAAAGGCAATTTTGCCCCTATCTACCAACATCAAACATGGTTTTTCTCTCCTTTAAAACACAATCCTTATTCCTAATTCTCCTGTCCTTGACCACACCTCACACAATGATAAAATTCTACATAATACAGTTAAGAATATGCCATTCTATCCTCCATTTTATGGGCAAGAAAACCAAGACTGTTACCAGCAGCCAAGGCAAAGGAACCTGCCTGGATTCCAGCTGGCCATGTTCAACTGTCCATGTAAGAAATAGGCAACAGATGAATAAACAAGAATTTCCCTTTCCTCTTTCCATTATTCCCCTATTTCAAATGCAAGCAGGTAGCCAATCCCATCAGGTTCCCTTGGTTTGGCAGCTGGTTACATGACAGGTGAAAGTACCTCCACAATTCTCTGGGAATAAATATATAAGGGGTGTTGCTAAACTCACATGGAAGGTTCTTGAGTTCGGTTTAAAAATTTTATTTTGCTTTTATGTGTGTGTGTGTGTGTGTGTATGTGTGTGTGTGTGGTACTGGGGATTGAACTCAAAGGTACTCTACCATGGAGCTACATCCCCAGTTCTTTTTATTTTGAGACAGGTCTCCCTAAGTTGCCAAGCTGGCTTCCAACTTACAATCCGCCTGGCTCCAGCCTCCCAAATCACTGAGATTACAGGTGTGCAACACCATGACCTGCTGCTTTGTTTTCTTGATAGTTGTTTCTTCCTCTACCTGCAGCATCTTTTTATAACATCATACCATTCTGTGGACAACTTCACATCATTTTTTTAATTCCTCCTTTTCCTACTGAAGACTTCAAGAGATAAACCCACCCCAATACAGCACTTGTACAGAGCTTCTTTGTGTGTGGATTTTATGGAGAAAAAAATTATCTTCTGGTTTAAAGAATGTTATTTTAAAATTTCCCTGTTCCTCAGATACTGTACTTTCCAGGGTCTTACCAATTATCTAGTTCATCAGACTCTGATTAAAAGCTAATGTGGGTTGATAAAAATAGACTACATGAATAGAGGAGTGATGGTTATATGGACTATATACATTTGTCAAACTTCACTGAATTGTATATATAAAATTGATGGGTAAATAAATAATACTTCAATATAACTGATTTTAAAGAACAGAGCTGGGGCTGGGGCTGTAGCTCAGTGGCAGAGACCTTGCCTAACAAGTTTGAGGCCCTGGATTCGATCCTTAGCACCACATTAAAATAAACAGAATAAAGGTACGCTGTCCATCAACAACTACAAAACAAAACAACAACAACAACAACAACAACAAAAAGAGCTGATGCATTTGGGGATAACTTATTGGATGATAACGTCAAGACAATATTATAAACATGAAGTAATATGATTGCCATTCAGAAATGTACCTTCAACTTAAGGAATTCAGTGCAGTTTATTCAATATTGATCTTCACTAAGTGATTATACAAAAAGTGCTCACACAGATCAAAAATCATCTCTCAGCTACTTGGGAGGCTGAGGTAGGAGGATCTTGAGTTCAAAGCCAGCCTCAGTAAAAAGTAAGGAGCTAATAAGCAATTCAGTGGGACACTGTCTAAATAAAAAATACAAAAACAGGGCTGGGGATGTGGCTTAGTGGTTGAGGGCCCCTGAGTTCAATCACCCAAATAATCTATTGGACAGTCTTCTCCTTTTTTATACGTTTGTTTATGTTTTCAGCACTGAGGATTAAACTTAGGGTACTCTACCACTGAGCTATATTCTCAAACCTTTGTATTTTTCATTTTGAAACAGGGTCTTGCAAAGTTGCTCAGGCTGGCCGGAACTTGCTATCCTCCTGCCTCAGCCTTCTGTATTTCAGTGTTTTTAAAACAATCCCACTTGAAAAAGGAGCCCACAGACTTTGGACCACTTTTTCTTTCCTTTGTGGCACTGGGAATTGAACTGTGGGGTGCTCTACCACAGAGCTATTTCCCCAGCCCTTTGTTTTTTATTTTGCTAAGTTGCTGAGGCTGATCTTGAACTTGAGATCCTCCTGCCTCATCCTCCTGACTAGCTGGGATTACAGTTGTATGCCCACCTGCCTGTCTATTAAATAGTCTTCAAAACTGCGTAGAACAGCATGAGCTGTATGACTCCTTTCTTTCTGGTTTCATCCTCTATCCTGCTACCATAGGCTTCTGGTAGTAAAGCCAAGCTATCTGCACTCTCCATATGCTTTACTTTCATAACTCCATAGCTTTTACACAAACTATCCCTCCTGTCAGTGATGTCCTTTGTTCCCTTGCCTAAATGACCAAATACTACTTGTTCTCAAGGCTCACATTTTCTACTTCTTTCACCAAAGACACAGTCTCCTATATTTACTTCTTATAAAACTTAAGCACACTGCATTGTGAATATTTATCATTTATATAATTGCCATCTCACCAATTAGATTCAACTCTTTGAGGGCAGCAAGGATTTGCTGCTTTTCACTTTTTAAACCTGTGTCCTTAGCAGAGTCATTTGGCCCAAAGTAGACATTTAATAAATGCTTACTATGTCAAAGAACATATTAATGCTTAATATTTTACAGCTCCCATTACTCAGGGATAAAGACATTTCTTACTTTGAGGACGATAGGATTCATCATCATTCATAAGAACTACCTAGCCCCTTCCTCTTCCTGACAGAAGACAGGGAAGGGATGGATTTATCCCCGCATTATACTTTCACCTGAGATTTACTATAAATAGCTTACAATAAATATGAGAGTATAATATAAGATGAAGATCCAATAAAAACTACATTTTACCAATATATTTAAATGGTTATTGCAAGTTTTATTTTTTAATACAGGTACTAGTTACAAATAAAACTGCAGTGCCAGAGCTGATAATCGATGATATATTACATCAGGAATTCTGTTGCTCAGATATATCACCCTGAAGTTCACCTAATGGACTGATGCATAAATCTATGAGGTAAACCAAGGCTATAATACTGACTGGGCAGAACAGGAATGCTGCAGTGCCAGAGGCAGTTAAAAGGAAGATCATGTCTGCCTAAGCTGACAACCTCGCCCAACCAATTCTGCCTTTGAAAAGATCTCATGTCAACCAGATCTACAGACACACAGAAATGTTAGCTATATTTTTTATTTTCAACAGGAAAGTATTTAAACAGCTTCCCAGGAGGGTAAGGGGCCACTAGAACATTGCCATATTAAATATACACGTTTATTTATAAGACAGGCAAACTTCAGAAATGTTAAAAATGTGAAAAACAGGTGTATCTGAATTGAGAAAACGAGGTCTCTGAAAGAACAATCTGCCCTTACCTGCTATAGTGATGAGGCTATTAAATGTCACAATAGCACAAGTGCTGACTGCCACTTGTCTGGTTTTTTCCCTATGTTATCTTATTATACAGACCACCTATTTTGCTCTTTAGTTAACATATTTACTTTGTATGTACACCCAACCTTTTTCACTGCCTCTTCACACAAACAGCACTTAGATGACCCATGTTCACTTTGGTAGGTTTAAAACTATTAGAGTCCCTGGACTCCATGGAGGACAGAAACTTTGGGGTTAAGTTTAGTATGGCCCTATCTTCAAATCCTATATGGAGTAAGAAGGTCAATGCTACTTTACACTTAGAAATGGTTTGAAAGAGCTCTTAAAATGATTAGCAGCAAGCCAGGCGCAGTGGCGCACGCCTGTAATCCAAGCGACTCAGGAGGCTGAGGCAGGAGGATCATGAGTTCAAAGCCAGCCTCAGCAACTTAGCGAGGCCCTAAGCAACTCAGTGAGACCCTGTCTCTAAATAAAATACAAAATAGGGCTGGGGATGTGGCTCAGTGGCCAAGTGCCCCTGAGTTCAATCCCTGTTCCAAAAAAAAAAAAAAAAAACCAACAAAAAAAAATGATTGGTAGCAATAGGAAGGATGATGAATGAGACCATAAAAACCTAAGGAACATATAAAAAAAAAAATCAAGACCTAGATCAGAGGCATAAACATTTCTAGACTGAGGAATTATTTGCATTAACTGCCTTTTGACCATATGATAAATAGTAAAAACTTTCAATCTTGATTTTTTTTTTCTTTTTGCTGTACAGAGCTTCTAAGTCTTAGATTTTTTTCTCTCATTCTGTCTTCACTTATGAGGTGTACTGCAGCCATCAGAAGGCTTTCCTTCTTCAACTACTTGTTTAGCTCAGGTAAAATTCTTCTTTTTCTTTTTCTAGTGCTGGGGATGTAAACCAGGGTCTCATGCATGCTAGGCAAGCATTCCACCACTGAGTCACAAACCCAGCAGCCTCAGGTATACTTCTTACAGGAAAGGCAGGCTAACTGTTTTATCCTTTCTCTTTATTTACCTGTTTTCAGAATGATAAATTGTTTTCCTAAGTTTTTCCAATAAAAAGTAATAAAACCCTTGTATTTTCCTTTCTAGTATCATTGTAAGCACACTGATTTGAACATATTTGATACATTTCAAATCACTGCTGTTATTATTGTTTGATGCTCAAATCGTCCACCTTTGACAAGCAGGGACTCACTTGTGATCATTCTTAGAAGTCCTTTTGACAGGACTCCTAGGACATGAAAAAACGTTCTAGACTCAGAGTCAGCTATTTCTCCAAAGAATTTTGGTTCTATCCAGTTGGGATAAGGAGTCCTTTCTCTAAAAATAGGGATAATTTAGTGTATTATACATTGATATATTTTTTACTTGTCCTTGGGGAGTGGTGCATCTCTGGTTTTACCTATTTACTCAATAAGTATTCACAGAGGGATTTACGTGACCTGTTGATAAACTGTCCAATGTAACCTTTGAAACTAAACTCTGGGAGTAAAAATTTGGTTTATCAAGAAATGAAAAAAAAAAAAATTCACTAAGAGTCTGCTAGCTACAAAGCAATATTCTGGGAATGATGGTGAAAACCAAGATGATTAAGACAGCTAGATCCCTGACTTTGTGGAGATTTCAATGTAGTAAGAATAAACTAGACATATCTAATATAAAATGAAAGCAAGTGATGGGGGAGGACCAGATAGGCTATAAGAAGTACCAACTATTATGGGCATTTGGAATGGGCAAGGGCAAAGAAAGAGTAAAAAGAAAAAAAGCTAAAATAGAATAAAATTCAAAAGCTGGAAATTGAAGGAAAGGCAGAGAAAATGGCATGAACAAAGAAAAGGAAGTGAAAGAGTATACATGTAAGGAGAGCAGTTGGAGGAAACTAGAGATAGGATATAAGGAACTACTTTTCAGGCTGGGGTTGTGGCTCAGTGGCAGGGTGCTTGCCTAGCATGTGTGAGGCACTAGGTTCAATTCTCAACATCACATGTAAATATATGAATAAAATAAAGATCTATCAACATCTAAAAAAATATTTTTAAAAAAAGAAAGTACATTTCAAGGTCCTCTAGGTGCCAACCCTCAAAGAAAACATACATGTGAACAACTTATGAACAATGTCAGCAGTTATTTTTATGCCACTTTATAGACGAGGTGACTAGGGACAAAGAGGTCAAAGTAATTTTCCTGAGATCAGACCTTTGATCAAAGGCAGTGCTAAGATTCAAAAGAATCTTTTCCACATACCATCTTCTAAATAACTCTGCTCAGCATATTTAAGGGGAGTGATAGGAGAAAAAAACCAAAAGATTGAAATGAATACATATTTGAGGGCCTCAAGTGTACAATTAAGCTTTTCAGACTTTATTTATGGCACAGCTTCTCAAAGCAGGAAAAAAGACATAAATAAGGCTGTGAAAGAATATCCTAGAGGCAGGAGGATGGCAGAGCATGGTGGTCAGAATTGGGGAGCCACTGAAACATTCTAGGGTGGTAACAGGAAATATGGAAGTTGTAGGGAAAGTAAGACAGGATTCAGAAAACATTCCAAGAATTTGAGCTAGATTGGGAGAATGAAGGAACAATAAAAGACATTGGGAAGTCAGTAGAATGCTCTGGTTTGAAGAGGAAATTAAGTTTTATATAAAGTTACTATAAGACAAACGAAGGACATTCAAGAGAAAACAGTAAGTAGACAATAGAAGTACAGGATTTGAGCCACCAAGAAAGGTTTCACAGCAGACAAGGTAATGAGGGAAATTAGGACTTGAGGACAGGGGAAAATATTCAAAACAGTCAATGCTAGGAACCTATTTGAGCAAGGTTCTTAAATCCAATTGGACAACAGAGTCACAGGTTCTATCCTTGCAGTGTTCCTTCTTAGGACAGAAGGATGGAGTCCAGGCATCTGTGGATGTACAAAGTTCTGCAGTAAGCCTGGGCTGAGAATCCATGCCATCAGAAAAGTTCCCCTTGGACTAGGTGTGGTGGCACACACCTTTAATCCCAGCAGCTCAGGCTGAGATAGGAAGATCATGAGTTCAAAGCCAGCCTCAGAAACTTAGCAAGGCCCAAAGTAACTTAATGAGACTGTCTCTAAATAAAATATATAAAAAGGGCTGGGGATGTGGCTCAGTGATTAAGTGCAGCTGGGTTCAATCCCCAGTACAAAAAGAAAAAAAGAAAAAGAAAAGTTCCCCTTAGCCAGCAATGGTAAATTTAGTGCAGTCTGTGCTCCATTAATTTTGTAATTTCCCCTTTGAACAGGCCAATGATGGGTTCCAACGGACAGACAGAGTACCCTAGGGCTGAAGCTACTAAGAAAGAGGAGCAAATTTAATGACAAACAATAACTATACAAATGATTTGCAAAGGGCTTTAGTAACAACAGTATCGGGTCCTGAGCTAAGCACTTTATAGACACTCTTTAAATGTTCACATTGAACACTGTGCCACAATGTGAAAATTAAATACTTTCCACAACCCACTAAGGTAGATAATAAGATCATGATTTTCATTTTTTAAGATAAAGAAATTGGAAGTTTAGACTGGTTAAGGAAAGAGGGCAGAATAAAAAAGGCTGTGAATGATAATAAGACTGCTGATACCCTGTGCTCAGATCTAGTCTTTGAGGTTTAGGAAGAAGACTGTCAAAATCTTGGTTAAGATTTTGGTAGAAAGAACTTCTGTAAAATGGTAGATGAAAATTCATGGGACATTTTAAAATTTATTCAAGCAATATGTGCCAGGCTGAGTGTGGAGATTCTGCAAAGAAGGGAGGTAAATTAGTTCTTCCAGATCTTTCATTTAGTAAGGGAGGCAAATACATAAAAGGGAAAAGTACGGGGTATACCAGGGGAATGGGGGGCACCTTATCTATCCTTGTGGGAATAAGAAAGGTTTCTAGGCATAGGAAAAGGCAAGTGCGAATACCTGAAGGTCAGAAAAAGCTAGGTCTATTTGGGAAGTAAATGTAATTCTATGTAGCTGAAGCAAAATGATATCAATGACCTTGTTCTTACCTTTTGTTCTTAAGAGTTTAACTGAGAAACAAGTATCTGTGAAGTGGACCTAGGATGATGAGTTGATTAGAATTATATGTAAAGTTTATAGAACAAACTGGTCCAAGATTTGCAACAAAGTGTTACTGTAGTGGAGTATGAGCCATAAAACTCACAGTCTACCTAAGCAATTTGTGGTTTGGAATAGTATTCGGGTGATTAATTCACAGCTTGCTTTCTTTCTTTCTTTCTTTCTTTCTTTCTTTCTTTCTTTCTTTCCCCAAATCTATTAGAATGTAACCCTATTTGTTTACAATGATATTTTATATCTATAGATTATATGTACATGCCTGATGAATGAGTCTTCTCCCTGCAGCCGCACTGGATGAAAACCTAAACATTAAGCCTCGATTGTTTTGGAGAGCTTAGAACAGAAGAGACACTAATACGAACTGATATGTTCAAGAGGCATTAGTCTAATATCACTTTTTAAACAAAAATCTGCTATACATACGTATGTAATACACATTAAACATATTCTCTGAAATTTATTTATTTATTTTTGTTTGTTTGTTTGTTTGTTTTGTTTTTGGTACTGGGGATTGAACCCAGGGGCACTCCACCACTGAGCCACATCCCCAGCCCTATTTTATATTTTATTTAGAGACAGGGTCTCACTGAGTTGCTTAGGGCCTCGCTAAGTTGCTGAGGCTGGCTTTGAACTTGCGATCCTTCTGCCTCAGCCTCCCAAGTGCTGGGATTACATGAAATTTATTTTAAACACAAATTATCTTGACTAAATATATAAGTATTGCATGAAGGTTTTTTAAATTATGTGTTAGCTTCTCCCCTTTTACTGTGGCTACCTCCTCCACTCCTCCCTTCTACCCACATTAGTCATTCTAGAATACTCATATTAATGACCTAGTATGCATTCTTACATGCCTCCTCTAAAGCCATGTTCATATTACAATCATATGCAAATACATTCATGTATACGCTGTTTATAGGGATTGATGAGACCCTAAAAATAAAATTAAAAACAATTGATTCTTTCCTTATTCATTATTATCTTGTAGAAATTCCTGCAATTAATATAATTCTAATTTATTCTTTTAAATGATATACAATGGACAATTTAAAAATTATACTTACATTGTTTTTAGTACTATACAGAGATACAAAAAAAAAAAATCCTTTCCTAAAACTTCACAAACTTGCACATGCTAGGCAAGTGCTCTTTAACTAAACCATATCCTGGGTCCCCAATCATTTTTTTAAATCATCCATACATACAATTTTTCATTCTTACTATAAACGTATTCAAAGAACTATACGGTATTGTTCTGCACTCATTTACTTTATATACTTGGATTATACCACATACAACCTGTAATTTGCTTGAGTTACTCTGAGATCTTTACTGATACATATAAATTTAGTGCATATATTTTTACAGATATTTTTATCCTATTTTACTGTGGATTTTTATTAGTTTTCTCTTCATCCTACTAATTTACATAACCCCTGAATTTAACCAAACGCTCTTTCAACATACATGGGTTATTCGGCTATACAAATACTGGTTACACAGTTACATGGTTTTTCAGCTTTAGTTAGTGGATTATGTTGACATATTCTAATACTGAATCACTGCAGTATTAGTTGTTTATTCTGACTTTATTTCTGAATTTAACTGACTGGCATCTTCATTAAAATTTTCATCTATTACCACAAGTGCAATTACTTATGGTTTTCTTTTTTGTGCTATATCCTAATCAGATTTTGGCATTAATGATATGCTAACTTCTTTGAAGGATTTTGAAAGCTTTTCACCTTATCTATGTTTGGGATTACTTATATAATATTGAATTTATCTGTTTTTCATAAATAAGACCAAACTCAACTGTGAATCTTTCTGATGTCTTTTCAGTAGTGAATCATTAATAGCTTTTCAGTCTCTTTCAAATAAATTGTTTATACAGGTTTTCCACTTGGGACAATTTTACTAGGATAACATTAGTTTATTCTAGGTTTTATTTTTCTTTGCTATAGGTAGGTATATAATATTTTCTTAAAATTCTTTCACGATATCTTGTATCTGGGTTTATTTCTCCTTTCCCGTTCCTCACTTTGCATATTTTTGCTGGTATCTGAACTTAATAGAATACTCGCATTAATGACCTCGTATGCATTAAGGTTTATGAATTACCTACTTTAGCTGCTTGTTTTAAAAGAACCAACAATTGGGTTTATTTCTTCTACAGCTTTCTGTTTGTGTCAATTATTTCTGTTTTATTATTTATTCTTCACAGCTTTTTATTTTTTTTCAATTTCCTCTAAGTGCCAAGTTCCCTCATTATTTTGTCTTTCTTTAATACTGAAGGAATTTAAGGAATTAAGGAATTTAAGGAATTAAGGAATTTACCTGACTAAAGGACTTCTATGTTATGAAATAAAAGTCTCTATTCCTTCCTATACAGCTTAAAACACTCCTTTTGATTTCTTCATTGATCTCAGGATTATCCAATAGTATTATATAGTTTCGGGAGAATTTTTCAGTAGAATAAAGTTAATCATAGTACTATATAGTATAGGAAAAATCTACACTTTTTCTGTCATAAACTTAAACAGGAAATACTTGACTTGTGACATAACTGTATCCCACGATGCTCTAAATACCATGTTGATTTTTTAACCCATAAGTATAAAAAAACCTTCAACATTTACAATGAATAGATTTTTCTTTCTTTAATATCCTTAAAGCTGACACAGGCTGGGGGATACGTTCAGTGGTAGACCCTTTGTTAGTATATGACAGGCCCTGGGTTTGATTCCTCAGAACCACAATCAATCAATCAATCAATCAATCAATAAATAAAAAGTTTTCCAAGAAGCCTGAAAGAATCTAATGTTGCCAAAATAACGTTACACTAATAGTAATCCTAAATTTCAGGGTTGTCCTTGGCTTTTCTATAGCATTTTCTAAACAGATGTTCCTCAGACAGAAGTGGGGAAAAAAGAATAGAAAAGAGTTTGGAAAGAGCTGTATTCTATAATGGCCACACCTCTAAAAATGTGCACATATGTTAGCATATTAAAGGCTCTGCTTACTTTAGGTTAACTAAACATTGCCTAAATGTATTTGATTACTTCATTCTTTCATCAATTAACACTTAATAAGTCTCTTTGGGAAATGCAAGCTAAGGTGACAGACATTCCTTGAAGAAAAAGACAGTGTAATCAAATTCTTCACTTCTCTGTGGGTTACTCACAGCTGGGCTGCTTTACTGTTTGTTGAAAGACTTGGTACCAGAGGTGCACTGTAATAGCACCAGATACAGTACGATCCAATGCAGTTGTTCCTGGTGTAGTCATACATAAGTTCTCTTAGTACCTAGGGAGTAGTTAATATTTTGCACCAAAATTAAATATTTCTTTTGTGTTTTACAACTGTAAATGAAAATTCCTAAGACTGGTACTGCACAAACTCAAATATCAAAAACTAACTTCCTGAGAAGGCCAACAAAACCCAGCAAAAACACTACTACTTTTGCAACACCAGTGAAAGTATATACAGAAATATGGATGTGAATGCACACACACTAACATCTGCATCTTCATCACTAACACCACCACCAGGCCCACCCCTACTGTGCAAAATGTCAGAATCTAATGATTTAGTATATCACTGGATCAGTTTGTTCAGAAAGGAGAAACTTGTCAAATTGTTCCATTGTTCATATTAAAATAATACAGTGGAACTGCACATTTTTGGTTTCTATTCATTTAGTTTTATGATTCAGTCATACAACTTCATGGTCATAAAATAGTGACCTAGACAGAGCCACCAAGTTTCAGAAATGTGAAAACAAAGATCAATCTACATTTATTTAGCTAGAGAACTTCTAGTTTCAAAGATTCTAATACATGAAATTTTTCTTTTTCACTGTGATAGGTACTATTAACTGCCTGCCTTAAACAGCCCTTTCCTCTTCCTTCTTGCTAACTGATTTAGGGTGAGATGGGGGGAGGGGCAACAATGCACACACAGCCTGAGAAGATAAATCAAGATTGATCTATGTAAGTCATGGATTTTCTTGCTCTCCTTTGCTGGGTAAATAACTTTGAAGGCTTCTATGTAGCTACAGGTATCTATATGTGTGACCTAACTGTGGTCAGTGGGATATAAGGAAAAATATGCTGGAAGCATTCTGTGAAAGATTGTTCTTTCAACACAGTCACAGAAGAATGGAATTTGTCTCCACTTCATGTTTTTTGCTTGGGATATTACCATGAGAAAAATGGTAACTGGGGCTGTAGACATCACCCTTTAGCCATGAGATAAAGAACAGAATGAGAAACCCAGATGTTAAGAACAGGAGCACAGGGGCTGGGGTTGTGGCTCAGGGGTAGAGCGCTTGCCTAGCGTGAGTGAGGCACTGGGTTCAATCCTCAGCACCCACATAAAATAAATAAAATAAAGGTTCACTGACAACTAAAAAAAAAAGAACAGCAGTATGGAAGGACATAAGATCCCAAAACCCTGATATCATTGAGTCAACTGAACAAATGATGGACCTATCTGCCTCCAGAATTTTCATTAAGTCTCAGTATATTAATAAAAAATACCTCATGGTTTAAGTTTGTCTTAGTTGGGTATGCTGTCACTGCTTCCTGACATACAACATTCTGTTTTCATAATGTGATTAAGAATATAAATCACTAATTAACATTTCAGAATTTAAAATTTTAGAAAAGCAACAGGGGAAGAAGATTTGACTTTTCACTTTATAGACATAATGCTGTATTTAAATAGCTCTTATAACCATGTAAAAGAATGTAACATTTTGTAACACTGACAAAATAAAGAAACAATCTTCAAAGAGATAAATAACAGGAAAAATTGATCCATACCCGTACCTTTCCGTGTGTTCTCCGTCACGTCTACCCCAAACTGGATAATGTCACCAGAAAGAATTTCACATGGTGGACTTTCTTCAGAGCCTCGACTCAATCTCTGGCTATTTATAAAGGTACCATTACTACTTTTAGTGTCTTGGAGATAAAACTGGAAGAAAAAAAAAAAAAAGGTCAAAGATTAATAGTAATAATTCCAAACTGACTTTTAAAAAAAGAACTCCCAACTTTACAAACTACCTCAGGTGGATTTCTTCTCATTGATTCAAACTCATTTCAGCTAATGTTGAACATAAGAAATTAAAACTCTAAAACTGGCTGAGATAAAATCCAACTACACAAAATGGCGCAACCACAAAGAACACCTATGACCCAACCATTCCACTCCTAGGTATTTTATCCAACAGAATTAAAAACATGTCTTCACAAAAATTTGTATGGGAATGCTCAAAGAAGCCTCATTCATAAGAGTCAAAAAGTAGAAACAAGTCAATGCTCATCAACTGAAGAATGGTTAAATGTGGTATATACATACAATAGATTACTACTTGGCATTACACAGGAATGAAGTATTGATATATACTATGACATGTATGAACCTTGAAAACATTACAGAAATAAAAGAAGTCAATCACAGATGACCATTTACAAGTCCAAGTGTATGAAACCTCCAGAATATGCATATTCACAAAGATGAAAAGTAAATTCGTGATTGCAAGAAATAATAGTGGCAGGGAGATTCAATACTCATGGATAAAGGGATTTTTGGCAGAGTGAAGAAAATTACCTAAAAGTAGCAGTGAAGGCTACACAACTCTGTAAATACATGAAAACTCACTGAACTGTACACTTTTAAAGGTGACGTTTATAGTATCTGAATTATATCTTTTTTTTTTTTTTTTTTTTTAACCAGGGATTGAACTCAGGGACACTCGGTCACCGAGCCACATCCCCAGCCCTATTTTGTATTTTATTTAGAGACAGGTCTCACTGAGTTGCTTAGGGCCTCACTAAGTTGCTGAGGCTGGCTTTCAACTCGTGATCCTCCTGACTCAGCCTCCCAAGTCGCTTGGATTACAGGCGTGCGCCACCACGCCCGGCCTGAATTATATCTTAATAAATGTTGAGCTGGGGTTCTAGCTCAGTGGTAGAGCACATGCCTAGCATGTGTGAGGCACTGGGTTCCATCCTCAGCACCACTTATAAATAATAAAATAAAGGTCCATCAACAGCTAAAAACAACTAAAAAATAAAAATAAAAAAAGGGAAGGAGTAAGCCATATACAGTGGCAAAACCTATGATTCCAATTACTTGTGAGCCTGAGGCAGGAGAATCCCAAGTTTGAGGCCCGCCTAAGTAACTTAGTGAGACTATGTCTCAAAATAAAAAAATAAAAAGGGCTAAGGATATAGCTCAGAGGTAAAGTGCCCTGTGTTCAATCCCCAGTAAAGGGAGAGGGGAGATAGCAGAAGGGACAGGAAGCCTATCACCTAGCAAATCTAAAGGAATTAACAACAACTGGGAACACACAACTTATTAGGAAGAGAACAACCAATAAAAAACAAATGTTCCACCTTTCTTTTGGTATTTTTTGACACTCTATAGTGCTACTTATTCTAGCAACACTATTTTCACTGAAGTTCCTTCCCAAGAAAGGATGGAAAAAAGACACCTAATAAGTACTAAAGTGTACTTTATGCCATTAGGCCCTTATTTAGCTTTAAATATATGTATGTGTATGTACATACATATACATATTTATACATTCACACACATATATTTAAATGTATATGTATATGCACTTTCATTTACAAACAAAAAAAATGAGAGTAGTAGGCATGTTAAATATCTTCCCAAAGGTTACAAAGTTAAGGAACACATCAGCAAAGATTCAGGTAACAGAAATAAAAGGACCACTTTCCCCCATTACTTCAAACTGACCTTCACTATTTCATTTATCCTTCACTCTTTTTTTTTTTTTTTTTTTTTGCAGTGCCGTGGATTGAACCCTAGGCCTTGAGCACATGAAGCAAGCTCTCTGCCAACTGAGCTATGTCCCCAGCCCCTTATCCTTCACTCTTACCACAAGTACTCTTGCAAAATGAAACACAACAAAGACTAAGTAATTTGGCAGAAAATGTGAAAATGACAATTCATTCTATTCTTACATGACAATTTAAAGGCTATCAGTCTGTCTATAAATGACTTAATCTCTGTTCATAATTCAACTAGACCAACTGTTACTTTGGCTATGCTTTATAGATTTAATTATAGACCATTAATAAAGAAAATTGTGTTCATTTTTACAAGTCCATTTGAAATTTACAGGTCTTAACATTTCATAGCAGGGAGATAAGCATGGGCAAAACTTTCAAATAGGAATAATTATCCTCACTTTTTTTCTGCACTGGCACTTACTGTACAGGGAAGGTGTTTCTTGTTTTGTTTATTTTTGTTGTTTGTTTGGTTTTTTTTGGAACTGGGGATTGAACTCAGGGGTACTTGGCCACTGAGCCACATCCCCAGCCCTATTTTGTATTTTATTTAGAGACAGGGTCTCACTGAGTTGCTTAGGGCCTCACTAAGTTGCTGAGGCTGGCTTTGAACTCGAGATCCTCCTGCCTCAGCCTCTCGAGTCGCTGGGATTACAGGCGTGCGCCACCATGCCTGGCTTTGTTTCTGTTTTTTAATAAATATATTCTTGGGAAATGTGGGAATAACTGGATTCTGGTTTAGTTATTTTCAGGAATATGTGCCTGGACAAGTCAAATAAGAGGATTATACTAGATTTATAGTGGTTTCAAACTTTAAGTAGTGATCCATTAGTAGGTTAAATCAATTTAGTGGATTGCAACTACTTCTAAAAAAAAAAAAAATGAAAGGGAACAGAATAGAAATAAAGTACGTGAAATATGATTCATTGCTGCTTAGCAAAACTTTGTGGAAAAAAAATCACACACACAACACACGTTTGTCGCTTCTATGTAACTCCAAAATAGCAACAACTTTTCAAGTTTAAGAAGATATAAATTAATATTAACCCAGATTCTTTTCATTCTGACATCCATATTACTGTCCAAAGCACATCATAGTATCTGGGCCTCCATTTAAGCCTGAATGTATCATTTGCATTATTCGCTCAATCTTCCTCTCTTCTCAACCTGATGGCTTCCAAATACCTTATAATAAAATCCAAAATTTTGACCACTCCAGCCTATAGAGTCCTACATGATCTGGCTTCTGCTTCCTTCTCTGAACTCAAATCATTCCAACTCTTCTTCTCCCTTATCCCTCTCAATCACACTAACCTCTACTTAGGTACTTGACACTCTGCATTTGTGTATAGCTAGATGCATTAAGTTTAGTTCCCTGTAGAAGAAATATGTGCCCTTGGGGATGGGGTTGTAGTTCCGTGGTAGAGCGCTTGTCTCACGTGCGTGAGGCACTGGGTTCGATCCTCAGCACCACATAAATAAATAAAATAAAGGTATTGTGTCCATCTACAACTAAAAATTAAAAAACAGAAATATCTGCCCTTAGTTTTTCTGATAATAAAAATAATGGTTTTGTATCTTCTATAAAACAATTTGTTAATATTAAATTAAACTGTACAGAAATTATTCTATTTATTATTAGTGTCAGCTTGTTTACATAGGACTGGAAAGGGACTAAACAATACATTACCAGGAAGTAGGTATGTTAGTTGGTCCTTTGTCACTTTCAAACCAGAAGTGTTCTCTTTGTCAAGAAACCTCTATCAGGTTCCCTACTCCCCTTTAAAGAAATCAGTTTTGACCATACTAACAAAAATAATAATTAAATCTGTTGAAGTCTTAACTATCTTTCTTTCCCAGCAGCCTAAGGAACACTCTAATAGCTCTAGTGTTTGCACTAGCCACCATTCACTTTGATGTTGAGCAGGTGTGTAGGGAACCCTAAACTTTTTATAAAATCCTTTGTGGTTTACAGCCAAAGTTCAACAGTACTTTCCATTGTTTTCAGTCTTTAATTCTTCAATTAAGTTCTTCCTTTCCCCTGAGTGAACTTTAAGTTCCCCCAAATCAGATTAGTGATCCATAATTAAAAGAAATCCCTCTATCCCACAGCCATTTTTCCTCAGTCTTCTGCTGATTAATTTCACTGACACAGACACAGCATTACTCAGATTGCATAATTTGCTCTCTGGCCTTCAGAAAGTTTTTGCTGTAGATACCAAACATACATGGATTCTACATTAGTTTCAACTTTGCTACAATCTCTAAATACTTTTCATTTCTGTTATAACAATATATGGTTTCTTTCTAACCCTTTTATATGTTGATAGATTTTGCAATATCCAAACACCAACAGGTGAGCTAACACTTCAGAACAAAGCACAAGCAAACACAAAAATGCCACAGGTCACCATGAACTCTAAGTTCATACAGGAGAATTTTCAAAACAGGAACACAAAATGGATTCTGTGTAAAGGCAGACTGCAGCAGACTTTTAATCTACCTTAATCGCCATCTAAAATCAAACAATCTAAGATAAAACCAATATCCCATAGACAACATTTATAAAAAGAGTAGGTCACACAGTATACACAAAATTCCAAAATACAAGTGAGCAAGGAAAACTACCAAGAACCACAGAGCTACACAGTATTAGTATCTATGCAATAGGATGCACACAGTGGCAATGGGGGCATTTGAGGAAATTGAGAAGAACACCAAACTAGGCACTAGATATTCACTGGATGGTATAGAGGTCAGTTTGAGAGGAGAAGCTGAAAGCCAAAAGATCTAGCTCAATCCAAAAACAAGTTACCGTAAGGTTAAGCCCCATAAAAGGCTTGAATAGTATGAGTCAGATAACTCCTCCTCTGCCTGCCTCAGGTGCCTGGGACTGAACCCAGGGACTTACACAATGTAAGTCAGGGTCTACCACTCAGCTACCTCCCCAACCCCTATGTAAATTCTTAAAAACAACCTGAAGGAACTCAAAACTGGCTCCCAAAATAGGGCTATACAATGAGGAAAAGCTGCCAAAAGTGGAACCAAAATTGAGCAGGATAGGAGCAACAGAAGACAAAGAAAGAAAAAGTCCAAATAAAAGTGAAAGAGGAAAAAGGAGGCCACCATACTTTTTAACATTTTATAAAAACAACAGAAGAGGGAGCTCTGTGAATTAGAAAAGTTATCCTGAACCATGACCCCCTTTTAAGGTACGGAAAATCAATTTCACATAAAAGCGAGCAAGAAACAGTTATCAAGGTCACATCTCATTCAGTTATTTTATGAAACAAGAGAATAAGGAGTAGAATAACATCTTTACAGAAATTGAAAGACAGACTTTGGAACAGATCAAAATTGTAGCCCATTTCAAAACAAGCTAAAGCTATTAGGAAATAAGTTAAGAAACAAAAGAACAGTATCAATCATAACTATAAAATCCTAGAGAGAAACCTCAAAAAAAGAAATGGAAATAAAAGGAAAAGAACATTTCATAAATGAACACAAAGTAGGAGGAACATAAGCATGGCTAAATATAGCAAAAAATGTTGGGAGAGAATGTAAGGGAAAAAAATTTTTTTAAATCAAAAAGAAATGAAAGAAAGTATCATCAACAAAATGGTATAGGCAGCTCCGAGCTCCTGTGACTAGACAGAAACACTTTTTTAAAAATCAAGAAAACCATCAGAATCAACTTTGTCAGAACTCTGGAAAACATCAAAGACTTACAGCAAACAAGCAAATACTGAATCAAGAAAACGGCAACTAAAAAATGGTAGGAAGGCTTTGGGCATGACTTACCCTTATCTCATCCCTCTCTCCAGCACAAAAGATGTTCTCAAGACAGCAATATGCATTCCTAGTGTGAGACCCTAGGTACCTGGTTCCAGAGGGAGCAGAGCAGACCTAATCACAAATTGTGATGTCTGGAGGTGACCTGAAGGGCTGAACAAGTTTCTTATCTTTGTTTTGCCCAACTCAGTAACCCTTTTATTTTCCCAGAGCCGGGTCAAACCCAGAGCCTTGCACACATAGTAGGTAGAAGTTCTACCACTGAGTTACATCTCTAGCTCTTGTTTTGCCACCTTTAGAACTCACTGAAGCTGGAAAAGTGGGATTTATCCCAGGTGCTTCAACTTAATAAAGTCTACCAATGTAATACACCACATTAGTAGAGAGAAAACCCACACAATCACCTCAATTTATGCAGAAAAGGCATTTGACAGAATGTAATATTCTTTTATGATAAAACACTCAGAAAGTTAGGATTAGAAGGGAACTTGCTCATCTTGAAAAAGAGCATTTATGAAAAACCCACAGTTA
Organism: Glaucomys volans; assembly: GCA_020662805.1. Taxonomy (NCBI): domain Eukaryota; kingdom Metazoa; phylum Chordata; class Mammalia; order Rodentia; family Sciuridae; genus Glaucomys; species Glaucomys volans. The sequence goes on from JAJEJO010003113.1 coordinate 354,000, forward strand.
ACCTATTATACAATGCTAAAAGACTGAAAGTTTTCCCCTTAATATCAAGATGAGGATGTCTGATTTTACCTCTGTTATTTAACAATGTACTCGAAGTTCTAGTCAGAGGCAAGACATAAAAGATATCTAAATCGGAAAAGAAGTAAACTATGTATATAGTCACATATGATCTGATCCTATATATAGAAAATCCCACAGAAACCACAAGAACAATAGCAGAGCTAATAAATTCAACAGAGTTGCAGCTTACACAATCAACACATGAAAAGCACTTGGGTTTTTAAATTACTGAGGATTTTGTTTGTTTGTGGTGCTGGGGATCGAACCCAAAATCTTGTACATGCCAGGCAAATGCTCCATCATTGAGTTATATCCATAGCTCAGCAGCTGTTCCTATATGCCCAGTAATGAATGATCTAAAAAGGAAATTAAGAAAGCACTTCCATTTATAATAGCATCTAAAAGAATCAAATACCCACAAATGAATTTAATCAAGGACATAAAAGACCTGTATATTAAGAACACCGAAAACTAATAAAAGAAATTAAAGGCAACCTAAATAAAGATGTCTCGTGTTTATTGACTGAAACACTTAATATTGTTAAGGTGTTAGGATTACCCAAAACAATCTACAGATTCAACACAATTTTTTTGCTTTTTTTTTTTGTGGTACTGGGGATTGAACCCAGGGCCTTGTGCTTGCAAGGCAAACACTCTACCCACTGAGCTATGTTCCCAGCCCTCTATTTTGCTTTTTTATCTTGAGATAGGGTCTCACTATGCTGCCCAGACTGGGTTCAAACTAGTGATCCTCCAGTCTCAGCCTCCTGAGTAGCTAGGATTAGAGGTGTGTACCTCCATAAGCAGCTTCTCAACATGACCTCTATCAAAATTCCAATAGTCATTTTGCAAAAATCAAAAAGTAAATCCTCAAATTGATACGAAATTGAACATGCAAAACAATCTTGAAAAATAACAAAATTGGAGGACACATATTTCTTGAATCCAAAATTTATTACAGATCAACACTAACAAAAGAGGGTGATACTGGTGTAAGGATAGACATGTAGACCAATGGAAGAGAACTGAAAGAAATAAATACATACATCTACAGCCAAGTGAATTTCAACAAAGATGTCATGCCAATTCAATGAGGAAAGGACATTCTTTTCAAAAATGGTGCTGCGAAAATTAGGTGGACACATGCAAAATAATTATCCCCATATCATAGATAAAGAAATTACAGATAAGTTGGACCCCAGCTCATACCACATACAAAAAATTAACTCAAAATGAATCATAGATGTAAATATAAAAGCTAAAACCTTAAAATTCTTTTCAACTATTATTTCTTTAAGTATTTTTCCTTTCCTTATCTCTCTTCATCTTCTGAGATCCAGAATGAATAAACGTACTGTAATACTTGTTCCTTCTCCTCCTCACCTTTTCATTCCAATTACCACCCTCACTCATAATCTTAGCAACTGATTACGCCTAACTATATTTCTCATCAGCCTCTCAGGATTTTGGTATTTAATTCATAGTCTTTTAATTTATTCTTAGTTTAGGGTTGCCCTGAATATGATTTTATGGATGTGGTTTCTTCAAGATGTTTAGAGATTAAATAATTTGCATGAAAGGTAGAGTTAGAATTGAAATTAGCTCTATCTATTCTAATTGTTTCAAGAAAACTTCGTAAGTGAAGTGGGATTTCACCAGAGGTTTGGAATCAGAGACCAGAGAGTGTTTAGTCTAAGTAGGGAAGGAAGGCAGTGAGAGCTTTGTCAGAATAATTGTATCAAGTCTGCAAAAACTGTGAGACCATGGCAGTCTGCTTAATATGTCTGAACCTCAGTTCCTCTATTTGTAAAACAAAATGATAGAAAATACTTAAATGGTAGTAAACAATGTTGAGGATCAGAAATAATGCATGTCAAATATCTGCATATAGCAGGAAGTCAATAAAGGATAGCGATTATCGATAGGGAACTTGTTTTATTTGGCCCAAGTAAAGATTTGTTGATTGAAGGATGACTAATGGGGTTGACATTATGGAAAATGGAAGAGTAGGGAAGCTCCAGGAATTGATTCCTTCCTCCAAACACCTATTGAACTAGTGTGCATTGGCTGAAGCAACTATTTCAGAACTCTGGAGTCTTGTCAAGCATTTGTAGCATCCAGGATGAAATGCTTCATCAAGCATTTGATGAAGAAAGAGATTGCTAAGTTTTGAAGAATTTCAGCATTCTGGTGTTTTACATAGTGGCTACAACCTCCCATCCCTCAATTTTGCAGTAGCCACAGGGATCCTGACCCATGTTCATGATGTGACTTGCTGGTACCAGGGTGAGCAATAGGACCTGGAGAAAACTGGGTTAAGAAACCCATTTTCGATTCCTGAGGGGTCAGTACAGAAAATAGCCATGTTTTACACCTGCCACCCACCTGCAGTCTGAAGTGGTTTGCCTGGCATCAGACAAGGGGATTCAAAGAAAAGGTATTCCCCTGCAACCCTGTACCTTTTCTTACTGGCTCCAGGCATTTAAAGAAATCTCTGCTAGGTCACCAACTGTGACAGTACCAGAGAATGACAAAAACCAAAGGAACAAGTGGAGAAATTAAAGACAGAATGACTTACGAAGAGAGGGCCTTGACATTAGGCTAAGGAGTTGAGATTCTTAAAACAAAAGGCACTAATGAAGGATTTGATGAAAATATTGTTTTAGGGAAATTACTCTAACAGCTCTGGTGATTTAGCAGCTGTGTGTAGGATGAACTGGAGTGGGAGTTACTGGAAATAGGGAGACCCATAACTTGTTCATTTTTGCCATAAACAATTTAGTTGTTTACTTAGTCTTTACAGGCATGTTCAATATGAATTTATTTATTTACATAACCTTTCTAGCTTCCTGAATAGCAAAGTGCCATACATTTCAGAAGCTAGAGCTTTTAAATTGTGCCACCAAAGGCGGCAGGGGGGGAATATCAAGTTTTATTCATAGGCTATGTGAAAATATATAGAATATTGCTGAGACGCTTTTTGCCAAAATGAAATCACACATGTATACTAGAATGAATCTTGTCAACTTTTCACCCAAACATCTTGTAAATATGAATTTGTCAAAATTTTTTCCCATTTTCCAAGTGACATTTCAGACACTGTCCAATAAATTTCGTTGTACAATAAATCTTGTGGGGTCAGTCCACAGGGGAAAAAGGAGAAAGAAACACCATCTCTCTCTACATACAGAGATAAAATTATGAAGGACAAAAGTAGAGAAAGAGGGAAGGAGAAAGTTTTAAAAATGTGACTGGAACATTACAAAACATACAACACAGGTAGCATCATTATATCTTTCTTAAATGCACTTTCTTTTTGTTTTTGTTGTTGTTTTTGGCACTAGAAATTAAAAGCAGGATGCTTAACCATTGAGTCACATCCCCAGCCCTTTCTATTTTTTGAGAAAAGGTCTCACTGAGTTGCTTAGGGCCTTGCTAAATTGCTGAATTGGCTTTGAACTTGTGATCCTCCCAAGTCCTGGGATTATAGGCATGCACCACTACGCCCAGCAAATGTGCTTTCAAATTGTGATATTCTTCACTGAGAATTCAGAACAAAGTAAATTAGATTTCTACATATCAGCAAGATAAAAAAAAACAAACACATGATCAGAACATTACAATTCTAGAGGTGAGGCTATTGAAAGTCCACACAAAATTCTAATTTGGAGCAGAGTGACCTTTTTCCCTCATCACAAAACTGATGGATCAACAAGCAAATTTTGATAATTTTTTCCCTCTGATAGTATATAATCATAGTAAGGTACATTTACCTTTTTTGGGGGGTTCCTACTTATTATCCAAACTTTCTAATTACTTCAAAATATGTAAATTCCAACATCTAAAATAATTGCATATCTATGCAAGTTTCATGTATTTTAGCATATTAGGAGCAAAACAAGATACTGTGGTATTTTAAATGCACAATATTCTGATTACAATTTATAGGACAGTATTCTTCTTGCAAAATGTTAGTTTAAACCATTTGGAGATCAGCTAAAACAGCAATAAAGTAAATGCACCACCATTCTGAGTTAAAAAACTTCACCCATAGAATAAGGGCTTTGCTTGCCACAAAAGGAAATCATTGTGATGACATGAGAAATAAAGAACAAGATCATTATGTTTAAAACTTTACATACTGTTTAAAGAGGAAGGAAATAAAAATAAAAAATTTCCATTAAAGATTGGCAAAGTCAGCAAAACATAGGAAAACAGATATTATTTAGGGGAAAAACCCATCTACATATAAAACAATTTATTTGGCTAACAAATTCAGTGGAAATGTTTAAAAATACAAATAGTACATCTGCCCCCACAAAGAACATTCATACTTTTTTTTTTTTTTTTTTTGGAACCAGGGATTGAACTCAGGGATACTCGGCCCTATTTTGTATTTTATTTAGAGACAGGGTCTCAATGAGTTGCTTAGGGCCTCGCTAAGTTGCTGAGGCTGGCTTTGAACTCGCGATCCTCCTGACTCAGCCTCCCAAGTCGCTTGGATTACAGGCGTGCGCCACCACGCCCGGCGCATTCATTCATACTTTTAATAATGCTTTATAAGGTAATGAAAATAATCATGATGACCTTTTCTGCTATTTAGGCACAACCACTTAAGTTAACATATAATTTTACTGTTTAAAATACCTTGGTCTTTATTTATGTGTCTCCATTTTTAATGATAGTTAATTCCTCAGTGATTTATCTCCTCAAGGCTTTGACAATTTATATATCAATGGGGAAGTTTTTTAAAAATTATAATTCTACTTTGAAAAAGAAAAGGAAATAGCTATTGAGGACTAGAAGTAAAAAAATGGAACTAATAATAATGCAATTTATGAAACAATCATTTTGACTGAGATAAGAACTGACTCTTTGGACTAAGGAAAATAAATCCCTTACAGTGTTGAGTATAGTGCCAAGGCTCCTAATTTTCTGCTGCCACATGATTCAAATGTTTGAACACAATCTATTCCCGATATCCACTGCTTCTCAGGTTAAGTAATGCTTCCAGTAAACAATCACGAATTCTTTTAAAAATCTGAACTGAAATTTAATAATAGTATTATATTAAAATTCTTCCTCCATTTATGGTTTAAACATAAGTCCTAGTTGTTTTTCCATAGGGCCAAAGTTGGAGAAGTTGTCGGTTTTCTTTCAAAAAGATTTGATTTAACACCTTGAAAGGTAACAGCACTTATATCCAGAATTCAGTTAAACAGAGTTTTAACCATAGAGAGCAAACCAAAGAAAGAATGTTAATTTTTCAATAGTGACAAAAGAATTTCATAATTTATAATAATCACCACCAGTTTTTGACTGCTTACCCTGTGCTTGGATAAACTACTTTGCAAGTGTTTTTTTACTTAATTTTTATGACAATCTTCTGAGGCACTTGATATATTATCCCCATAACAGATAAAGAAATTAGAACTCAAAGATGTTAAGTAACATGACAAAGATACTTCAAAACTAGAATTGGAAGAGAGGAACATTTCAAACTTTTTGATCTCAACCATTCAACACTATGTTTGTCTGGTAATTTTATATCTACTACTCCCGTTTCTCTCAACACTCTATTAAACAGGAATGATTTTATTGATTTTACAGATCAGTAAGTTGAGGGTGACAAATTAAGGCAAGTGACCTATCTAGAGTCACAATGGGGAAAATAATAAGACAGCAATCAGAACTTTAATGTCAAACCATCAAAAAAGGTAAACTAAAAATTTCTTTCAGAAATTCGTATACAAACACAATGTGTGTAGGATTTGACACACAATCCTAATAAAAAATTGGGTTTTCTAGTTTCCATGTCCATGGGAGATTAGAAGGGAACTAGCATTTGTTTATGCCAGAGCCTATACAGTATGCCTTACATACATTACCTTTACTAAACTTCAGAGCAGCACGATGCTAGCAGTATGCCATGTCCAACAAATGGACAGGATCAGGAATAAAGGATATGACCCCAAATTACAGAAAAAATAGGGATAGCAAACAGCCTATTAGAAGCCTCATAACTACTACAAATTCCTTGGAGAGACTTTTTTTTCATGTATCTATTGGCATTTGTATTTCTTCTTTTGAGAAGTGTCTTTAATTCATTTGCCTATTTATTAATTGGGTTATTTGACTTTTTTGGTGTAAAAAAAAGTCATTCTAGACATTATAGACATATTCTAGACATTAATCTTATGTCAGAAGAGTAGCTAGCAAAAGATTTTCTCCCATTCTGTAGGTTCTCTCTTAACATTCCTGTTTCCTTTGCTGTGCAGAAGCTTTTTAATTTGATGCCATCCCATTTATTAACTCTTGGCATTTTTCCTGAGCTGTAAGTGGCCTACTGAGAAAGTTGTTGCCTGTGCCTATATGCTGGAGTGTTGACCCTACATTTTCTTCTAGAAGTTGCAACATTTCTAGTCTAACTCTGAGGTCTGATCCATTTTAAGTTGATTTTTGTGCAGGGTGAGAGAGAAGGGTCTAGTTTAATTCTTCTACATATGGATAATCAGTTTTCCCAGAACCATTTGTTAAAAATACTCTCTTTTCTCCACAGAAAATGTTGTATGTTTTTGGCACGTTTGTCAAGGATTAGATGATTGCAGATGAATGGGTTCATCTCTGTCTTTTTTTCTGTACCATTGGTCTGTGACTGTTTTTATGCCAGTACCATGCAGTTTTTGTTATTATCATTTGGTAGTACAATCTGAAGTAGTACTGTGATGCGTCTAACAATCCTTCCTTCCTTCCTTCCTTCCTTCCTTCCTTCCTTCCTTCCTTCCCTCCCTCCCTCCCTCCCTCCCTCCCTTTCTTCCTTCTTTCCTTCCTTCCTTCATTCCTGGCTCAGACTTGCTTTGGGCATGATGGGTCTTAAAAAGAAGTATTTTAAATAAATACTTCGCAAGTTTAGTATCTCTAGTCTAGATGCATCCCGTCATTTACCCACCATTTCCTCAGTATTTCTGGTCAGAAATTCAATCAGCAGTCACTGGTAATAGAATGAATATATAACTATCATAAACCATTCACAGCAAAAGCATAATAGTATTAATAAATAGAATGGCACCCCTTATTCATGTGGGATATGTTTTAGGACTCCTGGCGGATACCTGAAACCTCAGATAACACTGAAAGTTACTGCCAACTGGAACATGTTTTCCGTTCATATTTTCTACCCACAAATTTAATGCTTCTCCATTTTAACTAAGCCCTTATCATCCACCACAGCCTTAACTTTTGCAGTTTGAGGTGCAATGGCAAGATCAGCATGAATTTCTTCCTACTTGGCAATTTCAGAGAGAAGATTCTTTCTTTTTTTTAATTTATTTTTTATTTTTACAGACTTCATTTTGATTCATTGTACACATATGGGGTACAAATTTTCATTTCTATGGTTGTGCATGATGTACATTCATACCATTCTTGTTAATCATACAAGTACATAGGGTAATGATGTCTGTCTCGTTCCACCATTTTTCATACCCCACCCCCTCCCCCTCTCACTTCCCTCTACATAAAGAAGATTCTCTCTCATCATAGATTCTTAGCAACCTAAACATATGATTTTCTTTGCTTTTGCTTTTCACTTGAAGGAAGTGCTTTATGGTTTCTCTTTGACATATCATTATTGCCAACATTACTACTCTTATGCTCTTAAGTAATTATTAAGTAAAATACCAGTTACTTAAACATAAGCACTACAATACCACAACAGTAAATCAGATAACTCAGAAGGTCACTAAATGACTAACAATGGGGGGCAGTGCATACAGTGTGGGTATGTTAAACAAATGGATGATTGATATCCTTGATATGACACAGCAGAGCTGGGAGAGATTTCATTACACTCTGCAGGGCTGTGAAAGATTTCATCATACTACTCAGAATGTCACACAATTCAAAACTTATGCATTGCTTATTTATGGAATTTTCCTTTTAATATTTTTGGACTACAGTTGACCTTGAGTAACTAAAACCACACAAAGCAAAACTGAAGCAGGGGGGCTATTGTGCTATCAGTAATAACAAATATCAACTGGGCAAGGTGGAGCATAATCCCAATGACCTGGGAGGCTGAGGAAGGAGGATTCCAAGTTCAAGGCCAGCCTTGGCAACTTAGCAAGACCATGTCCAAAATAAAATAAAATAAAATAAAATAAAATAAAATAAAATAAAAAAAATAAAATAAAATAAAGGGCTGAGGACGTAGCTTGGTAGTAGAGCACCCCAGGTTCAATTCCTGGTACCCCTCCCCCAACCCAACACACATACATACGAAAGAAAAGAAAAAAGAAAGAAAGAAAATCAGTATTCCCACAGAGCATCTACTATGTCACCAATTTCTATGAATTCTGGTTCAGTACAATCTCAAGTTCATACTACCTTTCCTTTCCCACTACTTTTCCTTTAATCCAGTCCCCTAACTATTGTCAAGATGATTCCACACTCCACCCTCCTCACAGATGCTGAATTCATTTCCTAAAATACAAACCTGATCACATTGTTTCACTTCATAAAAGGACTATTGATCCTCTGCTGACTTCAAAATCAAATCCAAGAGCTGTGATAAATTTCAAAGTCTTTCAAAACAACCCTAATCACCCTACTAAATGATGACCTTCTGCTCTTCATAAAATCATCCATTTTACCCTTGCCTAACTACTAGCAGCTCTCTAAACAAGCCCCGAGCCTCTGGGAATTTGTTAATGTTGTTCTTGGACTGGAGAAGCCTTTGCTTCCACTTGGCCATATTGTTAAAAGTCTCCTTTTCTTTCTGAAGTTCAATTTAAAGATTGTAAGAAACAAAATTTCTTCTTCAGATGACATTTCTCATTAAATAAACACATTCCCTCAATTAAATCTCATTTAAGGCTTTATCTAACTAATGGCTAATTTTCAAACCTCTATTTCCAAATCACACTTTGAACAGCACTATAATTCCACCTTTTCCTATATATAAACATTCAATTCCTGTCAGAAAAGTTTCAGTAGGCACAAGTCACAATTTTTTAAAAATGCAGAAGCAATAATTTATACTCTAGAATGGTAGCTATAAAGTTTTGATTTAACACAGAGGAGTCCAAACTATCACATCCAAACAAGCTATTTGAAGCACAGAACACAATAAAGGTTCTGATTCCTGCTCTATTACCGTCTAACTTATTGTGTGACCATGAGCAAGTTACTTAACCTCCCTAAGCCTGTTTTTAGTTATATTTAAATTGAAGATACTATCAGTATCTACTTCAGTTTGTAGTAAAGGTTAAATGATGTAAAAGTTTAGCATAGTATTTATACATAGAAACTATTAAACTGTAGCCATTATTAAACTGGCAATTTGCGTAAGTATGTAGTCACGCTGACTTTCTTCATTCAGGCAACTGCTTCATGAGTGTTGGTTAAGGTTCTTTAAAGAAAGTTCTTTGGCAAATTAATTAAACAGTAAATGGCTGACAGATATATAGATCAGGAACTGCTGAAATCTAACACATACAGGTATTAAAAATAGTTTACCATTACTTCATTATACACAAACATTATCATAAATAGCTACAACCTGTGCATAGAGAAAGGCAGCTAAGCCTTTCATATGAAACACTGGTATGGATCAGAGCACTCGTAAAAAAAGTTTTATCAAAAAAAATTATACTCATCTACTGTGTATATGTTAAATATGCTTAGATGTTATAGATAGATTAGCAATCTACAGATCAATTAACAGTGTGAATCAGTCTATGAATAAATTAAGGTAAGGTAGTATTTAGCAAACATCTTAAGTCCATTTCTAAACCAGGGCCCCCCTTGTACCTCTGGTCCTGAAAGACAGGGCTGTAGAATAATGCTGACAGAATGCCATAACTCATTCTGTTAAAAATCCAAAATGTTGCTTGGGATATTCTTTAAACTATTATGGTTAGAACAGGGACTTTCCAATTATACTCTCCTACATGATTTACAATTTCTATAACGAAAAAAATATGTAAGAGAAGGGACAAATAGGTAACTCCAAAATTCTCAAGACTTACACCTCAGGAGGATGGAAATTTAAAGTGGTTTTGAATATAGGACTGGCAAAGGTTAAGACTAATGTTACTTGGTTCTGGCCAGAATGTGGAGAAATCACACTCTCATATACTAGGCATAGGAGTGTAAACTGATAAAAAAATAAAATAAAATAAAATAAATAAATAAAGGGCTCAGTAATACCTATTAACATTTTAAATGCTTATTCCCTTTGACTCAGTAGTTCCATACCCAGGAATCTAAAATTCCTATTGAAATACTTATTCATCTTGGCAAACTTATAAGCATCTTCATTGAAGCTAGGTTAATAGCAGTTAAAACTGGAAATTAAATACCCATCCAAGCTGTATTATCATCTGTGAAATACTTCATAATCATTAGCGATAAGTAGAGTTACATGTATTAAAATTAAAATGTAACTAAATATACAATGATCCCTTTTTGTAAAAAGAATGATGTTTTAGTAAGTTTTTTCACTGCTGTGACAAAAGACCTGACAAGAACAACTTTAGAAGAAGAAAAGTTTATTTGGGGCTCATGGTTTCATAGGTCTCAGTCCATAGTCGGCTGACTCCATTGCTCTTGCCCTAGTGAAGGAGGAGGAGGAAAGCAGTTCAGAACATGACAGTCAGGAAGCAGAGAGAATAATCCTCACCAGGGACAAAATATGTCCCCAGTGATCCACCTCTTCCAGCAACACCCTACTTCCCTACAGTTACCACCCAGTTAATCCCTATCAGTGGATTAATGCACAGATTAGGTTAAGGCTCTCATAATCCAATTGTTTCACTTCTGAATGGTCTAGTATTATCTTACACATAAATTTGGGGGGAACACCTCATCTCTCATCTATAACAATGACATATACATCATATGTTAACATAACAAATACATGACACCATTACAGAACAAACTGTCCACAGGGTTTATTTCCACAAAAAGAAATATTAAAGAGTTAAATTTTAAATTAAGAAGGATATAGGGCTGGGGATATAGCTCAGTTGGTAGAGTGCTTGCCTCATAAGCACAAGGCCCTGGGTTCAATCCCCAGCACCACAAACACACACACACAAAAGAAGGATATAAAGCCAGATATGATGGTTCACACCTGTAATCTCAGCTACAGGAGACCAAGGCAGGAGGATCCCGTGTAGGGAGTCAATCTAGTAAGACCCTGTCTCAAAATTTTAAAATGGAAGGGATGTAACACAGTGGTAGAGCATTTGCCCAGCATATACAGAAAAAAAAAAAAAAAAAAAAAAAAAAAAAAGACTAAGAATATAATGTTTTATTCAATAAGCTGAATAACTCTTCAATTCTACATTATGGTAAATTAGTGGAAAAGAAGGTAAGAGGGCTGGGGTTGTGGGTTAGTGGTGAAGCGCTTGCTTAGCATGTGTGAGGCACTGGGTTCGATTCTCAGCACCACATATAAATAAATAAAATAAAGGTCCATTGACAACTAAAAAAATATTTTAAAAAAAGAATGTAAGAAAGAGGAAAAGGTGGGAACAAAGAAAACAGGGAGACAAATATTACTATACAATGAGAGAAATGCACACAAAAACAGAAAAGAGACAAACATCAAGGGAGATGAAAGAGTTAAATACATTCAAAGGGGTTAGTAAACCTTATCTCGCACAGTCAAAACAACTGACATTAGGAATAAAATCACTGACTTTTGATGAGGTTTTACAGTTCAGTTGCTCATTTGTTCTTTCAGATTACAGGACCCAGTTCTGAAAGAAATTGCTTGAATAATCCATGAGATTTTTTTGCCTAAGGATAATTTAAACCAAGGGACTTGGTATAACTATGGTCTTCAGGATCATTGCCCTTAAAAATAAAACAATACTATAAAACTGAAAAGGCATAACATTAACCTTTCAAGCAACACAGTACACAGAAAATGATAATTGTTCAGAACAACATTTTCTGACAGATTAGATGTATGACATGAAAGAAAGAAGTTAGGAAGTTTGCTGTAGTTTGGGCCCAAGCAACTCAGAAGGATGTAGTTGCCTCTACAAGACAGCAGAAGATGGGAAGTATTTTAATTGGGGTAGAGAAAATGATAGTAGTTCATCTTTGTTGATATTAAATTTGAAACACCTGTTGAACATCAGATGGGAATGTGAAGAAGGAAGTTTCCTCAAACTTACAAAAAACCTCAAGAGGTAAAACTTCCTAAGTCATTCAATAAGGCCAGCCTTACCCTGATACCAAAGACAAACAAAAATACTACAAGAAAACTAAAGAACATCATGAACGCTGATGCAAAACCCTCAAAAAAGGTGGGGTTACTAGCAAAATGAATTCAGTAGCATAATAATAGAACTATACACCTTGACCAAGTGGGATTTAATCGTGGAATGCAAGGATGGTACAACATAAAAAATTGGTTGAAGCCGGGTGCAGTGGCGCACGCCTGTAATCCAAGCGACTTGGGAGGCTGAGTCAGGAGGATCGCGAGTTCAAAGCCAGCCTCAGCAACTTAGCGAGGCCCTAAGCAACTCAGTGAGACCCTGTCTCTAAATAAAATACAAAATAGGGCTAGGGATGTGGCTCAGTGGCCGAGTGTCCCTGAGTTCAATCCCTGGTTCAAAAAAAAAAAAAAAAAATTGGTTGATGTAATTCATCACAGCAACAGAATGAAAGGGGAAAAAAAATCACAATCATCTCAACTGATGCAGAAAAATCCTTTGACAAAAATTCAACACCTTTTCATGATAAAAAAAATACTCAACAAATTAGGAATAGGAGATTACCTCAATATTATAAAAGCCATATATGAAAAGCTCACAGTAAATAACATACACAATGGTGAAAAGATCAGGAACAAGGCAAGGATGTATACTTTCACTACTTCTGTTGAACACTGTTCTCACCAGAGCAACTAGGCTAAAAAAGAAAAAAAAGAAAGAAGAAGGAAAGAAAGGAAGGAAGAAGGAAGGAAGGAAGGAAGGAAGGAAGGAAGGAAGGAAGGGCATCTAAATGGGAAAGGAAGAAGCAAAATTATTTTTTCTCAGACAACATAGTCTCATGTGTAGAAAACCCTGAAGAGTCCATAAATATTGTTAAGACTAATAAATAAACTCAGCAAAGTAGGGTACAAAGTCATCACACAAAAGTCAGTTGAAGGGCTGGGGTTGTAGCTCAGTGGTAGAGCACTTGCCTAGCACTGGTGAGGCACTGGGTTTGATCCTCGGCACCACATAAAAAACAAATTAATAAAACACAAAGGTTAACGGGGCTGGGTTGTAGCTCAGTGGTAGCTCATTTGCCTTCCAAGTGTGAGGCACCAGGTTAAAAAAAAATTTAAAAATAAAGACATTATGTCCATCTATAACTAGAACAATATCTTTTAAAAAAGAAGAAAAAGGTTACATTCTTTTTAAAAAATCAGTTGGAATCCTATATACTAACAATGAACAATCTAAGAATAATAAATTAGATGTGGGGGTGCATGCTTATAATCCCAGCGACGTGGGAAGCTAGGGCAGAAGGATCAGAAGTTTGAGGCTAGACTGGACAGTTCAGTTGTAAGACTTGTCTCAAAATAAATAGGGCTGGGGATATTGTAGCTCACTTATAAAGTACCCCTAATTCAATCCCCAGTACTACAAGGTAAATAAATAATAGGATATTACAAAAACAAATGCATTTATAATAGCATCAAAAATATAAAATACTTAGAAATTACCAGGAAAAGATTTGTATAATGAAAACTATAAAACAACACTAAAAAAAAATTAAATACCACTGAATCGTACACTTAAAAATGGGTAAGATGATAAATTTTACTTCACATGCTTTTACCATAATTTTAAAAACATATTTTTAAAGGCAGCTGGATGTATGAACCTAGAGTTTAGGACAAGTCTGGGCTTGAAGTATTAATTTGGTTGCCATCAGAATCTAAACAGAATTTAAAGTCAAGAGAAAAGATGAGATCACCAAGGGAACAAGAACAGATAGACAAGAAGCCCAAGGATCAAGCACTGAAACAGTTCAAAATTTAGAGGTCAAGGAGATGAAGACCACACAAAGGTAAATGAAAAGAATGGTCAGGGACATATGAAAACTACCTGGAGAAAGTGCTATGTCCTAGAAGCTGTGTGAAGGATATCTTAAGAATGTGTGAAAGAACAACTGTTGAATGATGCTGATAGATTAAGTAAAGTAAGGAACAAGAACTGCTCACTGAAAACAGCAATTTGGAAGCCACTGATGGCCTTGATAAGAAAAGTAGTGGAAAAGGAAACAGTAATGGAAGCCAGGCATGGTGGCCCATGCCTATAATCTCAGGAACTCAGGAGACTGAGGCAGAAGGATTTCAAGTTCATGGCCAACCTCAGCAGTTCAGTGAGACACTTAGCAACTTAACAAGACCCTGTCTCAAAATAAAAAATAAGAAGAACTGGGGGTGCAGGGATTGTGGCTCAGTGGTAGAGCGTTTGGCTCACATGTGTGAGGTACTGGATTTGATCAATAGCAGCACCACACAAAATGAATAAAATAAAGTAAAAGTATTGTGTCCATCTACGACTAAAAAACAAAATTTGAATTAAAAAAAAAATGACTGGGGATATAGTTCAGTGGCACAACACCCTGGGGATTGGGGACAGAAAGAAAACAATAGTGGAGGATGACAGCCTAACCAGAATGATTCAAGCAAAAATGAACAGAGACAAATGAGAGAGAATATACACAGACAAAATTTTAAAATTTTGTTCTAAAGGGAAGCAAAAAAATAAATAATAGCTAGAAGGGAAAGTGGGATCAAGAGGTTTTTTGTTTTTTTTTTTTTTTTTTTGGAACCAGGAATTGAATTCAGGGGCACTCGGCCACTGACTACATCCCCAGCCCTATTTTGTATTTTATTTAGAGACAGGGTCTCACTGAGTTGCTTAGGGCCTCGCTAAGTTGCTGAAGCTGACTTTGAACTCGTGATCTTCCTGACTCAGCCTCCTGAGTCACTTGGATTACAGGCGTGCGCCACCATGCCCAGCTAGAATTTTTTTTTTTTAATAAGAGAAAAAGTATACTGTCTTATACACTAACAAGAATTATCTAGTAGAGAGGAGAGGCACTTGGCTCAATCTTCAGGATTTAGAGTAGGCTTCCTAAAATAGCGTGTCTCCTGCTGAGCCATGAAGTTTGAGGGAGAGTGAGTCAGGATGAGTGGGGAAAGGACTGTGCAAACAGCACAGTGTGTGGGGTTAATAGGGTAAGAGAGAAGGAAGGGCTATTATGCAAAGTGTAAAGCTGAGAATGAAAAGATATCATGAGAAAAGAGGTCACCCAGCCTTTCAAGACATAAAGTACTACAATCTTTATCAATATAGGGTTTCCGCAGGGAAGTACTAAGATAAAACTGATATTTTGTTCAGGGTGAAAATGGCTCTGGGGTATAAGACTGAAATAAATAAATTTCTAACTAGGACAGTAATAAGTGGTCAAATGGGTTTAGTGAGGGATCCTATGTGCTCAGTGTTGAAAAGAGAAGTTTTTAGCTTGGGATACTGGGCAGCAATAATGCCATTATTTATGCTTGGAAATAATGGAAGGGGAATGGCTAGTGAATGAATAATTTCAATTTTGGATATTTACTTTTAGATTCTCTTCCACCCATCCATCTTGGTTCTGGGGATTGAACACATGGGCACTTTACCACTGAGCTACATCCCCAGTTCTTTTTATTTTTTATTTGAGACGGGGTCTTGCTAAATTGCTGGGGCTGGTCTGGAACTTACAATACTCCTGCCTCAGCTTCCTGAGTCACTGAGATTACAGGTGTGCACCACTATACTTAGCTACTTTTGGATTTTCTATAAGACATCCAGAGAATAAATGTAGGCAGACAGAAAACTCAGACATAAGGCTTAATATTCTGAAAAGCATCACTATATGAATGGCCAATAAAATACCATAATATATGAAATGATTCAAAAAGCACACTTACGGAGAAAATAACTAAACTTCTAAGAATATGAAATATAAGGAGAAATAACTGAAGAAAATGTTTGAAGGGATTTCAGATAAAAAAGTCAGAAAATTACAAGGAAAAAAAGTCAGGATGCCACCAAAGAAGCCAGGAAAACAGCCAACCTCTACCAGTCAGAATATAAAGAGAAGCCAAAGGTGAACTGAATAAACTGACAGAGATCAGAAGAGATCAAACTCACATCCCATAACAGCCTGGACTTCCTAATTCTATTGTATTAAACTTTTCAAAAATTAGTAGAATCTGTAGGAACATCTTGAGGTCCTAAAGTAGTCAAGTTAATCTGAGTGGAAAAGACTAAAGGGACCTAACAGATGTACCATTACCTGCAATAGACTATTTACAGTTATAGAAGAGTATTCATAGTAAAATTATTATACTAAAATTTATGGGGGCGGGGGGTGGTACTGGGGATTAAACTCAGGCACTCAACTATTGAACCATATCCCCAGTCCTATTTTATATTTTATTTAGAAACAGAGTCAATGAGTTGCTTAGCACCTTGCTTTCGCTGAGGCTGGCTTTGAACTTGCAATCCTTTGTCTTAGCCTCCTGAGCTGCTGGGATTATAGCTGTGTGCCACCATGCCTGGCTATTATACTAAATTGGTAATATATTTTCAATAAATTAAAAATTGTCAAGTATAATAAAATGAAGCCAGGCGCAGTGGCCTGAAATCCCAGAAGCTCAGGAGGTTTAGGCAGGATTGTGGATTCAAGACCAGTCTCAGAAAATAGGCAAGTGAGTCCCTAAGCAATTTAGAGGGAGAACTTGTCTCAAAAAAAGGGCAACCGGCTGAGGATTGGGCTCAGTGATTAAGCACCCTTGAGTTCAATTCCCAGTACCAAAAAAAGAAAAAGAAAAAAAAAAAGGATAAACTATACTTTTTATCATTCCTGATTTCCTGATAGTCACACATTACCTCCTCACCTATGACTTCACACAAACTCAAATATTTTTTAAAATATTTTTTAGTTGTAGATTGACACAATACCTTTATTTTATTTATTTGTTTTTATGTGGTGCTAAGGATTGAACCCAGTGCCTCACACGTGTTAGGTAAGTGCTCACAGGGGTGAGCCACAACCCCAGCCCCTAAACTCAAGTATTAACAGTATAAAAGTCATACAGCCCTGTGTTGCAAGGAAACATATTTAATATAGGATACTTCAATGCTAGTAATCAGGCAAAAGCATTACTAATGCAAAAAAAAATTTATCAGAAATGGAAAGAATCTTTGATGTTGGGGAAAAAAATTATAGTGGGGAAAATAGAGCAAGGATCAATTTCCATTTCTTACTCTTAGCTTCTTTATCACTTTTTGGTAGATACTTGGTCAAACTAAAAAATCACTTACTCTTTGATGACTGTATAACTAAGTAGGAGTAACTCACAAGTGTTTGGCCCCACCCACACAGAATTCCACAAAGAACTTTTTTTTGGAACCGGGGATTGAACTCAGGGGCACTCGGCCACTGAGTCACATCCCCAGCCCTATTTTGTATTTTATTTAGAGACAGGGTCTCACTGAGTTGCTTAGTGCCTTGCCCATGCTGAGGCTAGCTTTGAACCCGGGATCCTCCTGCCTCAGCCTCCCAAGTCGCTGGGATTATAGGCGAGAACTTTTAAAATATCATCAGGAAGCATATTTTCAGATGAGTGCCTACAGCAAAATCAGTAAAGAGCAGAAAGGACACAAAGAATTATTTGAAATGGAAAAGTTAGTAGTGTTTTCTTGGAGTAGGGTGGGGCAAACTCCCAAGATATGAGTCACTGGATTACAGAACAACTGGATTCATGATTTAGTCAAAGCTAGAAAAGCAGGATTCAGATCACAGAGCAAACACGCAGTTCTCTGAGCCAGAAAGAAGTCATGTTGGGTTAGCACCTCCAGAGCTTATTCAAAGAGAGAATAGAGAAGAAGGCATGACCAGACTTGACTTCAGCACATGGGAAATTTTCTAACTTTTCTTACATTTTAGTTTATTCCCTCCCTTCTAATTTACTACTAAACCATTTTGATTACACACAAGAATACTAAAATAAAGCTATCTCAGAATCACGAATCCAACAAAGTTCATGTTACCATCATAACACTAGATATTCTGATTTTGCTAATTTAATATAAGTCAGTAAAATATTTATTTCTGTGGTTACTGCAAGAATGAATGTTTATTCACTTACTACATTGACTATATATAGATATATATACATATATGTGTGTGTGTATTTATTTATTTTTTGCAGGATGGGGAATTAAATCCAGGGCTTCACTCATGTTAGGCAAGTAGTCTCCCACTGATCTACCCCCTAGATCTTTGAATACAAATCTCAAATAATTCACTTGATTCCTTTGTCTGATGATCTAAAATAATCCCTTCTTCCATACTGAAGATTGAATCCAGGGGCACTTTTTCATTGAGCTACATCCCCAGTCCTTTTTATTTTGAGAAAAGGTCTTGCTAAATTGCTAAGGTTAGCTTCTAAATTGACAAATAGCTGGGATTATAGGCATGAGCCAACATGCCTGGCTACAGTAATCTTGATGGTCACCTTTTATATTGGAAAGGACATTTTATGTGATATAGATATTTTTTTCATTCATTTTTCCTGTCACAATGAGTGCAAATCATTTTCCACTTCTATTTTTGTCATTTTTCATGGAACCAAAGTTGTCAGTGTGTATTTGGATGCACATTCACTTTTTTTGGCCTTCACCTGGTTTTAGGTTCTGGTAGTTGTTCACATATCAATAAATTCTAAAGTGGTTTCCATTATTACATAGTTACACTGCATGCTCTAGAACTTTTCATTTGCCTGCTCCAATCATTCCACTATAATTCTTTTTTATTAAATTCAATTGTGTATTTCTTCTCAAGTACAGTCCAATCATTTATTAAAAGGTGCAAAAAAAATTTTAATGAGTTCTAAAGGTCTAGTGGTAGAGTCAAAAGCACACCTTCCCAATGTCCCACCCACAGCTTCCCAATTTGCACCCACAGAAGCAAGCGTGTTATCAATCTCTTATAGACTAAGATATGAAAAAAACTTTAATAGAGAAAAAAACAAAGTAAACACAAAAAGCTCAAAATGTCTAAAGGAAAAGCTCAGAAATCCTGCATTCAGAGAGAAATATAAATACCATGTAATTAATGGAACACAACTACCAGGAGATACAAAGAGTACATATGTGGGGAATTTAGAGCAAATGAGTTATCTTACTGTAAGATAACTGCCATGTAGAGTAGGAGTTTCCTCACATCTACTGTATACTCATATAAACAACTCACCCTTGGATAAACCCAATCCAAAGGCAAGTAAGAGCCCTCCTCTCTGTCAGTAGGTCACAATTTTCACTGGCTATAATAATTGTCAAGCCAGCAGACACACTGATTCTCTCCTGTGATGATGCTTAGCTTGTATGTTTTATGAACAAGTTATTACAATTAGAAGAAAATGACTTCAATTATCTAAGTAACAAATTGTAGCCCTTAACTATGGCAAACTTCTTTGTTTCTTGGCAATGTTGCTCTGCTAATTTATATTCTGAAAGAAATAATTACCCTTGTAGCAGGCAGCCACTGCAGCTACACCATATTGTGAAAGAAAGAGCTTCTAAAGATACAAGAATAAATGTATTAAAATATTATTTCCATCCTTATTCCTCTAGAGTAAGAAATATAACCATCTTCATTAAGATTGCCACTATAAACTTGGATACCACAGTGTGACTTGCTCAAGAATTTCCAAAGCAATCCAATAGTTAAGTCACTCTTCATTGAAGAACTTAATTATTTCATATAGTCAATAAAAGAAGATGACATAATATGAAAGTAATTTAGTTCTATAGTCTTTGTTCAGGGTTCCAAAAACAAAATTCATTATAGTTGCTGATTCTGAAGGTGATTTTCACATTTATTTATTTATTTATTTATTAATAGGTTCTATTTTTTTTTAAGTTGCCAATGATCTTTTTTATTTTTATTTTTTAAATTTATTTATATGTGGTGCTGAGTATCAAAACCAGGGCCTCACACATGCCAGACAAGTGCTCTACCACTAAGCCACCAACTCTAGCCCCTATTTATTTATTTATTTGTTTTATTTTGGTACTAGTGATTGAACTCAGAGGCACTTAACCACTGAGCCATATCCCCAGTCCTTTTTTTTGTATTTTACTTAGAGACGGGGTCTCACTGAGTTGCTTAGGGCCTCACTAATTTGCTAAGGCTGGCTTTGAACTGGTAATCCTCCTTGCCTAAATTTCCTGAGCTGCTGGGATTATAGGCATGTGCCACCACACGTGGTTGATTTATTTTTTAACAGCATTTGAATATATTCTTTTGTTGGGATTAAATAACATTGGGCTGTGGTTGTGGCTCAGTGGTACAGCACTTGCCTAGCATGTGTGAGGCACTGGGTTCAATTCTCAGCACCACATATAAATAAATGAATAAAATAAAGGTCTATCAACAACTAAAAAAAAATTAAGTAACATCTATGCATCAACTGAATTAAGCTAGAAGTCATGCTTTACCAATTTCTAGTTGAGTTTAGGTTATAACATTAGCTTTTCCTATAATGACCTGGTCAACTGAGTATATTATTACCTTGGCCTTTACGCCATTTTCTAAATTTAACACTGAGGATAGGGCCAGTGGCACACGCTTGTAATCTCAGCTATTCATGAGCTTGAGGCAGGAGGATTCCAAATCTAAGCCCAGCATCATTAACTTGGGGAGAACCCTGTCTCAAAATAAAAAGGGCTAGGGACATAGCTCAGTGTTATAGTACCCTTGGGTTCAATCCCCAGTGCAGCAATTAAATAATTAATTAATAAAATTAAAACATATGCTGAAGAATATCAACCATGAAATTTTTAGTGCTAAAAAAGGTCTTCAAAATACCTTCATCAATGAGATAGCTCAAGTCCCAGATAAGGTGACTGTACAAGAACACAAAACAAGTAAGCAAAGCTGGGAGGAAGGGACAAGCGCAAAGTTCAAAATACTGTGCTTCACAAATTGATACCTTCCACAATTTTGAAAATATCTAAATAGAGAATTAGCTAAAATTTTCAAATGTCAAATTTAAGAACCATCCACTTCACTAAAAATAGTCTTCGTAATAAATAACTTCATTAGGAAGGATCTTGAATACCAATTAAAACAATTAACATTTACTGAGTCCTAATGGTGTGTGAGATGCTATATTAAGTATTTTACATATCTTAACTCATTTAATTCTCACAATTACCAGAAGATATAATTATTATCCCCACTTTATAAACAAGAAAACTAAGTCACAGAGAGGTTAGATTTCTTGTCAAATGCCACCCAACAATGATAGGCAGAACCAGAATATGAACACATGCAATGATCTCCACTGCTGCAGTTTCTAACTCCCCACTTCTCACTTCCCAGTTCTTAACTGCCCTAACTACCATACCTTTCTCATTGCAGTCCAATTCCTCATGTTGTAGATGAGCAAACTGTGTTCCCCATGGAAGAGAGAAATTTGTTCAAGTTTCATAACTGTTTAATAGAACTAGTTTTAAAACTGGTTTTCTACATTATGACTTTTCACCTCATTTGATCCTTTCCAAAAAAAATTTGCTTTTCTAAGAATAAAATACTTAATATTGAAATCAGGAGAAAACAATAAAGTACAGAAGAAACTTAAAATAACCTCTCCTGGCTTTCAAGGATAATCACAGTTACCCTTTTTAAAAGAATTTTTATTTGTTCTAATTAGTTATATATGACAGCAGAATACATTTTGATTCATTGTACACAAATGGAGGACAACTATTCATTTCTCGGGTTGTACATGATATAGAGTTCATATCATTTGTGTGATCATACAAGTACTTAGGTTAATGACGTCAATCTCATTCCCCCCCCACCTCCCCCCCACCCCCCACCCCCGCTTCCCTGCCCTCACTCCTCTCTGCTCAATCCAAAATTCCTCCATTCACACCCCCCTGCCTCCATTATGGATCAGCATCCACATATCAGAAAACATTTGGCCTTTGGGTTTTTTGAATTGGCTTATTTCGCTTAGCATTATATCCTCCAGCTCCATCCATTTACCTTCAAATGCCATAATTTTATTCTTTTAAGACTAAGTAATAGCCGGGCCTAGCCGGGCGTGGAAGCGCATGCCTATAATCCAAGAGACTTGGGAGGCTGAGTCAGGAGGATCAAGAGTTCAAAGCCAGCCTCAGCAACTTAGCGAGGCCCTAAGCAACTCAGTGAGACCCTGTTTCAAAATAAAATACAAAATAGGGCTAGGGATGTGGCTCAGTGGCCGAGTGTCCCTGAGTTCAATCCCTGGTTCCAAAAAAAAAGACTAAGTAATATTCCATTGTGTTTATATGCCACAGTTTCTTTCCTTTTTTTTTTTTTT
>JAJEJO010003113.1:376600-414344 GCA_020662805.1 Glaucomys volans
TTTTTTTTTTTTTTTTTTTTTTTTTTTGGTGGTGCTGGGGTTTGAACCCAGGGCTTTGTGCTTGCAAGGCAGGCACTCTACCAACTGAGCTATATCCCCAGTCCCATGCCACAGTTTCTTGATCCATTCATCTACTGAAGGGCATCAACGTTGGTTCCATAGCTTAGCTATTGTGAATTGAGCTGCTATGAACATTGATGTGGTTGCATCACTGCAGTATGCAGAAGTCTTCTGGGTAAAACCGAGGAGCGGGATACCTGGGTCAAATGGTGGTTCCATTCCAAGTTTCTAAGAACTCTCCATACCGTTTTCCAGAATGGTTACACTAATTTGCAGTGTACACCAGCAATATATGAGTGTATCTTTTCTCCTACATCCTCACTAACAGTTATTGTTGCTAGTATTCTTGATCATGGCCATTCTTACTGGGATGAGATGATATCTTAGAGTAGTTTTGATTTGCATTTCTCTAATTACTAGAAATGTTGAACATTTTTTCATATATTTGTTGATTTATTGTATATTTTCTTCTGTGAAGTGTCTGCTCAGTTCCTTAGCCCATTTATTGACTACATTATTGGGCGTTTTTTGGTGTTAAGTTTTTTGAGTTCTTTATATACCCTGGAGATTAGTGCTATATCTGATATGCAAGTAGTAAAGATTTTCTCCCACTCTGTAAACTCTCTCATCATGTTATTGTTTCCTTTGCACAGTTATCCTTGTTGTAACAGTTTAACATAGTTCCACAAACACATTACACAACTAACATTTCAATCGTCTTGTATTTTTAAAGAATTCAGGGACATATTCTATATATAGTGGTATATTTGACTTTTTCACTTACATTGTTCCACTGCATTTATGTTTTCCCATAGTATTAAATATCTTTTGACAATGTAACTTAATGGCCATATACTCTTTCATACATTTCATTAATCTGTTTAATCACAGGTCAACTAACTATGTGATAGACTTTGCAATCAGTCTCTCGGTTAAAATTATTATAGATACATGATTACACAGCATTTAAAAAATATAGATACTGTGTCCATCGACAGATTTTACTTATTTATATGTGGTGATTAGGATTGAACCCAGTGCCTCACACGTGCTAGACAAGCACTCTACCACTGAGGTACAATCCCAGCCCTATGCAGCATTTTTAATAATGTTCTCAGATTAATTCCCTAAGAACGACATTACGAGTTAAAGGACATAAGACTAGCACATGATGGTCACTACTGCCAAATTGTTCAAAGCACATCACAGATACTCTAAATTATATTTGAAGTTGTATACATATATTCACACTATTCTTTTTTTTTTTTTGGTACCGGGGATTAAACCCAGGGGCACTCCACCACTGAGCCACATCCCCAGCCCTATTTTGCATTTTATTTAGAGACAGGGTCTCACTGAGTTGCTTAGGGCCTCACTAAGTTGCTGAGGCTGGCTTTGACCTCGCGATCCTCCTGCCTCAGCCCCCCAAGTGCTGGGATTACAGGCGTGTGCCACCGCGCCCAGCTATTCACACTGTTCTAAGCACTTCACAGCACAGATATTCTAAGTGCTTAACAGAGATAGCCTCTTTAATCCTTGAAACAATCCTGAGGGAGGAAATGAAGGCCTATAGAGAACCACAACTTGCTAGAAATCATACAGCTAGGATGTGACACAGCCAGAAATGACACCCAGGCAGATGGGCTCCAGGATCCATGCTCTTATTCACTATACTATACTGTTTTAATTCTACAATCTTTCAACCACATGATGTCAAGTCTCCTAGAAGTTTACTACAAATGTACAAAAACCATCTGAGGAATATGAAGCACCCTGGGAGTCTCTAAAGTTTAAAAATCAAAATTCTGATCTTTTTTCAAAAAAAGAGCAGAACACTTAAAAAAAAAAAAAAAAGAAAAAACCATCCTATAAAAAACTTTGGTAGTTATATTCGTTTCAATTCAGATGGGAAAGCCAAGAAAGCCAAGAAAGGGAGTACTCAAAAATGGCCAAAATATGGGACTGGGGTTGTGGCTCAGTGGAAGAGTGCTTGCCTAGTACGTGTGAGGCACTGGATTCAATCCTCAGCACCAAATAAATAAACAAATGAATATATAAATAAAAGTTATTATTTTTTTAAAATGGCTAAAATAAACTTTCATGGCCCTGGATTAGGAAATGGTTTCCTAGAAATGACACCAAAATCACAAGTAACAGCATAAATTTAAAATAATAATCTTTAAAATTTATAAATATAAACTGGTCACCAAAATTTAAAACTTGTGCATTAAGAGATACCATGAGGATAAATACTATCCCTACTTTATAAACAAGAAAACTAAGGCTCACAAATGGGCTGGGACTGTAGGTCAGCGGCAGAGCGTTTGCTTAGCATGTGAAGGTACTGGGTTTGATCCTCAGCACCACATAAAAGTAAGTATATAAAATAATTATTTAAAAAAAAAAGAAAACTAAGACTTAGAAAGGCTAAATTTTTTGCCAAATGTCACCCAGATGTTAAGGGGTAGAACCACAATATGAACCCATGCTGTGATCTCTATGACTATAATACCCAATTTCCCGCTCCTGGCTTTCCAGCTCTATACCACTCTCCTACAGTATCTATTTTATTTCAGTCCAACTGAAATAAACTATCCTTCTACTTATATGAGGTACCTAGAATAAGAGAAGTCATAGAGACTGAAAGTAGAAAAGTTACTTGAGGAGAGGGGGAGAGAGAGTTGTTATTTAATAGGTACAGAGTTTCTACTTGAGATGATGAAAAAGTTCTGGAAATGGAGGTGATGCTTGCACAAAATGTACTTAATGCCACTTAACTGTGACATTTAAAACATAACAAATAGTAAATTTTATGTAATGTATATTTTAACACAATAAACAAAAAGATGCTATTAAAACATTCCATGGATTTCATTCTAATGCAAGATGCTAATAATATAGGTTATATAGGAATTGTCTGTATTATCTTTGCAATTTTTCTCTAAATCTAAAACGTTTTTTAAAATATAGTTTACTTTAAAATCAGCATACTACCATGAGCAGCATGAGCATTTATACACAATGAAATATTACTCAGTCATAAAGAATAAAATTATGGCATTTGCAGGTAAAAGGATGGAGTTGAAGAATATCATGCTAAGTGAAATAAGCCAATCCCAAAAAATCAAAGGCCAAATGATTTCTCTGATAAGTGGATGATGACACAAAATGGGGTACAGGGGAAGTAAGGGAAGAATGGAAGAAGGATGGATTGTGAAGAGGGAAATGAGGGGTAGGGAGGGGGAAGAGGGAAGGACAGATAATAGAATGAGACAAACATCATTTACCCTATGTACACATATGATTACGCAAATAGTATGACTCTACTTCATGTACGAGCAGAGAAACGAAAGTTGTACCCCATTTGTGTACAATGAATCAAAATAAATATATATAGTTTATTTTTTAAAGCAGCATTGCAAAAATGTTCATTATAATGTTATTTGTAATAGTGAAAAAATTTAAAGCAATCCTAATATCCAATAAGAAATTATAAATAAATGAGGGTTCATTGGTATAAAAAAAAGATATCCCAGGGCTGGGGTTATGGCTCAGCAGTAGAACACTTGCCTAGTTCATGTGAGGCACTGGGTTCAATCCTCAGCACCACATAAACATAAATAAATAAAAATAAAGGTGTCTACCTGCAACAAAAAAATAAAAAAAAACCTTAGTGTTAAAAAAAAAAGATCCCACAGAATGCCAAAAAGTATGTGCAAATCATTTAAAAATACACAAATGAATAATAAAGACATTATTAGTCCTTAGGGAAATACAAATAAAAATCATTTCTTAAAATAGGAAAATGACAATAACAAATATTGATTGACTAGAGGTGGAAAAATCAAACCATAATTTATTGGTAGAATATAAAATAGTAGAGCTACTCTGAAAATTAGTTTGGCAGTTTCTCCAAATGTTATACGTGGAGTAACCACACGATCCAGCAATTCTACTTCTAGGTATATACTCAAGAGAACTGAAACACATGTTCCCACAAAAATACAAAAATAGCAAAATTAGAGTGGGGGGGTGGCGGGGGCAAGAGAAGAAAGGAGGAACTTTGGATGGTGTAGAGGAAAATGGGATGGGAGGGGTGGGGGAAGGAAAGAGAGTAGACTGAGAAAGACAGTATTACCCTATGTATATATCTATATATATATAAGGATTATATGAATCATGTGAATCTACATTGTGAAAAAAAGTATATTCTCTGCTGTATAATTGTATCAAAATGGGATCTACCATCATGTATAATTAAAAAGTACCAATAAAAAATTTTTTAAGGAAAAAAAATTGCGAAATTATTAATAAAAGCCAAAAGTAGAATACAGAAACAATCCTAATGTCCATCAGCTGCTATCTGAATAAATAAAACATGGTATATATCTCTATAATGGAATATTATTGGCCAATAAAAGGAATAAAGTACTCATACATGCTACAACTTAGAGGAACTTTGAAAATGCCATGTTAAGTGAAAGAAGGTAGATGCAAAAGATCATATATTACCTGATTCCATCTATGCAAAATGTCCAAACAGGCAAATCTACAGATATAGAAAACAGATTAGAGGTTGCCAAGGTCTAGAGAAAGGAAAAAATGGGTAGTAACTTTTAATGGATTCAGGGTTTATTTTTGGGATGATGAAAATGGAATCAGAAAGTGGTAATGCCTGTATAATTTTGTAAATATACTGTAAGCCACCATACAGCACACTTTAGAAAACTAAAAATAAACAAAAAATATGAAGAAAAAAACACACGAGAAGGCTCTCTGATTCCTGGGGCATGTCCTGAGCTTCTTTCCTCCACTACACCCTTTATAGCCAAGATGTTCTGCTTCACCTTGGGCCTGAAGCAATGGAGTCAGCTGTCTATGGACTGAGACCTCAGAGCCTATCTAAGAGTATGCTCAAGTCATTCACATTCCAATCAAACACAGACAGAGAGCACAGTCAAAATCCAATACAAGCTAGTTTAGAAAATCTCTTCATACAATCCTGACATAATGGAAGTTTCCCTAAACCAGCCAGCCATTTAATAAAACCAATGCAAAGAGCAACAATAAATAAATAAAAAAGAAAGAAAAAGAAACATAAGGACATAAATATGAAGACATAAATTTGGGATAAAGTACTTAGAATGGTAATTTAAGACCAATTACAAGAATTTTGTGAGAAAAGGAGGGTGGGTGTAAAAGTCAAAGTATAAAGCCCAGAATGCTGGCCCACACCTATAATCCCAGTGCTCAGGACACTGAGGCAGGAGGATCACAAGCTCGAGGCCAGCCTTAGCAATTTAGCAAGGCCCTGAGCAACTTAGTGAGATCCTGTCTCAAAAAATAAAAAGGGCAGGGGATGTGACTCAGTGGTAAAGTACTGAAGATAAAATGGAGAGGTCAAAACTTTCAGGAAATTAAGAACCTGGAAAGTACCGAGTTTGGCAAACAGAAGTTTGAAGAGTACTATTTAAATGCACAACTGAGGAGGCTGGGAGATATAGCTCAGTTGTACAGAATGTGCTTAGCATGCCTGTGGCCCTGAGTTGGAGACTAAGCATCACACACATGAAAAAAAAGAGGAAGAGAAAGAGAGAGAGGGAGAGGGAGAGAAGGGAGAGGGAGAAGGGAGAAGAGAAGGAATAGAAAAGAAAAAGAAAAAAAAAAACCTGGGGTTGGGATTGTGGCTTGCTCGCCTAGCACACATGAGGCCCT
Source organism: Glaucomys volans (assembly GCA_020662805.1). NCBI lineage: Eukaryota > Metazoa > Chordata > Mammalia > Rodentia > Sciuridae > Glaucomys > Glaucomys volans. Next base: position 382,376 of record JAJEJO010003113.1, read on the forward strand.
GGTTTCAATCCTCAGCACCACATAAAAGTAAAATAAAAGTTATTGAGTCTACCTACAACTAAAACGTATATATATATATGTATATATATGTTTATATATACACACACACATATGGGAAAAAAACCTACTGAGGGATATGGAAAAGTGAGTTTTGGAGTAGGGGAGAAAACAAAGTCACCAAAACTAAATCACCTAATGACTCAAGTAAAAGGTTCCCTAATGACTTTAAATTATAATTTAGGTAAATCTTCACTTAAAGGTTTACCTGTGATAAAAGAACAAAGTTAAGAGCCAGGCATGGTGGCACATGCCTGTAATCCCAGCAGCTTGGAAGGCTGAGGCAGGAGGATCTCGAGTTCAAAGTCAGCCTTAGTATGGGCGATGCGCTAAGCAACTCAGTGAGACCCTGTCTCTAACTATTAAATAAAATACAGGGCTGGGGATATAGCTCAGTTGGTAGAGTGCTTGCCTCCATAAGCACAAGGCCCTGGGTTCAATCCCCAGCACCGCAAACAAGAACAACAAAAATAAAATACAAAAGAGGGCTAGGGATGTGGCTCAGTGGTTGAATGCCCCTCAAGTCAATCCCCATTACCCCCACCTCAAAAAAAAAACAAAAACCAAAAACATGGTTAAGTATATGATCTAAATTTATAAAAACTGGAAGTGATATGGACAGATTTTACAACATGCTAGTAATTGAGGGCAAAACAGGAATTAAACCAGAACACTTTAGAGACATATGAAAGTGTTGCTTTTACATAGATTTTAAAAAATATTTTTAGTTATAGATGGACACAATATCTTTATTTATTTTTCATGTGGTGCTAAGAATCAAACTTAGTGCCTCACACGGGCTAGGCAAGCGCTCTACCACTGAGCCCCAACCCCAACCCCATAGATTTATAAGACAAATGAACTATCCTGGATTTGGTATGAATACATCAGAAGCACTCTTATTTGTCCTAGATAGGTTGAGGGGACGAAGAAAGATGAATGATGGCACAGTGCACACTAGAATGTCAGCTCCATGGGGACAGGGGATAGGAACTTTTGTTTACCTAAAACTGTGATTAGCACATAGGAAGCATGCAATGAAGTTAGCTAAAAGAATGAACTGCGCTTTGAAATCTATAAAATATTGTACATGTTTTTATATATTCACATGTAGAAATGAAATTTTAAAGGATTAAAAAGCCACAGATATCTGAGATCTAAAACGAGTGTTTCAAGTTAAGAATTTCCTTCAAAATACCAAACTAATAGGAACATAAAAAACTACATAACATGCTTGGGTTATTAAATGCTTATATATATTAATAAATTTCCTTTTAAATTTGAATTAAAAGCAATCCTTAAGTTAAATATTATCTCATTTCACAGATAGGGACACTCCCCTCCAGAATATTAAATAACATGGCCAACATAATACAAGTGGGTATGTAGAAGAACTGGGATTTAGACTCATGTGCATTGAACCATGGAACCAATTGGAGAACAACATAAAACAAGATATAGTAGCCAGGCATGGTGGCACACTTCCGGAATCTCAGTGGCTTGGGAGACTGAGGTAGCAGGATCAAAGTTCAAAGCCAGCCTTGGCAACTTAGCAAGGTCCTAAGCAACTTAATGAGACCCTGTCTCAAAATAAAAAATTAAAAGGGATGGGATGTGGCTCAGTGGGTAAGCACCCCTGGGTTCAATCCTTGGTACCAAAAAACAAAACAACAACAACAAAAATAAAAAATACAGTATAAGCACATATCGGGAGCACACCATAATACTGGGAATACCATGAGGGGAAAATCTTAAGATTGGTCTAGAGCAGGATATCTCAAGCATACTTACCACTACTGGCATTTTGGACAGGATTGTTCTTTGGAGGAAATGACCCTGTTCATCATAGGATGCTTAGCAGCATCCTTTGGTCTCTACCACCATTTTGTTTTTGTTTTTTTGAGAGACAAGGTAGAGATCAAATCTAGGGCCTTACATATGCTAGGGAGATGTTCTACCACTGAGCTATGTTCACAGCTCTTCTTCAGTATTTTTTAATACTGTCAGTATATTGAAAAATGTAAATGAGTTCATGAACTCCTTAAAGATTTAACTATTTAATGACACAAATAACTATATATTGCACATTTAGAATTCATCATGATAGAGGTCAAGTTGAGGATATAGCTCAGCCGTATAGTGCTTAAATAAAATACAGAAAACATTCCTGGGTTCCATTCCCAGCATCACCACACACAATGAAAAAATTCATCATGGTCAATTTAAGGAACACAATACATCTAAGGCTTTTTGTTTGTTTGTTTTTTGTGGTGCTGGGGATTGAACCCAGGGCCTTTTGCATACTAGGCAAGCATTCTACCAACTGAGATATATCCCCAGCCCCACAATGTATCTATGATAAAATCCCCTCTAGATGAAGATATAACTTAAGCAAAACAGAGCAGATGAGCCAATATCTAAGAGATCTAAAGAGGAAATATAAAACCTGTCAAAACCTATTAAATATTAACAATGATGATTAAGAATGATGATGATGATTAACGATGATTAAGAATGATGAAAACAAAAGCAAATAAGATAGGCCTCCAACTTAAAGGAATTAATAAAATTAATTCTTAAAGGAATTAAGAAAGGAATAGATAAGAAAAAACAGTAATAAATGCTTTAACAGAGATAAGACTGATTTTCTTTTTTTGCAAGCACTCTTCCTACTGAGCCTGATAAGGATAATTTCTAACAATAACTGACTCAGCCAATTTACTTATAAAGTTACATGGAGAAGAAAAAAAGATACTTGATTATATTTTGAAACATTAATACATATATACAAAAGTTTAAATAGTAAAGTAAGTATCATCTGTTTTATATAAAAAATCACTAAGAAGATTGTATTTAAAAATTTGATCAACACAATCATTACAAAATTTTGCTCTTTAAATCCAAGTTCTCTATTGTGAGAACAATAATAAATGTTACTAGCTAATTTCACTTTTCTATTTAAAGAAAATAACTGCAGGCAACAGACATTCAACTAAAGCTACAGTCGATGTTCAATTTCCTTGAACAGAATAATAAGAAGCCACTAAAGTATCCTGTTATACTCCTCACACTGGAATACTGCTTCAGATTTACCTATTTAAGACTTCATTTGAATCTACAATATAAAATAAAATTTTGTATCATTAATGGATATGTATTTATATGAATCAATTCTAAAGTTTGGTAAAAGATGTACATTATGAGATCTCTACTATCTACTAAAATTACAAATTTTGAGTAGTCTTGAGCCAATTTAGATGTTATGCCAAAAGTTTAGGCAATTTTTAGAGTGTTCTGCTAACAACAAAAGTTCACCTAATGGTTTTTTGGAAATTATATTGAAAATATTGAAATGAACTTTAAAAAAATAGTAGTAACTCAGAAAGTTGTTCGTACCTTAACTTTTTTTCTGTTCTCAAACTGTTTTTTATAACTTGAAGAAACTTACACTCTTATTTCAGGCATGTTAACTTAGTAACAGCAAGACTTACAAGAAGGAAGTGACAATGCAGATTTTGGGTTTTGACATACATGCTTTTACAATAGATAAACATTATGCAAGTACAGAATACTAAAGTTTAAAACTACAACAAACAATAGAGCGAAACAGATGTTATTACCTCATGTACATTTATGACTGCATGACTGATGTGGTCCTACAGTATGCATAATCAAAGAAATAAGAGATTACACTTCATTTATGTATGATTTATCAAAATGTATAAATACACTCTACATTCATGTACAATTAGAACAAATTAAAAAAACTACAACATACACTTAATAAAACGATGTAATTTGTTTTTATTTTTGTTTATTTTTATTGAACCCAGTGCCTCACATGTGCGAGGCAAGCACTCTACCACTAAGCTACAATACCAGCAATCTCCTCCTTTCCCACTCCCTGCCCAAAATGAGTTTTCCATCTTAGAACTCATAAATTGTACTTAAAAATGTGAATTTCAGTACATCTTTCTATCTTTACATTCATGGATATAGTTCTCTAAAACTGAAAATATTTTCTTTGACTCCTTTGTTCAAAAGCAACTTCATTATGTTTTTCTACTAAATTTAGAGTGAATTTTTTATATTTTTTCCTCTACTTAAAAGTAACTAATTTATAGGGACCCAGGTTATAAAATACTTCCACATATATGACCTCATTTTACATAATATAAATTAAGGGGAATTATTAGTCATGTCTTTAATTGATAATTGCTTGATATCTTCCTTTTTTTTTTAAATGTTGAATGTATATTTTAGTGAGGGGGTCACATATTCATCATCTAACGCAAAAGTTAAACACTATTATAAAATTATATAAATAGAAAATAAATGGTAAAAGTATTAAAGTTAAGTTGATAAAATTAAATTTGAAAATAAAACATCTCTACTGCAGATTAATACTTTCACCAAAGTATTTCACTTTTTAAAAAAATTTATATATATACATATATATATATACACCTTTTTTTTAGTTGTTGATGGACATTTATTTTATTCATTTATTTATATGCTCTGCTGAGAATCGAACCCAGTGCCTCACACATGCTAGGCAAGCACTCTACCACTGAGCAGCAACCCCAGTCCAGTATTTCAGTTTCTTTTGTCCTTGACCTTGGTTTGTAAGTTTTTGTAACCTTTCTTTAAAAGTGAGGTATTTGTCAGGATGGACACTAAAACATTTAATCCTTTTGTTGGATTCTACAAGATCTTGGCTAAAATTTTAATTTTTAGCCAAAAGTAAAACCATAATTAGCTGACACATACCTGTAATCCCAGTGGCTCAGGAGGCTGAGGCAGGAGGATTGCAAGTTCAAAGCCAGCCTCAGCAACTGAGCAAGGTTGTAAGCAATTCTGCAAGACCCTGTCTCTAAATAAAACACATATAAAAATATATGGAAACTATTAAAAAAAGGACTGGAGATGTGACTCAGAAGTTAAGTGCCAATTCTAGGTACCAAAAACAAACAAAACAAAAAATAAAAAACAAAAAACCCCCATAATCACTCATCTTCATATTGAGTGGATTCAGGCGCACACCTGTAATCCCAGCACTTGGGAGGCTGAGGTACGAGGATCACAAGTTTAAAGTCAGCCTCAGCAACTTAACGAGGCCCTAAGCAACTCAGTGAGACCCTGTCTCTAAATAAAATACAAAATAGGGCTGGGGATGTGGCTCGGTGGTCAAGTGTCCCTGGGTTCAATACCCAGTACCAAAAAGTAAAAAAATAAAAAATAAAAAAATAAAGAATCCTGAGAAAATCTCTCATTCTACCAAAAGTAATGCAAAGATAAATTCCTGGTTTTAAAACCTCATAACATAAAAAATGAGAATATCACCTATGACTACTAAATTTCTAATTTATGCTGAATTAGAAAGTTTAAAAATTTCTATAAATTTTTGACATCTGTGACTCATGTTCCATTTGCACAAATTATATTGAACTCAATAAGATTTCAACTAACATGTAAGTTTACTGAGGAATTCATGGGGACAAGGAGTGCCTGACCTATATAGCTTTTCTCATGCCACATTTTACCCCTCATGCAGGTGGGGAACCACCACAGGTTCTCTAGGTGTAGCAACAATTTAAACTTTAAACGAGGGGAAAACCAAATTATCATCCTTAAGTGTACAAACATATCTTTCATATGGAAATGCTTAATTATTCTTGGTACCCTCTCACATAAGCACTTTCACAGTAGTCACACTCATTAGCTTACTGCTCCACACCTACCATTCTACTGAACAGCTCCCAAGCCACTGAAGAGACAGACCACCTACTGGCCAAATCCAAGGACTACCTTCAGCTCTTATAAAGGAACATTTGAATGCTATCAACAAATTCCCTTTCAAAAATTCTTCCTTGCCTTGTACCACACAAATCCAATCTTCCCTGGTCTTTTGACTTCTCTTTTCCTGCCAAGTCTGTTTTCTTTTCCCGTATTAGCTGTTCAAAGTTGGTCATCCACAAAATTTTCCCCAGGTTCCACTTTTCTAGACATCTACAAACTTCTCTGAGAGTCTGTAGCCTTCACTCTGCAGGCTGATAACTTCCAAATCTATTTACTTCCACTAAGATGAGCTGTTTGCATTCCAGGAATTTATTTCTAACTTCTTTAACTGTACCACTTTACCTAGACGCCTTGCCTCTGGGCAAATACATCTTCCAAATTATCATCAAGACAGCAGTTCTAAAAACAAAGATCTAACCACAGATCTATTTAGCGCTCCTCATCTTATGATGGGGTTATGTATACATAAACCCACTGTACTTTGAAAATATTTTAAGTTGAAAATGCATTTAAAAAACTTAATCTACTTAACCTCATAGCAACACAATACATGTACAGTACTGGCTGTTTAACCTAATTGCATGGCTGACTGGGAGCTGTTGTCACTGTCCAAAGAAAGATCAATATAAAAGAATGGCTTCTACTGGATGTATATTGCCTTTACACCATTATGAAGTCAAAAAATCAGGGGCTAGAGATGTAGCTCAATAGTAGAACATGTGCTTAGCATGCACAAGGCTCTGAGTTTGTTCAGTCTGCAGCACCCCAAAATCCTAAGTGGAACCATCATAAACTGGGGACTATCTACACTTAAAACCTTTTGGAACCCCTGACCACTTGTTCCTAAAGGAAAAGGCAGCCTAACATTAAAGTTCTTCCCAGCAGAGTCCTAATCTACCTTTCCTGCCTCATCTCGTGTCATTTCGTTATTAGATTCTCTGATCAATTCCATATCACACTTTGGTCAATGAAATGGGAGTCGAAGTGACAAAAGTCCTTTCTAAGCAGAAGTTTTAACTGTAATTTTGTATTTAGATATAAATGTTTAGGGGCTGGGGCTCAAGCACTTGCCTAGCATGTGAGAGGCACTGGGTTCGATCCTTAGCACCGCATACAAAAATAAATAAAGGCATGCTGTCCATCTACAACTACAAAAAATTTTTAAAAAAACAATACATATGTTTAGTTATTTTGTTCCTAAATAGAAATATAGGAACATAGGAATGACTGACAGTGAAAACACAATTATCCAGAAGAACCAAAACAAACACATATATTGGTAATTTTAAAACACAATAATCTAAAGTCACTTAAAGCTGGGACAAAAAAAATTATATATATATATGAAACCTCTCATGCCCCATGCGTGTAATTCTATTAGTAAACACAACTTGGTCACTAAGAAAAGGTTAAATTATACCCTTTATTCTTTTTATGATAACAAGGAAGTGCTTGAACACTTTGGAAAATCTTCTATCCAAAAATGATTTGGGCTGGGTGTGGTGGCACATACCTATTCACAGCTGTAGGGAGGATCACAAGTTTGAGGACAGCTTGGGCAACTTAAATGAGACCCTGTCTCAAAAATAAAATATTTTATTAAAAAAAGGCTGAGGATGTAGCTCAGTGGTGGAGTGCTTGCTTTAGCATGCTCAAGGCCCTGGGCTCCACACCTAGTACAAAAAAAATTTTTTTAAAGATTTGGGTGCAAAAGGTGTAAATTCTCACCTGAATAAAAAAATACAATGTGCTAAAATGACTAATTTCCTCAGAGTCTCAGGGAACTATGATCATTATGATTGGTATAATCTCTATCATAAAATGAGTTTTAAATTTTATATAGATTAAGAGATGTGCCTTAAATTTTCTAAAACCAAGTACATGCTTATGTTTGCTGAATCCTGCTACCATTTTATCCTATAACTGTATATTCATTAAAAACTATATAAGGTGATATGAATAGAAATTTTAACATTAAGCTAACAGTACGAAGTGAACCCAAACTTTTGTAATTCTCCTAAACATTCATACAATTCTTGTTATAAAGCACTAAGACTAAATTTAAAAGCCACATAAAAAATTACATATTCATTTTGCAAATAAACTTTTTAGTAAAGTTTTAAAAAGGTAAAAAGGAGCTGGGTACAGTGGTGTACACCTATAATCCCAGCTACCTGTGAGGCAGAGGTAGGAAGACCTCCAGTTCAAGGCCAGCCTCAACAACTTAGCAAGACCCACCTTAAAAGGAAAATGTTTTCTGTTCTATGTCAAAGGCATAACTCAGTAGTAGAGTGCTCGCCTAGCATGCGTAAAGTCCTAGGTTCAATTCTCACTACTGGGGGAAAAAAAAAAGATAAAAAGAAATACTTTGACCACATAAAAACACTGACTTCTCCAGTGGCACACACCTGTAATCCTAGCACTTGGGAGGCTGAGGCAGAAGGATCACAAGTTCAAAGCCAGCCTCAGCAACTTAGCGAGGCCCTAAGCAACTCAGTGAGACCTGTCTCTAAATAAAATACAAAATAGGGCTGGGAATGTGGCTCAGTGGTGGAATACCCTGGGTTCAATCCCCAGCACCAAAAAAAAAAAAAAACAAAAAACACTGACTTCTCTTATTTTTTAAGTAAATGATATCAGAAAGCTCAGTCACAGTAACATTTTTTTAAAAACTTTTGAAATATAAGGCCATAATATTAAAGTATGAAAAGATAAAAAATAAAGATTTGTTTATAAATGCACACTATCCAAAAAATGAAGAAGGTAATCAAAAATAGAATTTAAATGGGGCTGGGGTTGTGGCTCAGTGGTAGAACACTTGCCTTACGTGTGTGGGGCACTGGGTTCGATCCTCAGCACCCCATAAATAAATTAAATAAATAAAATAAAAGATACTGCGTCCATCTACAACTAAAAATTAAAAAAAAAATTTTAAAGAATTTAAATGGCACTAGGAAAAGGGAGACTCAGTGCCTCAAAAATGTTTTTTAAAAAACCCAGAAATCATTAAAACAATTATCTATTCACCCAACACTCAGCTTAAGAAGTTCCTTTCTATTCTCCATCATGGCAAGCAGTAGGGCTTACTTGTTAAAAGTACAGATTTGAGACAACTACATGGAGCTGATTACAAAGACTGCTACTATTAGCAGTGTGACTTTGGTAAGTTAAGATTCTGCTTCTAAGCTATAAATAACAAGTGCCTGCTTCAAGTATTCAAATATGACAAACAAGTATATATTTATCAATAATTTAAAACATATAATATGTAAAATTTAGCTATTCTTGTATTAACTTTCTGCCTTTCCCCACAAGAAAATACATTTACCATTCTGTTATTATGGATATTTAGGAAAACAGATACATAAGTACTGTGATTTTTAAAAAAATTATATTAAATAGCATTATAGTATAAATATTCCTTTGCAACTTATTCTTTTCATTCAACATTTCAAAGATGATCTACACTGATACACACGCAGCTAGTATTCATTCATGTTCACTCCTATGCAGTAGTACATTGTGTAATTTAACAAATTTACATATTCCTGTCAATGGACATTTTAGATTATTTCATTTTTTACTACTATGAAAATTCTACTACAAACATTCTTGAACATGTCTCCTGATGCAGATATAAAAATTTTTTCAAAGTTCTAGGTTAGCTCCCAGCAACATACACGCACATCTTGGAGTCCATACCTAGGCATAAAAATGCTGAGTTATTACGTATATATTCAAGTTTAGCATTAAACAATGTCAAACTCTGTCAAAATAATTATACAATTGGGGTGTAGTAGCGACCTTTTTATATATTTATATATAATTTTATATATTTATATATAAGGACCATAATTCCAGCTACTCAGGAGACTGAGGTAGGAGGATCACAAATTCAGGTCTTAATGAGACCTTGTCTCAAAATAAATTTTTCTTTTTTGTTTTGGAACCGAGGATTGAACTCAGGGACACTGGGCCACTGAGTCACATCCCCAACCCTATTTTGTATTTTATTTAGAGACAGGGTCTCACTAAGTTGCTTAGGGCCTAGCTAAATTGCTGAGGCTGGCTTTGAACTTGGAATCCTCCTGCCTCAGCCTCCCGAGTCGCTGGGATTAGGAGTCGCTGGGATTACAGGCGTGGGCCGCCGCGCCCGGCTAATAAAAATTTTTTTAAAGGGGTGGAGCTGGGGATGAGCTCAGAGGTAGAACACTCCTGACTTCAATACTCAATACCAAAAAAAAAAAAAAAAAAAAGGGCGGGGCGGGGCGGCGACGTGCAGTAAACCCAACTAACAAGGAGGAGTAATCAAGAAGGCCGCGAGTTCAAAGCCAGCCTCAGCAATTTAGCAAGGCCCTAAGCAACTCAGTGAGACCCTGTCTCTAAGTAAAAGACAAAATAGGGCTGGGGATGTGGTTCAGTGGCCGAGTGCCCCTGGGTTCAATCCCCGGTTAAAAATAAATAAATAAATAAGTTATAACATATACTTTTATTAAAGAGAAGGCATTAAAACAATATCTAAGCTTCTAGCTTAAGAGACTAGAAACAAAAGAGGAAATTAAATCCAAAGTAAGCAGAAAGAAGTAAATAATAAAGATAACAAATCCATAAAATAGAAAACAGAAAAGTAAAGTAGAAAAAATTTGATTTTTTAAGATCAATAATGTGATAAACCTCTAAGTGATTAAAAAAAAAAAGATTAAAAGATACAATTACCAACATCTGGAACAAGAAAAGTGACATCAAGATTCTATAAACACTAAAAGAATAGGAATTTTATGCCAATAACGTCAACAATCAGGATGAAATAGACAAGCATGATGGAATATGCCTGTAATCCCAGTGACTTAGAAGGATGAGGAAGGAGGTTCATAACTTTGAGGTCAGCCTCAGCAATTTAGCAAGGTCCTATCTCAAAAGAAAAAAAACAGGCTGGAATTTGTGGTTCAGTGGTAGAATGCCCCTTGGGTTCAATTCCTAGTATTACAAAAAAAAAAAAAGACAAATTCCTTGAAAGACACAAAACACCAACATTAACACAAGAAGAAATACACAACATGAAAAATTCTGTATCTATTAAAGAAATTTCACTTAAAATTTGAAACTTTCCACGAAACAGTTCCATGTGATTTCATTTGGTGAATTCTCACAAGCATTTAAGACTAATCCTTCATGAACAGATATGAAAAAATCCCTAACACAAGCAAATCAAATTCAACAACACATCAAAAAGTAATACATGTGGGCTGGGGTTGTGGTTCAGTAGTGGAGCGCTTGCCTAGCATGTGTGAGGTACTGGGTTTGGTTCTCAGCACCACATATACAGAAATGAATAAAACAAAGGTCTATCAACATCTAAATAAATAAACAAATAATTTAAAAAAGAGTATGTCTCTATATACATATAAAATGTTAGGGGTGGTGAAGAAAACCTTGTTTCACGTTTAGCCACTTTAACATGATTTACTGGAAGAGATTATTCTTTCTTTTTTTGGGAATCAATGCCATAGCTCTGTTTTATGACTGTGTAGTACTCTGATAATAATAGCAATTAATGCTGTTCTCTAATTCATCTAACCTGTCAGCTTTTTTGTGTGTGTGATACTGCGGATGTAACCCAAGGCCTCACACATGCTAAGTACATGCTTTACCTCTAAGCTCCATTCTCAAACTTTATTTTTTGAATTTTCTGGTTGTCTGCATAGTTGGACTGGATAAAGCTGAGTAATGTATGGCCCTGAGCAATTCAGGCACACAAAATAAAAATTTTATATAATTTAACATTATCACTCTTGTTATATTTCCCATTTTCTGTTGCTATTACATGCAAGGTTTTTTTTCTAACTAGCTTTTTTTTTTTTTTTTTTTTCAGTTGCAATGGACCCAGGTTAATACTGATTTATACTTTGTGGTTTTTATCACTGATCTTAAGTATGGATATGTTTCGGACAAGTTCTGGATTTTGGTTCTTCTAAACCAGAATTATTTATATCTATATATTCAGTTGTAGGTGGACACAAATACCTTTGTTTTATTTTTATGTGGTGCTGGGATGTGGCTCAGTGGTCGAATGCCCCTGGGTTCAATCCCCAGTACTAAAAAGTAAAAAATTAAAAAAATAAATAAACACTTTATGTGTGTTTGTGTGTGTGCATGCATACATGTTTATGTATGAAACACAGAAGATAATAGCAGTCCTACAATACAGCAGCCAATCAAGAAAACATCTCAATAATATTAAAGTATGTAATTTCCTTAGTGTACCTGAACGTTCATACTGCTATGAGATAAAGCAATAATAAAGATTTGTAAAAGGAAGAAGCAATAATGACTAATTTCAGCAATACCACCACTTAAAATGATTTTTAATCACTCTCTCACACACTATTAGAATAGTCTGCCTATTGTTCTATCTTTCAAAATAGCTACAGCCAAATCATACAAATGAGAATTGTGTGATAGGACACAATTCTCAAATAAGGGAAAGGGAGAAAAAAGAACTACTAATACCAAGTATAATCAACTCAAAATGAATCAAAGACTTAAATCTAAGACTCAAAGTTTTGAAACTAAAAAAGAAAATATAGGGGAAATGCTTCAGGACATAGTCTGGGCAGAAAAAAAAATGTTCATGCGATCCCAAAAGTACAGACAAAAAAGCAAAAGTTAACTAATGGGATTATATCAAACTAAAAAGCTTCTGTAAGCAAAGATGACAATCAACCAAGGGAAGGGACAACCTACAGAATGAGAGAAAACATTTGTCAACTATTCATCTGACAAGCGATTAATTTTCAGTATACATAAGGAACTCAAAACAATTCAACTGCCCTTACCTCCCCCCAAAAAAAGGGAAAAGAAAACCACTAATAATTAGATTTTAAAATGGGCAAATAGCCTGAGTAGATACTTCTTAAAAAGAGAATATATAAATGAATAAGCAAATAAGAAAAATGCTCAACATCACAAATCATCAAGGCAAAGCAAATCAGAACCACAATGAGAAATCATCTAACCCTAGGTAGAATGGCTATTATGAAAATAACAAAAACAACAAATACTAATAAGGATGAGGAAAAAGGGAAACTCACACTGCTGGTAGGAATGGAAACCAATGGGGAGGTTCTTCAAAAAAAAAAAAAAATTATGATCCAGATACCCCACTACTGGGTATATATCCAATGGAACTGAAATCAGTGTGTCAACGAAAGATCTACATTCACAAGCTTATTGCAGCACTATTCACAATCACTAATAGGCTGCTAGATGTCCACTGATGGATAAAAAAAGAAAACGTGATTGATAAATACACACACAGGAGAATTATTCAACCATAAAAAAGAATGAAACTGTCATTTGCAGCAACATGGATGGAATAAGAGGACATCATGCTAAGGGAAATAAGTCAGGCACAGAAAGACAAACACTGCATGTTCCTGTTTACATGTGGGAGCCAAAATGCTAATCTCAAAGAACTAGAGAATAAAACAGTCATTACCAGAGGCTGGGAAAGATGTAGGGAGGTAGGGGGAGAGAGAGGATAATCAGTAGGTACAGGGGTACAGATGCATAGGAAGAATAACTTCTAAATGTTCTACATACCACAGTAGGATAAATAATTAATCAAATATTTCAGAATAATTAAGAGAATTTCGAATATTCCTGCAATACAAAGAAATGATATATGTCTGAAGTGATGGATATGCCAATTACCCTGATCCAATCATTACGTAGTGTATATGTGTATTACCTGTATTGAAATGTCACAATATACCCCACGCATATGTACAATTATTTTGTATCAATAAAAAAATAAATATCAAGTATAAGGCCAATAAACTTACTTGATGTTAATCTGAAAACTCTGCCTCCACATACTTAGAATAATGAATAAATCAGTATCAATCTAAAATGGCAAGACCAGAACTACTATGTAAATTTTGTTTCGAAATATATTTCATATTGATATTCTAAAGTAGGTCCTATAACTTCATACCTGCCTTTCATACCAGCCATCATGCTAGGCAACTTCTTTCAGTTTTCATTCAAAGTATTGTCTATACTTCTAACAATATAAAAAATGGTATTTAAATGAATGTATTGCAAAATTTAAATTGACCAAAAATACACCTCAAAACAATGTACATAAGTGTAATCTTTTAAAATGCCAAGAAAGAAATAATATTGAAAATAAGAAATCATATTTTGTAATGTTTTCAAGTCTTATCTATCCACTCACTATATCTATGAATCCAATATTCCTCATTTTCTAATCATCCTATAGGAAGTCAGCATGCTAAAGCAGATAGCTATTTCACAACTCACCTTAAAACATACTAGATTATTAGGATTACCGAGTTGGATTATAGGGAAGCATAGCTTTCCCCATAGTTGCAACTCCAAGATTCTTACCCCAAGGTTTGTGCCTTAATTCTCTAAAGGTTTTTGTTCTATTGCTCCATTAAACACGTACCTCCACAGCCCTCTTAAAATGGAATGAATTTATCTCTGTCATTTAGCCTAATTTAGCCGGTCAATCCAGTTGCAGGGTTCCTTAACACACAAACTGCTTGAAGAGAAAAATGGTCATCTTCTCAGATGCCAGAATTTGAACTCCTTGGATATAACTGAATAACTTGGTGGGAAGCAAAGCCTACTCCCAACTAGAAGCTGAAATGGCATGTACTGTCTGTATCCCCAGTGCTAGACTACTTTTACAAATGAGGACAACTGAATAGTGCTCCAATAAACCTGCAAATGCAGCTCTCTCCTCTAAACACATATTTCAGCCAGGCGCGGTGGCGCACACCTGTAATCCCAGCACTTGGGAGGCTGAGGCAGGAGGATCTCGAGTTCAAAGCCAGTCTCAGCAATTTAGTGAGGCACTAAGCAACTCAGTGAGACCCTATCTCTAAATAAAATACAAAATAGGGCTGGGGATGTGGCTCAGTGGTGGAGTGCCCCTGGGTTCAATCCCCAGTACCCCCCCAAAAAATAAATAAATAAATAAATAAATAAATAAAATACACATATTTCAGTTCCTTTGGATGTATACTCAATAGTGAGATTGCTAGATCATATAGTAGTTGTACAGTAGTAGTGCTATAGTTTGGATCTTAAATGTCTCCAAATGCCCATGTGTTAAAGGTTTGGTTGACAGTCTGTGGCACTATTAGGAGATGGCAGAACCTTTAAGAGGTGGGACCTAGTCAAAGTTAGATCACTGGGAACATGCCCTTTGAAGGGAATGTTAGGACCTCTCGTCTCTCTTTTTGCTTCCTAGCCTCCTTGAAGTAAGCAGTTTCCTCTGCCATATGCTCTCCACTATAATGTGCTCCCTCACTACAGACCCAAAGGCAACAGGGGCAAGTGACCATACACTGAAACCTCTGAAACTGTGAGTCAGAAATAAACTTTCCTTCCTTATAAATTTACCTCAGGTCTTTGTTACAGTGTCAGAGAGCTGACTAACACTAAGTCAAGACATGTAATCTAGGCTCAGCCAATCAAACATCCCAGCCTCTGACACTACATAAAAAGTTAGTGCCACAAAGAAACATGATTGATGCTAGAGTAGAAGCACCAGTGCACACTTTCCAGAACTATCAGTGACAACAGCGCCAAAGGAATCATGCCATTCTAAATGTCACATTATAAGCAGAGATACCTAGGGGTTAAGGAATGCAGTAGCCATCTCTACACCAGACCACTTCTGTGGCATAATTTTAGCTATGGATCTAGCATCTAGTCTCCAAACCTAGATTCCCAGACTTTGAAGAATTCAGTATACTGCTGTTCTGCTTAAATCAGCTACCGATAGCATCTGTGATACAAAACTAAAATTCCAACTGATGTGTGGCTCTTCTAGACTCAATTGCCTTCTGATCATCACTCTGCTTTTATGTCTTTTAATGCAAGGTTTTTACATACCAAAGGTATCTGTTATTATCTTCTCAACTTTCAGGTTCTAATTCCAGTGCCCCTTCCTAGACAAACAATCCCTATCTTGATCATATAGCGCTCTTAGTTCAATTTAGAACTTAATTGTTCCCTAATTTTTAATGACTGCTTTAACTTCCCAATTAAACTATAAACTCTTTGAAGACTGAAGCAACATCTTCATACCTTCATTATTAATGCTCTGTTGCCTGATATGGCATTACAGTCTTTGTTACTTGTTTCCTGATTGACTAGATTCTTGTTTTCAGTTTACTGAACTTCTTTAATTTCATACCTTCAAGTAACAGACCAAGCATGCTACTGATTTTTCCTGCTTTTAGAGTGAAACCATATAAACTAAGAGTATTGAATAACAATTATTAAAAGACTTTCTTTAACATATTCAAAAGTTTCAACTTAAAGAATTTTCTTAGTTTAGGAGACTCTAAAGACAGATATTCGAAGAAGAAAATTTTTGACAATGTAAAAGCACTCTTACAGAAAATAAGCATATTAAGTATTTTGTGCAAACACAATTTTAAAAAAACAACCACAAGTTATTGAGTACATATCATGTTCCAGACATCCTGTTAAGTGCTTTATATGAATTCTTATTAAATGTTTACAATAACCTTGTGAGCTGAATTCTACTATTAGCTTCCTTTCACTTTTAGTTTGTTTTTGGAGGTGCTGGGAATTGAATCCAGGACCTTGAGTATGCCAGGTAAGGACTTTATGGCTGAGCCATATCCCCAGCCCTAGACTATTTTTACAGATGAGGGAAAAATGAAGCACAAAGACTCCCCAAGGTCACTCATCTGGCAAGAAATTGAGTCACGATTCCAACTCAGGTAGACCAACTCCAAAAAATTTAACTACTCTGCCCCTAATCAGGCCTATGCCAGCCATGTTCAGGTACTTCAGACACTTTGTTAACTTTTGGGTTTGCATTTCCCAGAATACATTATTCTCTTTCAGGGTTTTCTGCCTTAAACTCATGTTATTGCCTCAGGCTAGAATGCACTGCTCTTTTTTATCCAGCTAGCAAAACCCTACTCACTTTTCAAACAGCAGCTTAAAAACAACTTTCTCTGTGAAGCCCTCTTCATTCCTCCCACACTTTCTGCCCCCATTCCTGGGGGAAGAAACACATCACTTCTAGCTCCCTGGAAACAATGATTCACAGATACTTCCACTGTTCAATTTATTTGATTTCTAATCATATTTTTACAGGGCTCCCTACTGGACACTACATAGCACTGCAAGCTTTAGACACAGATGTTGGACTAGAATGTATAATGGTCCCAGTTTAAGTTCAACTACAATTGAAATGAATACTTTCTATTAATCAAAACAGCATCATTGGGCTGGGGATATAGCTCAGTTGGTAAAGTGCTTACCTCACATGCACAAGGCCCTGGGTTAAATCCCCAGCACTACAAAAACAACAACAACAACAACAAAGAAAAACAGCATCATTCACTAGGTGCAGTGGCACATACCTATAATCCCAGCAATAAATTGGGAGACTAAAGCAGGAGGATCACAAGTTTGAAGCCAGCCTCAGCAACTTAGTAAGACCCTGTCTCAAAATAAAAAGGGCTGAGGATGTAGCTCAGCAGTAAAGTGCCCCTGGGTTCAATTCCCCTGACCTCTTACCCTCCCCACAAAAATACCCAGCATCATTCATTCTAATGATATTTTACCATTCTCTATATGGCTGCATACCTCAAAAATTCATTGATGAGTAAAATTACTATCTTAGACTCCCTGAGTTCAGAATGGGAATTTTAAACTGCATCTTTCCAATCATTTTTCATTGACCACATTAACACTCCAGCATTACAACTTCTGAATAAATTGTAGCAAGTTAAATATATTTGAAATGAAACACTCCATCTACTAAAGTTGTTAAAACAAAGGTCCAAGAGTAACACATTCACAAGAACAGACACAAAAATCAAATTATATTGCAAAAGATGCTGAATTAATCCACACATGAATACTTGCTCATTCTCTTCCATTCCTATACCCTAATCTGCTTTCACTAAACAATTACTCCATCTGATGTACCTTATTTTATAAGGGTTTTCCTGAGATATAATTCACCTATCATATAATTTCCTAATTAAAGTATAAAACTCAAGCCAGGCGTGGTGGCACACATCTGTAATTCCAGCTATTTGGGAGGTTGAGGCAGGAGAATCACAAATTTAAAGCCAGCCTGGGCAATTTAGGGAGACTCTGCCTCAAAATAAAATTTTAGAAAAGGGTCAAGGATGTAGCTCAGCGGAGGGCATTTGCCTAGCATGTGCGAGGACCTAGGCTCAAACACCAGTATTGCAAAATAAATATAAATAAATATATGTATGTGTGTGTAAATAAAATAAACAATTCCCTTGGGCTGGGGATGTGGCTCAGTTGGTAGAGTGCTTCCCTTGCATGTACAAGGCCCTGAGTTCAATCCCAGGCACCGTAAAAATAAATAAATAAATAAAAAGTAAACAATTCCCAATTACATAACTATCCATAGTTGATTTTCCATTTTCATCACCCTAAAAAGAAAACTGTACTCATTTAGCAGTCTTTGCATCAGTCAGGGTTCTGGAAAAGCAGAACAAATAGCGGGCACACGTGTGTGTATGTGTACACAGATTAATTTAAAGAAATTGGTTCATGTGACCATGGAACCTGGCAAGTCTGAAATCAGCATTGTCAGGCTGGAGAGTCAGGGAAGAGCTGCTACTGTTGCCTTAACCAGTGGTTCTCTGGAGACAGAATTCCTTCTTGGGGGCAGGGGTAAGGGGTCTCAGTCTTTTCTCCTAAGGGATTCAACTGATTAGAAGAGGCCTGCTCACATTACAGAGGAAACATACTTTACTCAAAGTCTACAGGTATAAATGTTAATCACATCTAAGAAATACCCTCACAGCAACATCTAGACCGATATTTAACCAAAAACTAGATATCACAGCCCAGCCAAGTTGACACATAAAATTAACAATCACACCCCATTACTCCCTGCCCCTACCAACCTGTCTCAAAATAAAAAAATAAAAAGGACTAGGAATGTAGCTCTGTGATGAAGTGCCCCTGGGTTCAATTCCCAGTACTGAGGGAAGAAGGAGGGAGAATTCAGAATTAATGTCTAGTACTTGGTTTTTATTTTGGGAAAAGAAATTTAGATTCTAGTTTTAACTTTCTTAATTACTACTAAATGACCTTGTGCAAATAACCTCTAAACATCAAACTCTTTTTGGATAAAAAGAGCCAGACTATAGTATTCCTACCTTCTAAGAGTGTTAAAAAGAACAAATAAAATAAGAAAACATCTTGAATACTTTAAAACCTCTCCCAAGAAAGTATTATATGCAGCATAATACTTCCTGGGGGAATATATATATATATATATATATGTGTGTGTGTGTGTGTATATATACACATATATATAGTGTGTGCATATATATATATATATATATATATATATTATGCTCAAAACTAATATAAACCACATAATTACCTAAAACTCCAAAACACTTAGCAAAGTGCCTTGAACATTACTATTCTCAATAAGAAATGATTTACACAAAGACTATATATCGGCAATTGAGTCCATGATTTCAAACTGAGAACTAACTTGAATGACCTTCTGATCCTCTAGGGGCTTGTAGAAATACAACTGCTCCATTGTTCATATTTCATTCATTGAAAATTTTTATAGTACTCACTCCTTTGTTCTCAAGTGTTTGCCTCAGGGAAATAGTACATTAGCATCATGGTTATTTTGTTGTCTATGTCCCATAATGAAATGATATACAAAGTTCTATAGGAATATAGGGAAAGAAGCAATTAATTCTTCAGTTAGTGGGAGACAGGAAAAGTTTCACATTGGAACAAAGCCTCAAGGGATGAAGGAGGGAGGTCATTCTAAAAGGGAAAACAGCAAAAGGCATTTGTAGAAGCGGTAAGCACTATCAGAGAGCTGGTACAGAATTTGAGATAAAGGACAAACTGTAATAAAAGATAAAACTGGGAGAAAAAAGAGGAAATGAGAAACAGATTTTAGTGTTAAAAATTAATGGGGCGGGCCGGGCGCGGTGGTGCACGCCTGTAATCCCAGCACTTGGGAGGCTGAGGCAGGATTGCGAGTTCAAAGCCAGCCTCAGCAACTTAGCGAGGCCCTAAGCAACTCAGTGAGACCCTGTCTCTAAATAGGGCTGGAGATGGGGCTCAGTGCTAGGGATGCTGAAGCAGGAGGATAGTGAGGTCAAAGTCAACTGCAGCAACTTAGTGAGGTCCTATGCATCTTAGTGAAAGCCTGTCTCAAAATAAAACAAAAGGGCTAGGGATGTGACTCAGTGGTAAAGCATCCCTGCGTTAAATCCCCAGTACCTCCCCCCAAAAACAACAACAACACTTAGCCAAGGTCCTAAGCAACTTAGTGAGACCCCGTCTCAAAAAACAAAGAGGGCTGGGGTTGAAGCTCAGTGGTGGAGTGCTTACCTAGCATGTGTGAAGCACTGGGTTTGATTCTCAGTACCACATATAAATAAATGAATAAAATAAAAGTCTATCAACATCTAAAAAATATTTTAAAACAAACAAAAAGTAACATAGAAGGAAATAAATATGTGCTTTAGATATACAACCTGGCTTTCTATCCATGTTAATTAATCTTAAATATAGTGTCGTATAGTTGATTAATCTTAAATATAGTGTCATATAACTTTCTCACAAAAACCAACACCTCTTAATGATCTTTTTACTTCTGTGAACAAAAAAATTAGTTATCCGTTAAATACACAAAACACACAAACAAAATCAGTGAATGTATGATCTACCTCTCTCAAAAGATGTGGCCAGGATCTTTGCAGTCATGTTTAGACATGCAAAGAGAAAGGAAAGAGCCGGGCATGGTGGCGCACACCTGTAATCCAAGCGACTCAGGAGGCTGAGTCAGGAGGATCACGAGTTCAAAGCCAGCCTCAGCAACTTAGTGAGGCCCTAAGCAACTCAGTGAGACCCTGTCTCTAAATAAAATACAAAATAGGGCTGGGGATGTGGTTCAGTGGCCGAGTGGCCCTGAGTTCAATCCCCAGTTCAAAAAAAAAAAAAGAGAAAGGAAAGAAACAATCTTGGTTTCTTCCTTTGCAAAGACTTCTTGCAATGTCATTGGAACATGCCCTATCATTCCTCCTTCTTGCCTTTGCTTAAGCAATTCCTCCCACCCAAAGCTCCTTTCCTTGACTGACTCTATCTATAGTCTGCCCTTTATTAAAAATTCTAAGGTCTAAGGACTAGGGTTTATAGCTCAGTGGCCACTTTGCCTAGTATGAGCAAAACCCAGGGTTCAATCTGCAGTCACACACACACACAGTCCTAAGGTCAATAAAATCTTTAGAACCTACAGTTTCTCTCTTTGCTGAATTCTAATGGACAATTTAACACTGTTGTCTGATTTCATTTCTGTCAATTAATATTTTATTCCAACGCCCTTACAAAATCACATTCTGCACAAATATTACAAAGCCTTAAAATCGTTTTGGTTATGAGCTTGGGCTCTAAAGTTAAGAGTAAAAATATCTGGGCTCAAATCTCAGCTCTACCATTTACTAGCTGTGTGAAATTGGGCAAATTAACCTAACCTAATTTCTCTGTGCCTCAATTTCCTCATATTCGAGTGGGAAAAGTAAGCAACTGACTCAGAGAGTTGAACATTAAATAAATAAGTTAACAGGTAAAGCATTTAGTTGAATCTTTTTGTCTTGTTTTGTTTGGATCCTGGGAACTGAACTCAGGGGTGAGCTCTACCACTAAGCTATATCCCCCTCCCTTTTTAAGTTTTTTTTATGAGGTATCTCTTGCCAAGTTGCCAAGCCTGATCCCACACTTGTGATCCTCCTGCCTCACCCTTCCAAGTTGCTGGGATTACAGGCCTGTGTCACTGCTCCTGGCACACGTAAAATATTAAGGACAGGGCCTGGTACACATTAGTGCACAAGTGTTGGTTAAACACTCATTTTTCCTTGTTCCAGGTCAGTCTATACATACTGTCTTTGCATCATTCTTTCTTAAATGGTGGTTTTGGTGTCAGTGCTCTGTTCAGAACTCTCCTTGGCCTCTACTAAAAGGGTCCACATTCTTAGCTTGGTAATGAAGGCACTGCACAACCCAGCACCACACTACTCAACTTTATTAACTCAACATCTACTTTATGCAAAATAGCAGTAAACAGACACATAAGGTAGAGTTCCTCTCCTCCAGGGTCTGATAATTAATTACAAAGGCACAAACATAAAAACAACTCACACAGAATGGATGTTTACCCATAGCTCTCCAAAAGAACACTCCAATACAATAAATCAATTTCCTCAGCAATGGGAAGATGCCAAGCTGATTCAAAATTTTCTCCTTTTGCTTTATTCCACCCACATCCTCTGAAAACAAAAAAAATCTTACTTTTATTTATCTACTCCATCACTTACTTATGGTTTAAACACATATATTATCATCTCAATCAAATGTTTTCAAGGTGAATAATCATCCTCTCTATAAATATATAATAAGCTCCTAGAAAGAAGGAATAATCACTTCTTAGGAGTTGCCATTTCCTCCCCGCTCACCACCATATCCTTCGCTAAAACAGATCATGATAGAACAGGTGCTCAAACATATGCAAAGTGATAATGGGGCAAAAGACAGTCATACCACAGAGATGTGGTACACTACTGTATAACCACTAACCTGTCACCAGTGCCCAAAGCCTCAAATCAAAAGGGGCCATCCGAATTCCAAGTCTATTCACCAACTCCTTCTGTGTAACTACCCTATGGGTAGATTTGCTAGATCATGCACTTTTGAGTCAACTGAAAAACTAATAATCATTTGGTTACCCAATTTGAAGAGTTTGAACTCCAAAGTGGAGTGAGGGATGATACAGAGAGTCAGCATCCAAGCAGGACAATTGTTACATCCCTGAGAAGATGATTTGAGAAAGGTTATTAAAATCTCCACTTTGGGGCAAACCTGTCATCCTCCAATATATGGGTTTAAATACAATGAAACATTCCATGAATTTAGCATTAGAAAATGTCACCTAGATTTCCAGCTGCCTACATTTTGTCAATTTTCCATAATGAATGCTATCTGAATAATCAAAAGTTTCAAGGTTTTATTTCTTCCAGCTTTTAATGGACCTCCCAAGTTACCCACAAATTGAAAATCAATCAAAGGGCACATTAATCCAATTTCCCACCCCATCAGGCAAAATGTCTATTTGGACAAAGTTATCAACGTCATTAGTTTCTATTTTTAAAATTACTTCTAAAGGTATCATACTAACAAAAAATAATTTTCATTACCTTCCTAAGATTCCTAAGACTCCACAGCACAATAACAAATTGCAAAGTGCTATTCCGTCAAGAGGATTCCCTGTCCCACCACAAACACCCTCCTTGTTAAGTACTGAGCCCTTAATAAGGGCCAGGCACAGAGTGCTAAGTGATTTACATAATTATCTCAATCCTCAAAACAATAGGAGGGGGGCTGGGGATAAAGCTCAGTGGTAGGCTTCTGCTTAGTAGTCCAAGGCCTTGGGCTGCAATCACCAGCTCAAAAAAACAAAAACAAAAACAAAACAAACAAACAAAAAAACCCATTGAGGCTTAGAAGAAATGTTTAAAATGTTTAACAACAAACTTCTTTGAAATGATACCTACAGGAGATGATTCTTGTGTTATATACAGGAATCTGCTGGGGATATATATTAGGCCTGGGGATTTTTGTTATTAACTGATTATAAAGATAACAGTACATGATGTTTGGTCAAACAGGTGTGGTTTTCTTCAGTATCTCCCAGTGTCTGGCACATAATAGATGCTCAATAAAAATCTATCTATACAAACCAAAACTTTAATTCCTAAAACAACTTGAAAGCATGGCAAGATCTAACAGGTTAATTTGTTAACTAGACTATGTGGTACAATAGTTAATAATTCTATGTACAATATGCCTCATATTCTGAATGTTATTTTAGCCAATAAGTCAAAAGAAAGAAAGATGAAAATGATAGAAATAAAACAAGTCTATCCTTCAAAGATAAGATTTTTGGTTTGTGTGTGTGTGTGTGTGTGTGTATGTGTGTGATAACGGGGATCAAGCCTAGGCCTTGCACATGATAGGCAACCACTCTACTTCTGAGTTACATTCCCAGCCAAAAGATAAAAAATTTTTTCAAAATAACAAATTCCACTTAAAATTTTAACATGTTGTCTAAATTCATAACTACTCCATACTGATATATTCTTAGTCATCCCCAAATAGTTGGGTTTTTGTTTACTTGTTTGTTTTCGTGGTGCTGGGGAATTGAACCCATGGCCTCAAGCATGCTAAGCTAGTGCTCTACCACTAAACAATCTATTCCCCCCCAGCTCCTATTGATCTATTCATAGTCATCTCAAATTAACCTACTATGAGGGTTTTGATGTAGCCATGGAAAGCACTATGCATGCAACACTATTCAAAAAAAAGAAAAATTTTAGTCTCCTTTGATTGTTGAATCAAAGAAAGTATATTTAATAGTATATTTAATAGTATACACTGTTAGCAAACCTATCATCATGATTAGGTTGGACCAAACTGTTGTCCAGGGAAATAAAAAGGCAAAAATCTAAAAGCTGTTGAATTAAGGCACTAGTAAACTGATTCTTCAATTCAATAGCTGGAAAGATGAGCTCCAAGAACACTCACTTTAAAGGATTACAAAATCTGTGAATTCTTTGAAGCACCCAAACTTTAGCTTTGAGGGAGAAAAAGGAGTCTGTTTCACAGGTAAATGAGCAGCTGGTGTTAATACAAAAAAATTAACATAATTTTTCATTTTTCATCCTACACAGAGTAGGTTATAGGTATTATGCAAGCACACAGCACTTAGGCAATCTCTTCCTCCTCTATTTAAAATATAATTTATATAAAAACTCTTTAAGTCAGTAGCTACAGAAGTATTTTCTCTCTTCCTTTTGAGGCTTGTGTTTCTTTCATTTCAAAAACCTACTCTTGAAGACTTACATTCTTTTAAAAAGGACTTAATCACTTAACTCAAAGAGGGGGCAAAAAGTCAGGAGATGAAACCTGAGATATTCCTATTACTCTTACATAACTTACTTTAAGTTGGAATTGATTCAGTAGTTCAAATAAAACCTTAGGTTTAGGCACAAAGATGAACTCAGGTATACACCACCCTATACAAGATAAAAGAGTACTTAAAAAGTTAAAGGATCTTACTCTTTTGGTTTCTTAAATTAAAAGCACACGCATACATTAATTAGAATGCCTACACAAAAATGCCAAAATGGTTACACTTAAAATGAAAAGCACTGAACTCATCCTATTATATTTAAGTAATGCTATAACTGATAGCATTGGATATGATTTCAGAAAATAAGTTAATTTCCTAACACTAATGTGTTACTATCACCCTGTAAGTAAGCATTATGTATTTAAGAAGTGCTGCAGGGAACATCAAAAAGTGATTTTCAAAAGGAATAGGTATGTATTTTCACTCAACTTATAAACAAAACTCTGAAAATGAAAAGTTACAGTTGTTCACATTAATTAAGTTGCTTTGATTATTGCAAATTATTCCTTCAAAAGCAAATACGAATCAGACCTCTGAAAAACATTGTTTACACATGCGATTATCCTTACTAGAAAGGCCCTTATCTGAACTCAACTAAAAGCTGTGTTAACTACATTTCACCACAGGAACACTTGAGCCCCAGAGTAATACAGGCCAAATTTCCCGAATTGCTTTGGGAACTGCTGCTTGCTTAATCAAACACTGAAGTGCAGATTCACCTTTCTAAAAAGACTGAAAGCAAGATGCCAAATTTCACTATCTAGTTTTCCAAAACGAATTAGGGTTTGAGATTTCACCGAGAATGACCATGTTATCAAGATGCCATCGCCCTCCTGAGGCATTTAATTACAATACCTTCTCTGTTTTCATTCAACCACCTCAATTAAATTTCCACTAGAATCAGGCACACAAAAAATTGGTTCCATGGCCTTGCTGACAGTGTCCTCAGGATGCAAACCCTGGGATCCTGCATACATTATGGCTCTTAGAGCAAAAGGAAAGAAAAAGATTGTTAGACAAAGTGGTGAAATTACCTTGCCGGTCTTGTGATCAAACCAGACCAGAGCATGGTTCCTTGACAGCACTTTGCAATCAAAGGTGGCATTATTCTGTGCTGGTCTACAGCGTGCCACCGAGCGGCCAATTTTGATGGGCTCATCCAGGTAGACATGACGCTCCTGAAATGGGTGCGAGTTCGGGCGGCAAGTGAAGATGGCCAAGGCAGACGGCATCGAGGACAGACTGGGGGTGTCTCTCCTACCAGGGACAACGAGGAGTTCCTCCAGATTCGGAATGCTCTTCACAAGCCTATGTCCCTAGCCCCCCCAAAATTTTAAATTAAAACAAACTGCACATTGTCTAAGCATAACCAGTGAACATCAACAACTCTTCACTTGGGTGGGAAGACAAGCAAGCGCCAAGTCCCATCACCTCCTTTAAAACACAGCAGCGCCCAGATCACAAAAAGTCCCCAACTGGCATCTTTCAGTCCATCTTCCCTGGGAAGAAAAGGCTCAAACATCGGGCAGCTTCGGCCAAGAAAACTCCTGGAAGACAGTTTGGGGACTGGAGGTATCCAAGCAGATGAGTCACACACCAATTTTTGTGTTTTGTTTGAGATCGCGGCCGCTTCTCCCCCTTGGTGGCGGAAACGTTGCAGCACTGCAGCATGAAGGAAGGGTCGGTACGGTGCGGCCAGGAAGGTCCGTCGAGGCCAAAGAGAAGTGTAGCCAAGCACCTCTGGGCAGCCACCGCCGGTGCTCAAGGGCCTCGGGGGTGGAGAGGCGAAGGCGACGGCGAGGGGGTCTAGAGAGCCAGCCGGACAGTCTGCATTGCCACTGCTGCGCGGAGGCCGCC
The DNA here is from genome assembly GCA_020662805.1 of Glaucomys volans. Lineage (NCBI taxonomy): Eukaryota > Metazoa > Chordata > Mammalia > Rodentia > Sciuridae > Glaucomys > Glaucomys volans. The sequence continues at coordinate 409,164 of JAJEJO010003113.1, forward strand.
CGGGAGTGGGCAGGGGGTCCCCGGCCAGGCACGAGCCAAGACGGCGGTCCTCAGCGCGAGGGGTGGAGGCCCGCAGGGGCTCGGGCAGCAGCCGAGTTGGGACTCCCGGGCACCTGGCGGACGTCCCCGCGACCAGGGCGGGGACCCGGCTCCGCAGGCCGGTGCGGACCGAGCGAGGCGCTACCCCAGGGAGGCTTGGGCGACCGGGCCGGCGGGAAGTTGGTTCTTGGACGCCTGGGCTCCTGGCTGCCGCTCAGCACATGGGCCGCTTCCCCTTAGGGTCGCCCCCGGGAGGGTCGCATCTCAGGGACGGCAGCCGCAGCTCCCGGAGGACGAGGAGGTGGGGGAGGGAGACTGGCCCGGAGGTTGAGGGAGAGGCCTGGAGGCCCCGGGTTGGGTCCGCCGCAGCCTCCACCACTCGCGACCACTGGGGCAAGCTCAGGCTTTGCCCGACGAGGCAGGAAACTTTTCGACCTGGTGGGAAAAACATCAAAACAAACGGCCGTCAGGAGCCGGTGCCCGCCGGTCTCAGCCCTCGCCCCCCTCAGCCAGACCCTCGCCAGATCCCGCCGCTGACCACCACCTCGGCGGATCTCTCCGCAAGCAGGCTGCGGAGATTTGGAGCAAGAACGCCACGACCGGTCCTGCCTTCCTGCGGTCGCCGCCGCCTCAGCTTACCTTGCCAGCGCCGGCCGCCATAGTGACTCTGACTGAAACCTACCCAGTGCACCGCCACGGGAACGCGCACCCTTTTCAAGGGCCTTCCTACCCCCTCTCCCGTGCCGTAGTCCAGGGATGTCACGTGAACGACGCTGTGGAAGCCATGTTGGTCGAGGGCAAAAAGAGGGCAAACTAATTTTTAAACCAAATTCTGGGTGCCATCTTAGTTAAGGGCCGAAGGCTTCAAACCTCCGGAAAACCTTGACAACCATTTTGGTTGAGGGCAACAAATAATTTGGGTGGTTCATAGTTTCATAAATGAATTGTGCCTACTTTCTATTTTACCCTCTTAGTAAGAAGGTACCAACTTTTACTAAATTTTGTTCAGTGCATTTATCACTAAAAATACAAACTAGCAAAGAGGACAAAGCCAGTCAAATGTGGTATTCATCAGCAGCCATGTTAGTTGTGGGCAACACAGTCACCCTCCCCGCCCTAGGTGTGAGCCCCCCAAATCCCAAGTCTCAGGTTTTGAGAACATGAGACCGCTCTCCTGCTAAATTCTTCGTTGTGTTTCGTACTGGAAGAAAAAGTCTTTCTTAGTTTCACCTTTAATTTCTAATGACTGTCCTTCTTACTGGACCTACTGTGTTCCCCAGGGCTCTTGTGGATTCTACCCCAGGAGATGAGAAAAAGGTTTTCATGTTGCTTCCAGAGAGGGGTCGACCAATTGCCAATATGAAAAAATAGAGTATTGTCCCATTCACAGTCTTAAGGTAGATAAGGAGTCATTGGTCTAAAGAAGAAAATACTTAGCAAAAACTAAATGAAAACTTAAAGAAAAGATAGAATCTTTATAATTTAGCAACAATGATTACTAAATTCATGGATTCCTGTGACAACAGGCTCCACAGCAGTGTAATCTTGGGGAAATTTCTCAACGTTTTCAAGCCTCTATTGCTCGTTTATAACATGAAGTATAATAATACTTAACTCATCTGTTGTAGAGAGACTTCAAGGTATTAAACCATGTTTTTAAATAAACAGTAGTTATTTATTAGAATACCTATTTATAGGATTTTAGGCCCAACCTAGGTTTTGTGCTGGGTGCTGGTGACCTAGGTGAACAAAACCTCAATCCTTTCCCTCTGAGAGCATAGCAGGTGTTGTTGGTTAGACATGGGGTGTGGGCGATGACCAATACAAATACAGATAACTTCACTTTGTTGTAATCAGAGCTAAGATAGAAACAAGCAGTGGGTGCTAAAGGGATCAGGAACACCATTCTGGGAAAGATAACCAAACTGAAGGAAAATCGGAGAACCACAATAAATATGGCATTAACTGAATGCTTTCCTAAGTTTCCAGGAAAAGGAGTAGCAAGAAAAGAAACAAGACTGTTCAAAGCTGCACACCAATATGCCCGACACAGGGGCTAAATAAATATTTGATGCATCAATGAAAAAAATTACTGTTACTAATGATTAGTAGAAACGGCACAAAATGAGTCTGGAGATAATAGGCTTAACATCTTAGGTACTTTTGTACTTTGCTCTTTCTTTTTTCTTTTTCTTTCTTTTTTTTTAATGTGCTGGGGACTGAACCCAGGGCCACCATGCATGCTAGACTGATGCTATTACTGAGCTACACCCTCAGTCACGAGACATACTTCTTTTAAGATTCTTTATCAGGGAGTGATATTGGTCAAACTATATTATTATATTGTATATTGTGTGCATGTACAAATATTTAACAACAAATCCTATCAGTATGTACAACTATAATGCACCAAGAAAAAAATGTGGAAAAGACTTCAATTCAGCTTTTTTTTTTTTTCAGTGCTGGGATTGAACCCAGGACCTTGTGCTTGGGAGGCAAGCACTCTACCAACTCAGCTATATCCCCAGCCCTCAGCAAATATTTGAGTTAGTGTTAGACCCCACCTTAAGCTTTAATAAGTTACCTGTCTTCATAGTTTTCAGGGATTGGCTAATAATTGATTGCTTTTGTGCTAGTCTACTTGATTATTGTTGTTAAGATATCTGCCCTATATATGCCTAGTCCTGTCATCTAACAGTCACCACTATGGAACTCGGGATTGCACTGATATGCAAGATTCACAAGCTCCAAATGGCCTTACACATAGAATTCAAAACCAAGCTCTCCTTCTACTGGGGACACTTAGGCCTCTGTCAGAAGACCCTGACTGTTGTTCCTTCTTCAATGCCCCTTTTCAGCCTGAAGTAGCCAGAGCAATCGCTGCCCATTTCCCCTAATAGTTAGGGGTACTTCTTCAGAGTGGGGAATGACATGGTTCCCCAGCTGCCAAGTCATACAACTGGCCTACTGGTCCCTACCAAGAAGCAGCAGCAGGGCAGTGGAATAGCAGAGTGGCAGCTGGAGTGGATTGGAGCACGGGCAGCAAGCACAGCCAGCAGCTGCATGGAGCCTACCACATAGGCATGGTGGGACAGAGGTGTAGCAAACCACCACCAAGAGAAGTCAAGGTGTGCCAACCTGTCACCCTTCAGCAGCCAGGCCTGGGCACAGTGTAGATGCCCACTGTAGAAACCGACTCCACACAGCACTGCACCCAGAATCTGCAAGCATTGACCATCAGAGGACCTCAACCTCCCACTTTCTGACCTTGGTGAACAAATAGAGTGTGGCAGTCCTGAATGGAAGTTGGAATTCAAGAGTTGACATCGCCGGGCGCAGTGGCACACACCTGTAATCCCAGCGACTGGGGAGCCTGAGGCAGGAGGATTGCGAGTTCAAAGCCAGCCTCAGCAAGGGCAAACCTCAGCAATGTCTCAACTCAGTGAGACCCTGTATCTAAATAAAATACAAAATAGGGCTGAGGATGTGGCTCAGAGGCTGAGTGCCCATGAGTTCAATCCCTAGTTCAAAAAAAAAAAAAAAAAAGAGTTGACGTCAATACATTTCCAAACCCTAATTAGCATAAATTTGGACCAATAGCCTTAGTACATTACCAAACCCTAATTAGCATAAATTTGAACCAATGGCATTGGTACTTCTTCCAAACCCTAATTTGCCTAAGTTTAGACCAACAGCGGTAACTCAAGAGCTATATAAATTCCTAGACTAGCATAAAGGACAGAGAAAACCTATTGGGTTCCCTCTTATTTTGTAAGAGTTGAGTTCTGTTCCTATTTATAGGGGGCTTATAGTCACTCATAGTGGTTTGTGGATTTCATTCTTCAAATTCATGTGGCAAGAATCCTAAAAAGAGCTGGGTGCTGTGGTGCATACCTGTAATCCTAGCAGCAGGCTGAAGTAGGAGGATCTCAAGTTCAAAGCCAGCCTCAGCAAAAGCAAGGTGCTAAGCAATCAGTGAGACCCTGTCTCTAAATAAAATACAAAAATAGGACTGGGGATATGGTTCATTGGTCAAGTGCCCCTGAATTCAATCCCCAGGAACCCCCCCCAAAAAAAATAGAACCCTAAAAGAAGAAGAAATTAACAACAGTGAGCTGCTTGGATCTGCTGCAGCACTGGAGGGCATGGTCTGCTATTAAAAGCTAGAATGCTTCTCAGGCTGCAGAATTTGTGCAGATCCCATTGCCAGCAGAAGAAGTGAATCGATTTTCCTCGCAAAACTTTGGTTTCATTGCTACTCAGTACTAGATCCTTTGTTCTAGAGAATAATAAGGACATGTTGGAAAGTTTTATAAAAGGATGAAAATTTTTCATTTCTGATAACTTTTGAGCTTTAAATGGAACAAAGAAAGCCTCTCCACACATCCCTAAAAAGTTCTTTGCACGAATTTATAAGTCATTTATGCATTCTTTTGTTCATTTGATAAATATTGAATTGAATATCTTCTGGGGAATACATACAGGACCTGGAACTACAACAACGAAGGAGGGACTCCCTCAAACTGCTTACAGTTTAGATGTTGACACTGTAAGATCCTTGTTGTAATGGAGTAAATTAAGAGTATTTAATCTGTCAATGAACATTGTGATACTTGGGGAAAAAAGAGCATTGAGGCAGGCAGGTGGCACACACCTGTAATTGTAGCAACTCCCAACTTGGGAGGCTGAGTTAGGAGGTTGCCCAGTTTAAGACCAGCCTCAGCAATTTAGTGAGGTCCTAAACAACTTAGTGAGTCTGTGCCTCAAAAAAAAAAAAAAAAAATGGTGGGGGTTGGGGCATGTTGCTCAGGGGTAAAGAGCCCTTGGGTTAAATTCTCAGTGAAAAAAAAAAAAAAAGAGTAGGAGTAGGCCAATATTAATCTCCTATTGGTGAGATAAAGATATTTTAAGCCAAGAAAATATCATCCACAAAAGCACAGAGACTTGAGAGAACAGGACTTTGAAGGGAATTACCACATAAGGAGAAAGGGAAGGTGTGGGAAGGGGTCAGAAGTGTGGCTGCAGCCAGGGCATGGTGGTGCACACCTGTACTCCCAGTGACTCATGAGGCTGAAGCAGGAGGATCTCAAGTTCAAAGCCAAGCTCAGCAATTTAGCAACACCCTGTCTCAAAAAAAAAAAA